>CM032454.1:179966529-179999553 GCA_019049505.1 Pachyrhynchus sulphureomaculatus
CATATAAAGAGAGGTTGCAATCCGAAAAAATGTATCCCAAAGCTTTGACTATCACACCAGAACTTGAGAACAAAAGCGACAGCTTGTTTTGTGCTGTGCATAATAAACGAACATGAAACATGTTTTTAAATGCAATATAACTCCACTTCATTATGTAAGCATGTTATTAATTTCATCACAACTTTGTACAAGTCGCTTTCGTTTTCAAGTTCTTGATGTGATAGTCAAAGGAAACATTTTTTTGGATTACAACCTCTCTTTATATGGATACATTAAGTCTTGAGGTTTTCGATCTAATTTTCTTTCATTTATTTCAAAGTCATTTGAGCTTGATTTGTGTAATAACTCTTATTATTCGTCTGAATCTTTTTTAATTAAAATTAAAGAAAACTGTCTTATTAGTATCCCAGCAAAAGTTTATTATCCTTCGACAAATTATTTTTTTTATTTTATATTTTTTCCCGCCAATTTTTCGACCCCATCTTATATGTTATTTATTACTTAATTGCGTTATTTTTGTATCACTTAAATTATTGCCCGTTTTAGAATATTTTTTTTTTGCCACTGATTAACATCAATTTTGCCAGGCTAATTTTTTTTGACCCGCCATATTGGAAACGCCATTTTCAAATAACATGTCTCGAAATTATGTTTTATTTAATTATTTTTGTTGTAAAGATAAACAAGTTACGCGATTGTTAATATTTTGAATTTTGAGCGCCATGTTATAGCAGTCATTTTTTTCAATTTTTTTTTTATATTCTTTTAAATTGTAACCGCCTTATTGTTTTCTTTTAGTTAACCTTTAACGACCAAAATACTATATATATATATATATATATATATATATATATATATATATATATATATATATATATATATATATAAATAAATAAATTATAGTATTCTGATCCTAATTATACATTTTTTGGCACAATGTTCGTTTTTTTTTTTCATCATAGTAAACATTAATTTCTTGAATTTTCTGATTCCAATCGCCATTTTGTGGACGCCATATTGAATTTCGAAAACGGTCATTTTTCATTTAAAAGCTCTTAAACATACGAACCTGAACTAACCTTCAAAGTTATTTTTCATTGCATTTAATTTTGAAGAGTGTCTCGTTGACGAAGAATGACCCATATATATATATATATATATATATATATATATATATATATATATATATATATATATATATATATATATATGTAACCTCCTTTCCAAACTAGTTAACTTCTTGTATATTTGATTATAAGTAATTTTACTTCAAGCTTGTATCTTAACCATCCAGAACCAGAAACTTGGAAAAATTTGTTAATATTATCCAAACTATACAAAACTTATGGAGCATCCCTTCAACCCCATACTTTAAAGCATTGTAGCTCAAAAACTATAGGTTTCTTTCTTACTTTAAGTATCATATGTCTGTTACATTTAAGTCGATATCTCATTTCGTTCGGGTGCTATTGTGAGCGCGGCAGACCGACGAAAATAGGAACCGTTTTCCGTGATCTAAGGACCCTGAAAACTGAAGAAATTCTAATCTTGAAAAGTGATTTTTTTACAGACTTAATACTTCTCTCAATAAGGGAAGTTAAAATATTTCTACGACTCGTATTATTACTTTCCTTGCTAAAAGTATAATATTCATGAAAAAAATTCACTCTCTGTAATTTTGGTATTTATCCTTAGATAAGAAAAAAAACAAAGTTTCTCATTTTTAGGATCCTGTGTATCTTTCATATCCTACTATACCTATGAATTTTTAGGCTTCATCTGTGGTTAATACGTCAATAGCACCAATTGTCTTTTTATACTGGTCATAAAGATTCTATCAACAAATAGTACTCGTAGATATAGTTATCATTCAATTATTATTAAAGGTATACACTTAAGATATCATTGAATTAAATTATTAATTATTAAAATTAAAGAACACTTGAATTTCTTGCAGTAAATGTTTTATGCGATAAAATTTAAATAAAAAGTGGCCTTCACATATGGGTGGGTTAAAAATAACATTTTCTACATAAAATCTGTTTATTTTAACGCTTATACTGAAAGATCGTTTCAATGGTTTTCCTATCTGCAAATATTTACCCCTATAAACTTTAAGTCCGTAAGAATTTTATTCGAATATCAATAAATGTACACTATGTATTCAACCCGATTTGAAAATCGGCTTATCCTAAAGAAACAAAACACAAAAATACTTTATTATTCCTGTCACCAATAACAAAGATAACATCTATGATATGTATAGAAAATTTCAGGTTAGTGTAGATTGAAGAGCATGTACATCTTTTCTTGTTATATATCTTCTTCTTATACTTATGATAGATCTGACGATCCATTAATTCCGAGGTTGTCGGAGGTAAATTTTCATCTCTCCACCTTTTAGGCGGTATCCCCGGTAGACGTTTGACTGCCGGTTTTCCTTTCAAAGCGATCCTTGGTAGTCTGTGCTCCTCCATTCTTTTTACGTGGTCATGCCACTGTCTTATTCTTTGTCTTCCCCTTCTTACCAGATCTTGCACGCCACATTGTTCCCTGATGGTACGTTTTCACTCCTTGTTTCACCAATTATTGCTGCTAGTGTTTTCAGTTTGGCGGTGCCCACCATACTTTTTCAGTATCTTCTTATGATTCTATCTCTCTCACACCGTTGCTCGGTTCCGAGCGTCGCGACTTCTATTGCATTATTACACAGAATTTATAACAGCCCTCCAGGCTTCGCAATCTGCGACACTTCTCATCATCTCCGGTAATTCCAAGTGCATTGTAGACATGATCTGGTCGATGTATCTGTTGGGAGAGTTTTCCATGCCATCCCTTCTTATTATGCGACCAAAAAATTATGCTATTTTTCTCTGAGTCAGTGGTAACAGCCGGTCACTATGTTGGATGTTAAGATCACCTAGAACAGACATATTTGTCCTATGAGCTGTCCAGGAAATTCTGAGCATCCCCCTGTAACATGTAATTTCGAAAGCCTCTATTCTTTTAAGGCATGCTGCATTAATAGTCCAGGTTTAGGCTCCGTACGTGGCTGTAGGGAATACTAGTGAACTAACAAGCCTCTTTTTAATCATTTCATTTAACATATTCTAGAATCATTCCATACTTTGGTTAGGCTTGTCATTGCAGTTTTTGCCATCACTATACTTCTTTTAATTTCTTCTTCACAGCCCCCCTTGGCGCTTAAATATATAACATCTGTCTTCAGTGGTACATCTTCAACTTTGTTAAGAGGAGGCGCAAAATTTTAGCTCAATCTACTATAAGAAGAGAACATTTTTTTCGATTTAGTGAAAGGCCAATATTGGCGTTAACCTTTTCGATTCGATACAGCATTGCAGCTATTTCTTCCTCCTATATCGTAGGTCATTAAGAGTCTGATGCAAGTCTTGTATATTTTAACCTTGCTGTCTGTTCACATGTATTGATTGGTTCATACATCATCTCCGCACATTCCAGAGTCCTTAAAGGATTAATTAATAAAGCAGCCCGTGATAACTGCTGCTTTATTAATTAATCCTCTAAGGTCTCTGACTGATAGCATCACAGGATTTGAACTGGGTTAATTGTTCTATAGGTTTATCTTCTATTACGAGTTTGCACCTGATGAGATCTTTGGCAATAGTGATGCATTTTATTCTTTTCAACAGATATGCTCATATTAAGCTGTCGACAGGCCTGATAAAATTTAAAAAGTTGTCTCTGTAGGCCGTTGTCACTTCCGGCAATCGGCGCTGCGTGTCTGCGTAACAAATCAGACTAATTCTGTTGTTACCCTTTCTGTATCCCATTCCTAGTAATTTTTTTTGTAACTTTCACAACGTTTGCTGTGTCCTTTTCTGCATCACCGTCTGTGTGTATTACGTCACGTGTGTATTACGTCAGTCAAACGTACACTGGCGTATTGTAAACTATTGCGTTTTTTTTAATTTGCTTCATAATGAATGCGTCTGGATCTTTTCGGAACCTCTGTTGTTCTTCCCTATTTTTTATCTATGATTCAGTTTCTCCTCCAACGGGCCTGTGAACAGTTTATTGTTGTATTTAGAAGAGTCATTCCTCTGTAGTTTTATGGACACGTTTTTGCCCCTTCTTAAAGATCGGAATTGTGGTACCAGTTATTCGGCACCCCTATTGTATCTAGTATTTTATTGAATAGAGTTGTAAGGTTCTTAGCATGTTCCTGGCCACCATATTCCATTCATATCATATATAATGGTATATATACCATAGTGGCTGTAATATGCGATCGTCAGATCTTTTGTTTTTTGGTGGTCAATTTAAGTTTTTGCCTCTCCCATAATACTTGAGGCAAACCTTTTTCAAGGTGTAGGACTTGTGATTTAATGAGCCACCTACTTGGGATACCTTTCCAGAAGTTTTATAACGTCGTATTTAGTAAGGGGGCTAAAAGCCATAATTCGCCACGTTGGCCAAAGGGTTTGGCGAATAGGTTGGGATGTAAGGATAGGGTTTTTAAGTGGTTTTGGGCGAGAAAGGTGAAAAGGACATGATTTCCCTCCCAAAATAACTGGAAGAAGGAGGAAATCGTGACTTCCCGTGAGGTAGGGTCGCGTCCCTAAAATAGACCTGTCTTCTACCGGGATCGTAAAAGAGTGTCCACCCGCCCAAATCACATTATCGGGATGAGAACGGGGGTTCAAGACGCAGTCAAATTTATTCTAGATCTTAAATGGAACGGGGCTGGGCATGTTGCTAGGTTTAAGGATGGACGATGGACAAAGAGAATTACAGAGTGGCGACCAAGATCCAAAGCCTATCAGAGTAGAGATAAACCACCAAGTCAGTGGACTGACAATTTGAAAAGGCTGGCTGGAAATTGGGTACAAACGGCCCAGAACAGAAAAAAGTGGCAAGACTTGAGAGAGGTTTTCGTCCAGCAGTGCACAGTATAAGCTAATGATGATGATGATGATGATATATAATGGTAAAAAGGGAGAAAAGCGTCACAATTTCCTAGATCTAGGGAGTTCCAATATACATGAACATCAGCCAGATATAAATACTGAATGTATACTTTTCAGGGCTCATTGAGTGCCTCTTGCAATCGTAAATAAAAAGACGGAAATCGATTAATCCGAAGAACCATGATTTCTTAGGGCCAAATTTATTCATGAAGTACTAACATGAGGTGAAAAGTCCCGAAACTTCCAGAGAAATAGCAGCACCAACAAAAAAACCATATGATGAGTTAGTGTCAACTCTCAGAAGATTCGTATAAAATTTTCATGACATTTTGTATATTAGTTTACGAGTTACAGCTGTTTGATGACTCTACTTTTAATCTTAGCAAAACGATGAAACGATCAGAATTTTGTGACTTGATTAAACATTGCTTTTTGATGAGAAAAAATACAGCTGGTGAAGATACTGCATGAATATTTGCATATGAAAAAGCTGTACCCGATAGGTACCGCGCACTCTCACAATTAATCAAAAACTGCAATTCGTCGAAGATTCCCTGTTTCGACGTAATCCAAGGGAGTTTTTGCGTGGATACGTAACAATGGATGAAACATGAATTCACCGCTTCACGCCCAAGTCCAACAGGCACTCCATAGAGTGGCTGGAATCCCATGAAAGCCGACCGAGGTAACCAAAAACACAAACATCAGCTGGAAAGGATTTGGCAGATATTGTTTGACATGCACATGGAATAATACTGATCAACTATCTTGAGAAAGGATTTATTGGATCATTTGAATGGTGAAATCAAGAAAAAACAAGACGGATTTACCAAAGGAAATCGATGGTGAAATTGGTGTAATTGGGCTATGAATTGCTTCGTCATCCGCCGTATTTACCAGAGCTGGCTGCCACCGATTATTACCTCTTTCTAAATTTGAAAACGTGGATCCACCGAAAGAATTTCGGTCAAATGAAGAAGTCGATTGTGAAACTGAGATTTAGTTTAGCCCGTCAAATCGTACTACATGAAAGGTATCCCAAAGTTGATCGCTGAAGAATAAAATCGATTTTTGACAAAAACATTGCTTTTTCTTCAAAAATCTTGCGATTTTTTACTCTATCCAGTGGTAAAAGAAAAACAAAGAAGATTCAAGTCAGAAAAACATCTTAAGGTACAAATATTTTGGATATTATCTGAAAACCACAAATTACACAACTTATTAATTTTATTATGTACTAGCATTCCATGTATCCTTATTATTTTATAAAACTTAAGTAGTAAGAATAACGGTATGAGTGCTTTGATAAAAATATACATAAAAGTGTTTGTAACAAATAATTATGAAACCTTTATTTGATTTTGTTTAGTATTTCACCAGATATGGATAAATTTTACGCAATATTTTTGTTAGTGATTATAAATTCCTCACATTATATAGTTCAATGCAGTCAAAATTACCCAGGAACTAAAACAAGACCAATACTTTCTGATGATGAAGCAACAAAATTAACAGTAGAAAAATATTTGGCTTCGTGGACGCCATATGATATTAAATTGCCAACATCGTCGAACTATACGGTAGGCCAAAAACAAAAATATTCCAGTGTGCAAGAGGCAGTTAATGCTGCCATTTTAGAACATGTTCACAGCACTGAGAGGCAGTATATTTTTATTGAGGAAGGAGTATATAAGGAAACCGTTTATATTCCCTCAGGTAATCATCAATTATTTAAAATAAGTAAACAAAAAACTTTTTTTGATCATCTTATTATTATTGTTATTTGAAATAAACAACAAAAAAATCCATCGCGACAAATTCTGTGGATCCGACCTACACAGGCTGCCACGCGGTATGATCAGATAATGATTATCACTAGAGACCGGATTATATGCATTTGCATATTTTCATATGCATTTGCATATTTAGACCATTCTCACCGATTATTGCATATTTTACCCAAAAATCTAGTAATGAAGCATATTTTCCCTATATTTACAATATTTCTCGGTATTACTAGGCAATTGAATTGCTCAGGGTATTGTTAATGTCGCCGTCTGGAACCGATCTTATCGCCGGAACATTACCTGCGATAGTCTAAACATCAATTAGGTTATAGTGCAAAGGGAATACCCAAAATTACGAAGGTATTTTATTCCTTTGTTTCTTGGTCGGGATATTAAGTGATAAGTAGTTAGTTTCTAAGAATATTTGTTTGAGCGTGGATCAAATAAACAATTTTCTCGAAGACGAATTTTTATTTTAAAACACGATATCAGTTTTAACATATTGTTGATGCGCTTGCATCAGTGTAGTCTTTTTGCAATTTTTAACGTGTTATGTTAAAATTTAACGTGTACCATGCCGCCCGCAAAAAATATGCCTCTTCGTCGCCAGCTGATTATCCTGGAACATTTACATAAGACGGAAATGTTTTATATTGTCGAGTTTGCGAGAAAAATGTTTCGTGCACAAAAAAGTTTCAAATTGACCAGCATGTCAAGAAAAGTCTTCATATCGCAGGATTGCAAAAAAAAAAAGGCCCACGACAACAACTTATAACAGCAGCAAGTAGCAGTGATTCAACTTCTATAGGCAAACAAAAAAACCACTTTAGCATGGATTTATGTGAAGCATTGCTTGCAAGTAATATTCCTCTCCATAAACTTACAAATCCTACATTCAAAGATTTTCTGCGAAAATATTGCTTGAATCAAAAAATACCAGACGAATCAACACTGCGTAAAAATTAGATACCAACAATTACCAACATGTTCTGGAAGAAATACATAATGAACTTAAGGATGACATTATTTGGATTTCAGCTGATGAAACTACCGACAGTTGTGGTCGCTATATTGCGAATTTAATTGTGGGTGCATTAAGATTAGAGCCTTCTTCTTCCTATTTGGTGGCTTGCAAAGAACTTGAGAAGGCAAATCATTTAACGATCGCCAGATTTGTGAATGAGGGTATTAAAAAAAATATTTCCTGAATCTTCTGCAGATGAAAGAATGTTTATATTTCTCTCAGATGCTGCTCCCTATATGATCAAGGCAGCCGAAGTTCTCCAAGTATTTTATCCAAATTTAATTCATGTGACGTGCTTTGTTCACGAAGTCCATCGACTCGCTGAAGAAGTACGATCCACGTTTGGAAATGTAAATAAACTGATTTCATCAGCAAAGAAAGTGTTTCTTAAGGCCCCTGCTCGTAATAACGCCTATAAAGAAAAACTGCCAAATGTGCCTTTACCTCCCGAACCAGTGGTAACTCGATGGGGAACAAGGATTGAAGCTGTACTATTTTACAATGAACATTTCGAGGCCATCAAAGGTGTAGTAAATGACTTCGATAGTGCAAAGGCTATGACAGTTCGTCAATCCAAGGAACGATTCTGATAGTAAAAAAAAAACATAGCTTTGATTAGCACTCACTTCTCCCACATACCTGCGGGTATTAGAAAGCTTGAAACTCGAGATTTAGCTCGAGATTTAGCGTCAAATAAACTCCACATTGCCAGATGTATTCCCGCGTAGAGTTAAAGAAAAGTTTGAAAACATTTTGTGCAATAACCCAGGCTTTGAACCTTTGTGTCAAATTGATAGTTTTATTAATAGGACGGGTGTACTTTTGCCAGAAACAATAAGTGCTAACATAGCACCCAAATTCAAATACTGCCCAGTTACCTCAGTGGATGTGAACGGTCTTTTTCCACTTATAAAAATATTTTAAGTGATCGAAGACACAATCTTACTACCCAACATTTGAAACAATGCCTTATTGTGTACGTGTACAAGAATACAAATGTTAAATAATTTTAAAAATTGTTAAATAATTGTTAATTAAATTTAACATCGTCGATAACTTGTTAATTTTATGCTGATTTTGAAATAAAAAACTAAACATTACTACTTTTATTATTATTTAATATTGCATATTTTGACCCTTTTCATGCATATTTAAACATTTTCCATGCATATTTTAAACATTTTCCATGCATATTTGCATGCATATTTCAAGATTTTTATGTTGCATATAATCCGGTCTCTAATTATCACGCTCCATATCCTTTCGGCTAGCGATCGTTAACAAAACATAGCTATCTGATCAGCCTAAAAGAACCAACTGCCCTCTGCATTTTCACATATATAGCTCGAACTAGGCGGGGTGAAAGTAAATGCACAAGTGATTCTGATTCTTTGCTGGTGTCTGTAGCTTAGCAGTTAGTATGTAGCAGTTCGGTACAATGGCTATGATAAAATAAGGGATTAATCACACGATACTGATAAGCTAGTCGTTGCATTCGCTGTAACTCGCAAACTAATAGACAAAGTGTTACGAAAATTTTACACGAATCTTCTGAGAGTTGACAATAACTGAAAATCATATGGCTTTTTGTTTGTGCTGCTATCTCTCGGGAAGTCTCGGAACTTTTCACTGCATTTAAGTATCCGAACATTTTAGATTTATTATTTTTAAACAGTTTAAATACCATCATAATCTTTAATCATAACAAGTATTAAAAACACTTTAGATTCAAAATAATCTCTGACTAATATAAACTCCTGGACAAAATTAACGCAACAATCTGAAAATTAATTTATCTTTTTCTTATATCAGTTTTAAAGTTTATCGAGTATTTGAATAGTAGGCTATGTATATTTTGTTTCGTGGTTCATGACAGAAATCAAAACAATTCGTTTAGATTTAAGAATTTTTTAGAAGATAAACAATTTTCTGTAATAATGCGATAGATTTTCTTTAAAAGTAACCTTATAAATTGTTCCCTTTTTCAAGTAATACGTTTTTGTGATAGACTATTTTATTTTTGACCCCGAAGAATTAGAAAAATGAATCGAACAAGGAATTTAACTGAACACGGGTAGTGCGAACCTCAGTTTTATTGGACGAGGATACTGTCAGAGTTATGTTGCCAATTTATTAGGCAAACATCGTTCCACAATAAGTCGTATGGTAAGATGCTTGAATGAAGTAGGAACTTATTCTAGAAGGCTAGGGCAAAGGCGAAAACGATGCACTAGCGACCTAGATGAACGTTTTATAAGACAATATGCTTTAAGAAACAGGACTGTCACTAGTTCTATAATAAGAAACGGACTCGAAGCTGTTCGCAATGTCACAATTTCTTCTAAAACAGTTAGAAGACGGTTAAATGAAACTGGATTAAACAGTAGGAGATCAGCCACTACGCCCTTGCTTACTAGAGAGAACAGAGTTACCAGGTTACGTTTTGCTCGAAATCACGAAAACTGGTCTGTGGATGATTGGAAACAAGTTTTTCTTCACAGATGAAACTAAGGTTAGTCTGAAACATCCAGATGGTCGTGAGCGAGTATGGCGAAGACCAGGAGAGAGGTTTGCTCCTTGCAATATCTCCGCAAGGATTCCATTCGGCGGTGGCTCTGTTATGTTCTGGGGTGGCATCTGCTTTGATGCTCGCACAGAGTTAGTTCCTGTCCGTACGAGATCCATGAATGCTGACTACTATATTGAGAATATTGTAATAATTTCCTGACAAACGCTCGACCTCACGTGGCTAGGGAGGTACTCGATTATCTTAATCAAGTTGATATACCGATTATGCAGTGGCCACCAAAAAGCCCGGATCTGAATCCGATAGAACATGTATGGGATCACCTTAAGAAAAATGTGAAACGTCATATACCTGCACCTAGAAACCTGAGGGAACTTGAAAATGCAGTTATCACAGAATGGGAGCAAATTCCTCAAGATTTTATCCAAAATTTAATTAGAAGCATGCCTAGGCACATAAACGCTGTCATCCGAAGTAGAGGAGGCAACACACGCTACTATTGTCCCAGTTACACCATTAATTTTGCTACTAGTGTCCCAGTTTATTTTTTTCATTATTACATAGTTTCAACGATTTTGTTATTAGGTCTTAAGAATAATTTTAATTCGAATCTTATAGAGAAATTTGATAGCTAATTCACTTTTAAAGTATCCGAATATGTTTTTTCTAGCTTTTAGTGTAACCAATGTTCATAAAAAAATTATTAAAATTAATTCATTATAGAGATTTGTATGATTTAATATATTGTTGCGTTATTTTTGTCCAGGAGTGTATTTAGAAACTCCTAAATATAAAAACAGTTTTAAAATTTAATATTTTGTCATTTTTAAATGAAGTTCATTATTGCCGAGATATGATTTGATTAAAATTATAATAGATTTTTACATACAGGTACCACCCCACTAACCCTCTATGGCAGCCCGAAAGCAAAAATTGTCCTCAGTCAATCGGCAAATATGCCTGTAGCCGATTGGATAAACCAAGTGAACCCGAATGGCAAACGCTATAAGAAAGGTGATCCAGCGTACTCAGTTTATGAAAATTGTGCAAAATCTCAAACAACCATAGGAACCAGATGTAGTACAGTCGTATGGCTTAAACTTGGTGCTGTTCAAATAGTAAATATCACAATTGAAAATAGTGCTACAGATGGTCAGGCGGTAGCGTTAAGAAGTGATGCAAAAGAGATTCAGTTAGAAAATGTGAACCTCTTAGGGCACCAAGATACCTTTTATGTTGGATCTGGCACTGTTTATGTCGACAATTCCTATTTGGAAGGTGACACTGACTTCATTTTCGGTGAAGGAACGGCGGTTTTCAACAATTGCATCATTAAATCTATATCGAATCATAAAAATGGCGCTGTCATATTTGCCCCCAAGACAGAAGCAAGCACTTCTTACGGATTCTTAGTTACCAACAGCATTTTAACTTGTGATGATGGTTTTTCAACATAGTTCCAAAGTTCATCTTGGTAGAGCATGGGATTCGAAAGTATATATTCCGGATGAGTCGCCAAATGGGGAGCTTTTGATAAGGAGTAGTAGAATTGATGGAATGATAAATATTACAGCACCTTGGGCTCAAGGAGTTAGTAGTAACCGACCTTTTTCGGCTAACATAAACCGAGATAGAGATTTGAACGATAACAACTATAATAGATTTTGGGAGTATCAAAACTATGGAGATGGCGCATAAACATGTTTTTCAAATATAATCTTCCTTTCATGGTTTTTAGTTTTTTTTTTTAATTTTCTGAGGGCAAACCAAGCGGGGTCACATATATTTTTTAACGTTCTAAAGGGTGAGGTCTGCAATTTTTTTAAAAACCTCTCTTCGACTAGAAACTTTAAACCTCCAGATCCTTCTCAATGCCTTCCAAACACAAACTTAAAAAAATCAATAAAAAAGAAAGCTAACTTAGCTTCGAGCGGCAGCAGCCGAAAGATCACAGTATCGAGCAGCAGCAGCAGCAAGAGCACTCGAAAATGCCTAATGAGATTTTGGCGAAGCGTCGTGCAAATTCATTGTTAGACGAACAGGTCGAAATTTCGGGTAGCCCTCTTGGTATATATATACATATATATATATATATATATATATATATATATATATATATATATATATATATATATATATATATATATATATATATAATTTAAAATTTTAGAGTTTGAAAACAGCGATCAAAATTATTTTATCGTTTCACAAGATAGCATATTAAAACTACAACAAGAACTAATAAGTTTTTTTAGGGCAATTGTAAAACGTTAGCTTGAAAAATCGAGCTAAGGGTGGCAATACATTTAGGCTGGTGAAAAAAAGTCCATTTTTATGTTTTTTTATGTGAATATTTTATCGAATTGCAAATATGATTTATTGTTACCTAAGCCTAAAATTAGCACAAAATTTTCTTTAAAAATATGTTAAAAGGGCAGGGTTGTACGGCTAGTGGTAAAACGGCATACCCTCTAGCGACTTCTGTATTGCTCTGAAAGAAATGAGTTTTTAAATGTAATATTAACATTCATACGGTGGGCGTAAATCTCAAAATAATTAAAAATTGGTAGAATGGAATGCTTTAAAAAAAATGACCATAAATAATTGAAAATATTTAGAAAAAAGCACAATTCCTAGGCACAAATAACCATGAAAAGCACGTTTAAGCCTACATATTCGAAGCAAATCTCTCTTCAACCACTTTAATTCCTTTTGCGTTTAACTCAATATAATTAGGCTTTAAATTAGTTCATTATCTTAACCATAAATCAAGAAGAATTCTCATAATAATATTGAAAATATACTAAATTTATCAAATGAAAAACGTCCGAGGTGTATGACAATGACGGTCCATCTTATTCTCAAGTAAAACTTTAGATAAATAATTTCATTGGGCCCAGGCTCAATTCAAGATCATCATGCTTGTGGAGGATTTGTTGCTGTCATATTGATGAATGAATTGACGAAGAAAGAAATTTCTCAAAAATATTTATCACCTTTAGAGAACGATCAGAGTCATTTTTCACGAATTGTCACAGAAAACGAGATTTGAACGTTCCATTTTAAAAAGTTCCTGCTTTCGGACGTTTTCACTCTTTTTGGTTCACCTTGTATATAAATGGTGCAATCTTTTATTTTAATTTGTCCTAAAATTCTTTTCGGTCTGAACAGGATAAAAAAAAATGATATGACTTGTGAGCTCCGACAGGCCAGGACCTTCGTCCTTTCCTATCCTTCCTCCTGCGAATTTCAGCTGGAGATCCCAGCTCGCTTTCCGCCGGCACTACGTCAGTCTTGCTAAGAGTTCCTGCGACGACGCGGTTTCAGCAGGCTCGCTGCCGCCACTAGTGCTACCGTGCCAATTTTACATATATTTCACGCTCCAGGATATAATATATATATATATATATATATATATATATATATATATATATATATATATATATATATATATATAAATGGCATATCTGCATTTTGAAAAAATATTGAAATTTTTTCTCAAAAGTCCTATCGCTTCAATGTGTAAGCGAAAACATGTCAGTAAAAATTATTAGAGAATTTATGATATTTTCTCCTATATTACTACTGAAAGAAAAACTTTTCCAATCATTTCTGACTTTTAATTTCGATATAATAATAATAGTAATAATAATACTAATAGTCAGTCTAAAGTTATCATTGCCCCCCTCGTCATATCAGCCACAGGCTTTACACCAACAACATTCACACCACACTTAGTACAATTAGGACTCAACACAAACATACAGAGAAATATTCAGAAGTCAGTGGTTTTGAAAACATGTAACATTGTTAGGTCACTCCTTAATACACAATGGTAATAGCGTTTGTGCTGACTTGGCTTAGACTCGTCAGTCAAACATGGAACCACATTGACCAAATGAGAGAAAGAAGAACAGGAATAATACTAATAATAACAACAGCCTTAATTCATTTTCGAATATATAATATCACACTTGTTTATCGATGTGTGGGCCGATGACTAACTAGACCGATATGGGACTGTTAAACAGTCTTAGTGGAGGTGCGTTTCTTCCTAACTATCGGGCCCCTGGTTAT
This sequence comes from Pachyrhynchus sulphureomaculatus, assembly GCA_019049505.1. Taxonomy (NCBI): domain Eukaryota; kingdom Metazoa; phylum Arthropoda; class Insecta; order Coleoptera; family Curculionidae; genus Pachyrhynchus; species Pachyrhynchus sulphureomaculatus. Next base: position 179,980,894 of record CM032454.1, read on the forward strand.
CTCCATTCTATCCGATTTACGACGATTTCTTCCTATCTTTTGGCTACGCTGATGCGCTTGAATGTTTCGTATCTTCGTCTTTGACCATCCTGCCGACAAGCACACAACTCACCATAGAGAATATTCTTGACTACGCAGCCCTAATCCATGCGAACAATGTGTCCTGACCAGCGCAGCCACCATGATCTCAGCCTTACTGCATTTAGGTCTAGAGAATATATCCTATTTAGAAATTCTGTGGTACCATCGAATGCGCATTATTTATCTGAGTTGTCTTTGTAAACATTACTAAGTTGGGAATGTGGAATCTTTGGCACAATGATACTACTCAGTATATATCACCACTACACCAAACACTTTATTTTTGCGGAGTGCGAAAATAAAGTGTTTGGTGTAGTGGTGATATATACTGAGTTTGTAAAGATGTTCAAAGGTTTTTATATGTCGTCGGGCATACGGAACCCATGTTTCGCATCCGTATAGTAGAGTAGAGGTGACCACAGCACGGTAGACTGCCAGGTTGATGTCGATTGACAGGTCATGATTTCCAAAGATCCGCTTTTGTAACTCCCAAAATACTCTAGATGTTGAACTGACTGGTTTCTAATTTTTGTATTCATGAGAGCATTAGCGACTTAATACGAATTCAATTTTGAATAGCCCAGTTTACGCTTTGTGCAGCAACGAATAACTAGGCCTGGCTATTGTATACGAGGTAATTTGGCATCCAGAAATATTGCATCGATTTCAAGTAGGTTTGGTTAACTCTTTTAAATTGCGATAGTAACGATTAAGCGGCAGACATAAGGTTTATTGGTATCTGCGTATTCGAAAAAATGTCCATGCAAGTGCTGAGATAAGAAAAATTACAGAAATTACAGTCTGGTTATCTTGACAGCCTAAAAATTGATCAATTTCGACCTATCTATATGTTAAAAGAGTTAATGTTTAGTTAGTGGCATGCTACACTTCTAAAATTTGATAACGCATCACCATGGTAAAACCATCTTGTTTGTTTGACCTTTATGAGTACATCTTACAATAATCCAGTCAGTCACTCGGATAATACACCTACAAATAGATCAATAAGCTTGCCGTTAACAATATTAGCTCATCATCAATTTATTGAAAATTTGATTTGCTAGTAAAATGCGTGAGAGCATTTCGCAAATTTGTTGCTTCATTTCTTGTAAATATTGCCTCATCATCAACTAAAAATACCCACGCAATTACGAATGAAAAAAACATTAATAACGCACACAAGCTCGAGCAATACATGCTATACCTGTGCGATCTCGGGTTACAACTAATCGAGACAATACACATGCAAATATTTCTATTAACTAATGATCCCGGTAACGGTTAGAAGAGATTCCACTCAATTTCAAAAAGCACCAGCATTGTTACTAACTGGAAACACATTCTTTTCTCTTAAAAAAATAAGTTAATTTTTTACCTTTTTTTTATTAATTATAAATTACTTCTAACGAAGACAAATTTGATAATTATAATCTTCTTTTTTTGTCCGGACTTTTCTTCTTCTTTTAAGGCAACACCGCTTCGGTTCCGACCTCGCCTCTCTTCGCCCTGCTGTGTTGCCGTGTTGTACGCAGAGGTCGACGCGAATTTGTACCGATAACAACCGCGCGCTTTAAATACCGGAATTCTGTGTGAGACACGCGTGGCCTCCACGCCATAAAATATGTTTTGCAAATTTTATAGTTATTGACTTGTTTTCATGTTTTATTTCGGTGTCCTTGTTTCATTTTGTTCCTGTTTAGACACTATGTGTTGGAATTTTTAAAATTTTCAAAGAATTACTACAACAACTACTGGTATCTTATCAGGTTTCCTTCGACTTGAAGCGAAAAGGTACCAACTTAAAGTTTTTATTAGAAACTAGGGAGCATTTTTTAAGTTGCTTTTATCATATTCATCGTCAAAATACGCTTAAACAAAATATTTATCTTCGATAAAAGAAGATAATTATTAATAAATAACTTTTTTTAAATTTATTCTAAACTTTAGATTTTGAGTTTCATCCATTTATCCACAAAATAAATTTAATATTGATATGATTTTTTAAAAAAATGAAATAAGTTCAAATCATGTTGCTATTAATTTGATTTCAAGGTTGAAATTATTTATATACTCGTTGAAATTGCGCGAATATAGTAGCAAAACCAAGATACAATAATTGCTGAAATAGCTAACTACTACAGTAAAAGAGAGATGTGACACTTTATTTTCAGATTTTTTGTCGTTATAAAGTGATATGGCACCTTTTTTTTTCATTTATACGGTTACTAAATAATAGAAAATAACCGGTCAAGTGCAAGTTAGACTTGCGCAATTAGTGTTCCGTACGTTGATTGCTTTTGAAATAAAAATTTCTGTTCTCTTATAAATATTATAAATAGAACTTCTTGTATACGTGTGTATATATATATATATATATATATATATATATATATATATATATATATATATATAATATATATATATATATATATACGCTACCCTCAAAAAGTATTTGCCCACCTAAAAATTTAAATATAACTGCCAAAATTTAATATCTAATTAAACCCTTTTATTATATTAGGTAAATTTAATTGCTCTTAACAAGTGTCCATCATAAAATTGTTTAGATAAGCCTTTTTTGATGAAATCACAAATTAAAAACCAATTAGAACAAATTTCCAAGTTTTGCCTAATAATCGTTTTGAGGCGATTTCTGAGAATTCCACATGAAGTAAGAACTCATTTCAAGTTTGTAGGGATTATGGAAATTCCTAGTTACATTTTATGATAAAAACTCTGCTATAAATACCATTGCATTTTTGGAAATTAACCATTCGCAAACAGTATTTTGTCGTTGATACAGGCTCAATTAATTGTTTTATGAAAATGCCAAAAACGAAAGAAGTTTCCGTTTAAAAAATCGGGCTCTGATAACTGCCAAATATCAAAATGGTCACTCGAGTCAACAAATCGCGAGTGATATGCAGATGCCAAGGACGAGGTGGACTACATGGTAAAAAAATTTCTGCGGGACACGGAATTCTCAACCAAAAAACGTTTAGGAAGGCCTCGACTTGCGCTAAAAACAGAGCTATAACAATATCCAGCAGACGAAATCGTCACCTAACCGCACCAGAAATTACGGCTTAAATAAACCTGGAGCGGCCCATCCCCGTTAGCGTGACAACCGTGAAGAACAGGTTAGCAGAAGGTGAACTACACGGGAGAGTTGCAGTGAGGAAACCACTTCTTAGGCAAGTAAATAAACGTAAATGATTAGAATAGGCCCGAGAACATGAAAATTGGACATCAGAACAATGGAATTCGGTCCTTTGATACGACGAATCTAAATTCGAAATTTTCGGTTCAAATCGACCAGTTTACGTGCAGCGGTCAGCTGGAGAGAGGATGTTGGAAGCCTGTCAGTTACCTACAGTAAAACATGGTGGAGGTTCAGTAATCGTTTGGAGTTGTTTTGGCAACGGTAAAGTTGGAAAAATCTTTAGGATGGAAGGAATCATGCGAGAAGAACAGTATCAAGAAATTTTGCTCTCAAGTGCTTCCTTCAGAAAGAGATATTTTTTCAGGGAAAATTTATTTTTCAGCTTGACAACGACCCTAAACATTCTGCTAAACAAATTAGAGATCTTTTGGACCAATGGAAATCCGATGACATCCTGGAAGTGATGACTCGGCCTCCACAATCACCCGACATCGAATTGCTGTAGGACCATTTGGACAAATGTGTTCGAAAACTCAATCCAATATCAGAAAATCACTTGTGGGAACTTTTACAAGCAGAATGGGTTAAAATAACCGAAAAACTCTGAAGAAACTACTGGACAGAATGCCGAAACTCTGTAAAGTGGTAATTAAAAACAAAGGAGGTTACATAGATGGAAAATCATGAATATTTTGCTGATTTTCTAGACTGTAAATAATGTGAAAATAAATAATAATTCATTACAATTTAAAAAAATATTATCTCGGTTTTTGTTGTCTTGGGACTGAAATAATTAGGTAGGCAAATACTTTCTGTCGGTAGTGTGTTTATATATATATATATATATATATATAAATATATATAATATATATATATATATATACTCGTATATATGTGAATGCATATACATATATCTGGGTGTAATTCCAATCTCAATAAAATTCAGGCACTTTGTGTTTCATGTGTAGATACATTATCTGGCAGGTACACATTTGGTAACTTTTAAACAAATTAACTTGACTTAAAAATTTGGCTGCAGTATGTAGCACGGCCCCGCTATTAAAATTAAAATTTAGGCTCTTATGCCAACTTCTAATTTTACTTTTTAAATGATCTGTTTTATGGGTAATAATTAAAATATGGAGAAAGACCCCGAAATAATAATTTTGCTTTGTTTTAAATATCAGATAAATTATTATAGGTGATAATTTTCGTTCAACCTACACCCTGTGGAGAATATTTCAGTATTTTTCAAAATTTTTTTGACCAGTACTTTTACAAATACAAAGAAAAGTGTGCGCAAGTATTACATTACAGATATTTTTGAACTCATGTTTTTACAAGCTTTCATTTGACACCCCACTCGACGACCTGGCATTTTTTTTTCACTTCTGATTTCACCCCCCCAAAACTAACCCCTTGAGAGAAATTTAACTTTTAAAACTACACAACTTTCTATGTCAAATAGTTTCGGGTGTGACAGATAGACAGATGAACAGACATCGAAGTGATCTTATAAGTGTTCCGTACGGAACATTAAAAAAACTGCAGTATTTAATATTGAGTTAATCTGCATTTTTTTTTATGGGTCTAGCACACGTGCTGCAGGGAAGTCCCTAAAGCGCTCCAGGAGCGGCATGTGTGCCGAAAAAGCGATTCACGTTGTTCTTGAATCGCTGTAAATTTTACTCGGTGGGAAACACAGCCCTGGGCAAATTATTCCAAAGGGATGATGTTCTCCATATATAAAAGACTGCTTGAAAAGCGTTGTACGTGGAGTAACAAGCTGAACCTCATACGGATGTGAAACACCAGCGCGACGTGTATTTGTAACCTGCATCGCTTTGGGAGGAATTAAGCGGGCTATATCCTTCGAACACTTTCCATGAAAATACTTGTAGAACAGACTCAAGTCGCCAACCGTTCTTCGATGTTCCAGCGAATCAAGGCCGCCGGTCAGTTCCAGGTCTCCAATCAGACGAACAGCTCTTCTCTGAACAGAATCCAACAAAAGCAGTGTATGTTTGGGAGCGGAGCCCCAAACATGGGAGCAGTATTCCATAGTTGGTCGAATTTAAGCTTTGTAAAGAATAAAAATTGTTGTGGAGTGTAAAGCTTTCTGGTTCGAAATAATATTCCCAACTTTTGAGAAGCTATGCCTGCACCATGTTTATGCCCAACAAATTGACCGACGATGTCAGGGGAATCAAGTGCCCCGACATAACTATGTCGGGTTCAGCTACGTTAACTTTTTTAGAAAAAACTGCCGCCTGGGTTTTTGTAGCTTTAAATTCCATTTGGTTACTGTCACCCCAAACTAGAATTTCTTCCAGGTCTTTGTTAAGTTGAACGACCTCCTGCTGTCTGCAGATGTTTGCCTGAACAGCCGATGTCCGAGCGTTTCAAAGTGAATGAAGAGACAAGCGTACTGTCATCTGCAAAGCTGTAGATTGGATTCTCGGTCTTTTCCAGCAGATCGTTAATGTAAATGAGAAACAGAGTAGAAGACAGTATGGAGCCTTGGGGCATACCGGCGTTGATAGTGAAGGTGTTAGAAAAAAATCCGTCGACCGCCACTCGTAAAGAACGCTCTCTAAGGAAACATGAGAGGCACAAACAGAACTTTTCAGACATACCACATGAGCATAGCTTAGCTAACAGTCCATCGTGCCAAACACGGTCGAATGCCTTGGATATGTCAAGAGCAACCGCTCGAGATTCTCCAAAGTGTTCAATTGCGTTGTTCCAAACATGTGCTACATAAGTCAGAAGATCTCCTTAAATTTAGGTAACTGAAAAATTAAAAATACAGTATCTACATTCATAGAATTTTTAAAAATTACTTACCTCAACCGAATTTTGAACCCGAGACCTACAGCTTTCTAGGTTGGTGCGCCGCCATTTGGGCTATCATGGCTTGCGACGGTAATCAACTAGTCTGTAATACCATAAACTAAAGAATTATATGCTGTAAACTATTCAATCAGGCAGGCTTTAGAGCAGGAAGATCCACAATAGACCATCTCTTCTCACTGACACAAATCCTAGAAAAGAAAACCGCATTTAATCAGGAAGTCCATGTCTTGTTTGTTGATTTAAAAAAAGGCCTACGACAGCGTGCCCCTAATGAGATTGTGGGAAACACTACAACAGAGTAATGTAAGCACCGAAATAATTAAAGCCGTAAAATCCTTATACCAAGACGCAAGAAGTAGTGTGAAAACCAAATATGGTATAACAACAGGGTTCCAGGTCACAAAGGGTCTCAAACAGGGCTGCTGTATATCCACTGGAAGAAGCAATATTCGAGAGGAATATCCAAGGAAGAAAAGCATAACCATTGAAAATAAGAAGAGAATTTACAACTCAATAGTGAAAAGTATAATAACTTACAGCTCCCAGGTGTGGCCATTGAAGGAAAGAACAGTAAAAATACTAAAAGTTACAGAAATGGATTTCTAGAGACGAGCAGCCAGAAAATCCAGAAAAGACCGTATACCAAATGACACGATAAGACGAGCTTTAGAAATAAAGCACGATATAGTGGACGAAATCAGAACCCAACAGTTGGTATGGTATGGACATGTACAGAGAATGTCACAAGACAAAAAGATTTTAAATTGGAACCCTCATGGAAAAAGAAAGCGAGGAAGACCACGCCAAAGTTGGAGAGCAGGAATCAACAAGGAAGTACTAGAGAAAGATCTGGAGAAGGAGGGCTGGAGAAACCGGGAGGAGTGGAAATTAGGCTTCGGAAGACGGAAGACATTATAAAACCGATTGATATATATATAAACTATTCAATCAAATGGCGTCTACTCAATTTTCTAGAAGGTGTAAGAGCTTCAAAGGCTCCTATTTTATTAGCTCATCTTCTGACAAATTCCACATGCTATATATTACATGTCCCGTGTCGCCTCTATTGATGCTGTTTATCGAGAAATACTTTTGCTGCCGCAGTTACCCACTATTTTGGTTATCTGAAATTTGCATTTAGTTACAGTCTTATAGGAAATAATAACATAATTATTTAGTGTTAAGGTAATAAATTATGTCAGTATGTAGTGGCTTGCAATGATCATTACAAACCGGGTTAGAGTATGAGCAGGAGAAGGGATGAAACCTCTTTTACAATTATTAGTCTGTTCAGATGATTTTTCTTTTATTCAAATATGTTCTCGACAGATTGCGACGTCAGAAATGAGGAGATTTCAAACGAATAGTTCCAAAGAAACAATGTTCAAATTAATTCTTGGCAATTATAGAACACAAATCCAAAGCTCCATCTTTCACGGCCTTGGTTAGCTGGGTAATCGTGATTGGTGCGATTACATCGTGTCATTTTGCAGTACCTGTCGGATATTTCATCTACGATTTCACGAGACAACTTCAGGATTCTTCGAGATCAAAATACTATTCAGTATCTTAATCTCGAAGAGTAAAGGAACGTTGGGCAGTTACTCCAATTTGGCATGGTCTAATCGTAAAAATCACAATTTATTTCTAAAGTCATCTCCTTCGCATTCTACACATTGATGATTAGGCTTGTCTCAATCTGTTCAACTGACTTGAACCTAGAACCAGCCGGTGGTATCGTAGAGATCGAAATACAGTGGTGGATCTAGAATTTTGTTCAAGGGGAGCGGGCCACACTTCTGGTGTATACTCATAATTTCAACGAACAAAATCATTGGTTCTGGGACGAGGCGACTTTCTGAAAAGACAACTTAAGACCTGGGGGAAGCTTTTCGTAGGAAAAAATCCTCTTTTTACCTAAAAAGAGAAAAAAGTTGCATGAGGGAGAATTTTACAGCTTAAAGGCGACATCCATTTTTCCTTCCCGTCTCTCGAGTTTGCATTCAATACGGTTTTAAGTACCAGAGCGACATTATTGCGAATTATATAGGTTCTTTTTGTATTTTTTATCTTTTGGTTTTCATTTTCTATTAAGATGGGAAAAATACGTCAAAATATATTTATTTTGTGTCGTATCATCCTCCCACATTTAAATAAAAAATTTAAGAACTTTCTAAATTCTAAAAGAGAATCGTAATGAAAAGGGTAGTTAATTTAAATATCAAGGACGAAAACAAGACTACTCGAGATTTCTGCTCAATTTACTTGTAATTTGAAAAATGCAAAAAAGGTTGGGCTTAACAAGTTGTTTGTGGATGTAAGAAACCAAAAAGATATGTAAAGATTTATTTCTTTTTTGGCTTTTCCCTGTGTTTTACATCCCTTGCTGAAAATAAGTATACCCTTCTAGACGTTTGAATTTTTTTCACATTTTAGGGTCTCGAAATCACGATAAAAACCCTCCATTTCCATTTATCTGTCTCTGTCTGTCTGTCGGTCTCTTGGTAGGAGAGTTTCTTAAATAAATCAGATATTTACCTCAAATTTCATCTAATATAATACTTATGAAGTGAGCCTATAGTTTTTGAGTGATGTCGTCCTAAAAGATGAAAGGATAGGTGATCGATTAATTTTGTATATCTTCAATACCCTAATGAGAATTTTTCCTAGTTTCTAATTGAGAGAAATAATTTTTTTTTTTTTTTTAATTGTTTATAGGGGTGACCGATGGTGTTGAAGAAGTTGCTTTGTATTATCATCAGCCCGTATTAGTCCATTTCCAGAGATAAGTCTACCTCCTTCGTCTCCAATTTCATCGGTTTTTTTGATCCCGCATCTAGAATAATCCTGCCGTGTGTTTGATGTGATCCGTCTAGCGAACTGAAGGTCTCTCCCAAGTATGGTTTCCATTGCAGTATAGCCTTATTCTATTTTTCATCCCGGCACCTTTGAACGCGAATCTTCATTTCAGTTCGGCAATAGCCTCTCCGACTTTCTTTATCTTGTTATTAGATCATCTTTAATATTTTGTTTGAAGACACTCCGAGCATGTATATCTCCATCGTTCGTTATATTACTCTGAGCATTTTCATCGATTTCTTGTTATTGTCCAGGGTTGACAGCCGTAGGTCATTACAGATAGTATCAAATAGACGAGAATGGAGACACATTGGGATATTTTTATTATCATCGTGTTCTTCAGCTTCTTGTGTTTGGTTATCTTTTCTCAACGATGTTATCTATAATATATATAAAATGCAACATCTCTCTGTCTGTCTGCCTGTCTCTCTGTCTGTCTGTCTGTCTCTCTGTGTGTCTATCCGTTAGAAGGCTTATCACTCGAGAACCATTTATCCGATTTACGTGCTTTTTTTTAAAACATACATATGTTCTCTCGCCAGGTTATAGGATATATTTTATTACCTTAGGTAACATAAGGAATAAACTGTGACGATAATAGTGCACAAAGTCGGAAAAAAGTTGGTCACTAGCGCGTTCTCTTGCAATACATTGCCTAAACCATTAAAGAAGGAACAATATCATGTAGCAAAGAAAATAATATTTAAAATGCAACATCTCCCTGACTGTCTGTTTTTCCGTTAGTGTGCTTACCACACTCGAGAACCACTTATCCGATTTACGTGTTTTTTTTTAATTCATACATTTGTTTTCTGGCCAGGTTATCTATAATCGTCTATAATATATATATAAAATACAACGCCTCTCCCTCTGTTCGTTAGTGCGTTTATCACTCGAGAATCACTTATCCGATTTCCGTGCTTTTTTTAAAAAAACATGTATATGTTCCCTGGCCAGGTTATAAGATATATTTTATTACGTTAGGTAACATAAGGAATAAGCAATGACGATAATAGTAAATCAAATCGGAAAAAAGTTTGCCACTACCGCACTCCCTTGCAATGCGCTGCCTAAACCGTTAAATATGGAACAATATCATGTAAGAAATCTACAACAATATATATAAAATACAACGTCTCTCTATCTGTCTGTCCGTTAGTGCCCTTATCACTCGAGAACCACTTATTCGATTTAAGTATTTTTTTTTAATTCATACATATGTTCTCTGGCCAGGTTATATAATAAACGCAACGTCTCTCTGTCTGTCGTCGTACGTCAAAAAATGTCAGGTGTAACTATTGCCGAAGCTTGCAGATTATTTTTGGGTTCAATAGATATAGTTGTATCTAAAAATTGCCTGAAAAATCATAAAGGATGTCCTGGACAAAGACGGGAATTCTGCAACTCTAGATTTGCTTATGCAAATCTTCATTCAATTTTATACCTGCCTCTCTGATAGACCTACTGATAAAGTCAATGTTTTGAATATGAGATTTTTGCGTGTGAAGATTTACGATAATCGTCAGCATAATCTCTCTATTTTATCCACCATGTCCGTCTTGTTGAAAACGTTTTAACGGTAACTTGAAATATATAAGGAAACAGCCATTAAACTAAAGGATCCCATTATTAAAAGTAATTCCTGGGACTAAATTGTCGCAAAGGATACTGAGCGCGTCAAAGGGTATCCCTAAAGTTTTAGACTAAAACTTGTATCGGTGTAATGAATCTGTTACAAATGCTTTGAAACTTTAGAAAATTTTTATCAAAGGTAAGAGCCAATAATTATCATTTAAAATAGTATATAAGAAATTGTAGTTCTTGCCATTAGATGAATGGATGGATGTTATGAGATTGGGGCGCATCGACTGCAGTGGTCATTTAGCGCCCAACTTGAATGTTGAATTTAAAATTTAATATATTTGATGAGTTTATTCTATATTAAGTTATAGTTTCCATCTTCTTTTACATATTCTTCAATTTATTTCATTGTTGTTTGTATTAGGCTTGAGTTCTGTATTTGTTTCAGAATTTGTCGTATATGATTTTTTTTTCTGGATTGCAGTTGATGAGGAGCTTCAAATATGTGTTTAATTGTAAGTGGAGACTGACATGAGGAACAATTAGGGATAGTTTCACTTTTAAGCATTTGATTGATTGATTATTTTAGTTTGGCGCGTCGATATCGAGGATCATTTGGCGCCATAAGTGGGATGTTTAAATCTTAGAAAATAATTGTGTTTCTTTGAAGAATTTGATCAAACTGGAGATATTTGTAACATTTGGAATCAATATTTGATCGAGAGGTTTTAATAGATCTAACCCTTGTCTTAATGTCTAAATATTCATTTGAAGTTAAAATATGGTTAATAGTTAGAGTATTGTCGCAGTTTGGACATCTGGGTGGCGGATCACCTTTCAACAAATAAGAATGAGTGAGGAAGATGTGTCCGATAGCTGCCCTTCTCCATATTGTATTCTCTCTACGTGACAGAGCATCGAGCTGAAGGGGCGGAAAAACTAGAGGTTTAACCCCCCACAACTTGCACGAATCCTCCCGCAAGTCCCACTCCAGCTGAAATAGATTATCAAAAGTCTGTTTGAAAAAGTTTTTTAGATCTTTTGGAGTGAGGATTGTGTTAATTGGAGTGCCCGAGGTGATGGCAATCCTAGCTTGTAAATCAACACTTTCATTACCTTTTATGTTAATGTGGCTGGGCACCCATAAGAAAGATATAGTGATTGGATGCCATTTGTATAAGATCAGATATGGATGTAGTGATAGGGTGAAAATGCGTGGAAGAGCTGATTGATTGTAATGAACTCAAGGAGTCTGTTATGATTTAAAACTTTAGTATCTAGTTTGGTGGATATTAACCATCTTAACGCTTCTTTGATAGCAAATAATTCCGCTGAAAAGACAGAGGTGTAATTGTTTAATTTGAATTTAATGGTAGTGTTATTGTATACGAAAGGGGGCTCCCGTTCCCTGGGCAGTCTTAGAGCCGTCTGTATAAATATGAGAAGAGTCTTTGTATTTCTCGTTGATAAGTAATAGGAAGGCTGATCTGATTATGTGGCTTGGATTTAATTTTTTGTTATATTTTCGGAGCGTATAGTCAATGAAGGGTCTTATTGATGTCCAAGGCGGGTATATAGAAACTTTAGGATAGTCGTTAGTTTGAATGAAGAGGTTGTGACGATTTAGGATGTTTTTTACTCTAGATGCTATGGAGTCTGGTGGAATAATTGTGTTAGGTGGCGGGTTTAAATGTAATGCTCTTTTCATGATGGGTTTAACTTTTAAGCAGATATGAATGAGTCAAGTGAGTGTGGCCCACTGCCAATCTTCTCCATATTGTATTTTGTTTTCCTTTTTATTCAATGATTGATGGTGAAAAGGAGGATATACTAGAGGTTTAACTTTCCATAGCTTATTTGAAGATTCCTCAAGGTCCCACTCTAGTTGGAATAATTTCCTGTATATCAATTTTAGGTGGTTAATGTAATCATTTGGATGGTTTTCACCGTGTATAGATATTCCAGTTTCAGCAGCCTCCTTGCATGTTGGTCAGCCTTTTCGTTGCCCTTTGATTCCAATATGGCCAGGAATCCAGAGAAATGCGATGGAAATATTTCTTTGTTTAAGGATGTATAAGAGGTCAGAGATTTGTCTAGTGTACGCATATTTCAAATTTCCAGTCTTGAGCGATTCCAGGGCACTCAGTGAATCGGAAGTGATAAGACATTTGTCATTAATTCCTGCATTTGTGATGTAACGAAAGACTTTCCTTAATTACGGGAAGCTCAGCAGAAAAAAATTGAAGAGTACTGAGGCAGCTTAAAGGTTCTAATTGTGTTGTTTGAAGCAAAGGCAGCTCCCTCTTCCAATTGCGATTTAGAGCCGTCCGTATAAATAATTGAGTAGCCTGAATAGGTTTTGCTTATTCTTTCCTGAAAAGCACATTTAGAATGGAATTTAATGTAGTTGACTTGTGTTTATTCAGTGAGAGGTCAACAGTTGGTTTGGAGGAGCGCCAGGGAGGGAAAGTGGTGAATTTGGGGTACTCAAAGGATGGGGTCTTGCAATTAGGCTCTGTCGATTTGAAATGGGTTTCTGACGTTACGTCTACGATTGTACGAGATCTTTACTCTTGGAAATTAGAACACGATCGAAGAGTAATCCTTATATGGTAAAATCGCAAGGTAAACATCGAAAAGCTACTCCAAATGGAAGCGGTCTAATCCTAAGAATCACGATTTTTCATCTAACCAAGACCATGAACGCTTCCTTTTCATAATAAATTATAATATTATGTAACCAATGTTACATAGTAGGAGTAAAAAGTGCATTTCATACTTATTACCCGCTATTTCTATGAATGGACTATCCCCTCATAACCCAGTCGTCCGACGCAAATTCTGACGAAAAGCTCTCATTAAATGTTAACAGGTTGCATTTTGGCGTATAGGTAGTTTTTTTGGGCGATAAACAAAAGTTTGCTGCTCTAAAGTATACGCCTACAAAATCGAAAATAAAATGAAAAATTCCATTTTTCGCAAATATCTCTAAAAATAAAAAAAAAACTGGTCAAGTGCAAGTTGAACTTGCGCAATTAGTATGTTGATTGTTTTTAGAATAAAAATTGTTGTTACGGAAGTATAAAATAATTAGTGACTTCACAAAAACATCCCACATGAGTTTTCAACAAAGTTTTTTTTTTTCCGATCTTTAGTGAAAACCGATGAGCTTTGAATTTTTTGTATTTTTATGTACCAGATAAATTATTAAAGTTAATGCACTTGTGATAATTTTCGTTCAATCTACACCCTGTAGAGAATATTCCAGGATTGTTTTTTAATTTTTTGTTAAATACTTTTCGAGATAAAAGGGTGGACATCGATTATACGCACTTTTTAAAAAAATAATACAAAGAGAATTGTGCGCAAGTATTACATTATATATGTTTTTGAAATCGTCTTTTTACAAGCCTTCATGTGATACACCACTGGTAAATTTTTTTTTCACTTCTCATTCCACCCCCCAAAACTAACCCCTCAAGTAAAAATTTAACTTCTAAAACTACACGGCTCTAATGGGCCACCAATTCCTATATTAGTGCCAAATTTCAACTTTTCTGTGTCAAATAGTTCAAAATCGGGTGTGACAGACGGACAGATAGACACCGAATTGGTCTTATAAGTGTTTCGTACGGAGCACTAAAAAGATATCGAAAAACTAATAGCACCACGTGAAAGAACGGGAAATTTTACAAAAAAAAGTATAGAGATTATTTTTTTTTAATTTTACCGAAATTTAGAAAAAAATATTTAAAATAAAATGGCTGGTTTAACCCCATCAGTTGTAAAGGGAATCATACTTCCAACCTCATTTATGATTAAATTAACGTTTCTGTATACCGTTACATATTTTGAAATTGGCTATTAAGGGATTTCTCGGGGTGCTGATTAAGAATCCGGTGACAGATTTGAAAAATTCAAAATGGTGGGATCCAATATGGCAGCCAGAGGGTACGTAATTCATTTTCATTTTTTCACGTAATTTAGTATTTTCATGTTTTCAGTAACTGTTTTTCTTTGTACCTGGATGTTTAAAAAATGAAATACAAATACTTTATACTTGAAGCTTAGACTTTTATCTTTCATTTTCCACCCTTAAATATATATTTTTTTTATTTTAAGTTTAAGTTGTATGATTAATAATAAGCAAAAAATACGTTTATCATGAACACTTTTATAAGAGCAAAATTACAAAAAAAATAAAAAATTTTTAAAGCTTTTAATGGTTTTCTAATATCAAGTATTCTTTTAACTGTAAACTAAAGAAAAATTATCCGACTTTTTTTGATCATTTTGTACTGCTTTGAACGTAAAATTGCCGGCGGCGTACTACAGCAGGCAAATTTTCATATTTTAAAACTCAATTTTTGAATAACGCAGACAATGTGGGTATTTTTAATTATTGTTATATTGAAACTTAGGGTATAATAATGATATATGCCCAGGGAATTTTTTCATAACCTACGATATTTTTATTAAATATTTATAATATACTGCAGGGGGAGTGCTCAAACGGTCGATCGCGATCGACAAGTCGATCGCGAGTGCTTTTTGAGTCGATCTCGAGAAAAAATTCCGATATAGAACTATTCACAGATTTTGTTTTACGTAACTAAAACAAAATGTAATGAATAAACTACTAAAATTTATTCGATCCACAATTAGGCCAGAATAACCCCCTCATCACTTTCTTTTATCGTAATAACCCCCTGTTAGCGGCAAAAAGGCGGCTTTATCAAAGGAACGCGCGGTACTTGTCAAAGAAAAGCCGCGTTTTTGATTCCCGCCGATTTTTCTAGAAACATTCGGACGGCGTGTTTGACGGAAACATTCGAGACTTCGTTCGCGCCGATATAAATGTTGCGCCTGCAGGAATAGGAGTCAGTCTGAGTTGTAACTTGAAGGCGATACATCGATACAAAGTTTATTAATAAATAGTCCAAAATGAGTGCGGCGAAGAAAAGTAAAACTTATCATTTTAATAACGATTGGCAGGAAGAATTTTTCTTTTGTATGGTAAAGGATAAGTGCATTTGTCTCATTTGCCGTGCGTCAGTTTGCAATACCTAAGCGTGGGAACTTAGAGAGGCATCATAAAACGGTTCATAAAAACTATGAAAAGGATTTTCCGTCACAGAGTGAATTAAGAAAACGAAAAGTACGTGATTTGATAACTTGTTTGAAAAAAGAACAAACCATGTTCACAAGACCAGCCAAACAATCAAAAGCTGCAACGATCGCGTCATTTAAAATATCTCATATATTGGCGAAACACAAGAAACCATTTGATGATGGATTGGTTGTGAAGGAAGCATTTATTGAAGCGGGTGAGACTTTATTTGGAGATTTTAAAAATAAAACAGAGATTATGTCTGCTATTAGAGAACTTCAGTTATCTCGTCCGACTGTCACAAGGCGTGTTGAAGTCATGAGTCAGGACATGGCAGAAAAAACTAAAACATGATATCATGGAATGTACATACTTTTCTTTACAGTTCGACGAATCCACCGATATGACAGACACTGCCCAGCTGTGTATTTTTATTCGAATGGTATTCAATGACATGTCGGCTAAGGTAGAGTTTTTGACAATGATTCCTCTGGAAGGAAAGACCCGTGGCGAAGATATATATGACGTTTTCTTCAATTTTGTAACAAACTACAAGCTACCAATATATAAACTAGTGTGCATTACAACCGATGGAGCACCAGCAATGACTGGAAACGAAAAACGTTTTGTGGCATTGTGTCGAGCTAATGATGATTTCCCTTCATTCTTTCTCCTTCCATTGCATTATACATCAACAAGTTTTGTGTTCAAAAGTTCTAAACATGGGGGGAGATTATGGGCATTGCAATAAAAATTGTGAATTCTATCCGTGCACGTAGCTTGCAATGACGGCACTTTAAACTGCAGTTGGAAGATAGTGAGTCAACTGAACACACTAATTTAGTTCTTCACACGGACGTCAGGTGGTTGAGTCGCGGAAAATTCCTAGAAAGGTTTCAAGAATTATTGCCCGAAACAACAGATTTTCTGGACGAAAGAGGTAATGACACTCAGATGCTGAAAAACGGAAAATGGCTGACTGATTTGGCATTTTTTACAGACATCACAATGCATTTAAACACCATTAATTTGGAGCTTCAAGGTAAAGGAAAAACTATTATTGAGATGATTAGCGCAATAAACGCATTCAAAAGTAAATTGCAACTTATGATAGATCAACTGAAAAGAAAGGATCTGAAAAAATTTTCCGTCTTTGAAAGCAAGGATTCCTCAGTTGAATTATGACATTTATGAGGCAAAATTATCAAATATTTTTAGGGCCAATTCGAAATACGTTTTTATGATTTCAGTAAATTGGCAAATATCTCATCATTTTATGAGTTATCTTTTTTCGTGTAAAAACATTGAGGAATTAGCTACTGAAATAGCAAGTCAGTTTAACATGGACTCATGTTCTATTGAAAATGAGTTAGTGCAGATTATATCAGATATACATCTCAAAGCCATAGCATGTGATACAAAAAATCTGGTGTTTTATATCTGAAGATA
The DNA here is from genome assembly GCA_019049505.1 of Pachyrhynchus sulphureomaculatus. Taxonomy (NCBI): domain Eukaryota; kingdom Metazoa; phylum Arthropoda; class Insecta; order Coleoptera; family Curculionidae; genus Pachyrhynchus; species Pachyrhynchus sulphureomaculatus. The sequence goes on from CM032454.1 coordinate 179,997,993, forward strand.
AATATCCGAATCTAAGGCAAATCGCCCTTTAACTGACGGCAATGTTTGGGTCAACTTACTTGTGCGAGTCTGCATTTAATCACCATCTGAAATGCTTGCGATTAGCACTCGGTAATTACGTACCATCTTATGAAAAGTATGCTGAGGACATGCAGTGCCACGCTTCAACATCCAAAGTCACTCTTTAGTTAAGTTTAGACACTAGAACTCGTTTGTTTTGTAAGAACCAATAAACTCGCAATTTTGATAATTTATGAGTTTTTTCATTGACATTTTAGAGCAGACCTACACTTACCCTTGACTAAAAAAAAATGCATATTGTGCGGAAAACTAATATCTATGCACGATACACCCTACCTAGACGACAATCCTGCATCACACTTACTTGCAGCTCTCAGAGTCGATCGATCGTAGTCTAACAATATTGAGGTAGATCGCCAGCAGTTTTCAAGTTTTGAGCACCCCTGATATACTGTATGCCTGTTAAAATCAAGCAAACAAAAATTTCGTTTTAAATTTTACAAAATTACAAAGCTATAGAAATAAAAACTATTAGTATCATCCGAAAGCTGAAAGTCTCCTCTCCAAAAAGCTATCTTTTACTTTTTTTTATACTCTGAAAACAAGTAATATCAATTAACCTTCGAGAGCATTTTTAATTCTCACGCTAATGGAAACCAGTCTGGAAAAAATCTATATACTTTATTTTTTTGTAAAATTTCCCGCTCTTTCACGTGGTGCTATTAGTTTTTCGATATCTTTTTTATTTTTTTCGACATATTACCACCGAAAAACCAAATTTTTTTTTATTTTATTTTGGCGGAATTTGTGAGCTTAGCATACCATCAAACTTTAGCAAACTTTTTTTTCATGGGGGATAGTTACATACATCCAAAAAACGCCCTGGCAATGGGCTGCTAACTCTAGGATTTAGACAAGATTAGGCAAACATATTAAATACAAAATAAGGATTTTTAAAGGATTTTTTATGAAGTGTGTTTTTCTTCTCTTTTTTTTGGGCCTCTCGAACTTAGCGTAATTAGACACAAGCGTGTATATATGATATAAAAGCGTTGCGACCTGCGTGTCACCGGTACGGTGTATCCTCTGTTTATATTTGAAATTGGTCGAATTCCCTGGTTAAAAATAAACACACTCAGTACTTTTTTTTCCCTTAATTTGGATTTTTTTAATATTTGTTTTGAAAATCTCATTTACCGGCCATTTTGCGACTTTTTTTCCGGTACCATATTCTTGGGCTAAAAAATATTTTCCCTAAAACAACCGGACTTTTCAGTAAAAACAACAAAAACAACACACAAATAAGGCGCTTGTGACATAAAATATGTTTTTTTTTTGCAGATATTGCAGGAATTATTTTTTATAAAAAAGGTTAATTATTACTTTGAAAACAAAAATCTTTTGTTTGGGTACTTGTTGGTATGATTTTCTTAATTAAGATACCTTTTGCACCAATACATACAGAAATTTGCATGCGCAAATGAACTGTTATCGAGTAGGATATCACTAAGAATTTCTATTGAGAAATATAAATCAGTTT
>CM032454.1:179999653-180048976 GCA_019049505.1 Pachyrhynchus sulphureomaculatus
TTAATTGACGTTTTTTTTGTATCAATTTAAATTATATGCCCGTTTGTAGAATATTTTTTTTGTGCCACTGATTAACATCAAGGTTTGCCAGGCTAATTTTTTTGGACCCGCCATATTTGGAAACGCCTTTTTCAAATAAAACATGTTCTGCGAAATTAATGTTTTTATTTTTTAATTATTATTTGTTGTAAAGTTATCACAAGTGACGCGATTGTGAATATTTTGAAGTTTGAGCGCCATGTTATAGCAGGGCCATTTTTTTCATTTTTTTTTATATTCTTTTAAATTGTAACCGCCTTATTGTTTTCTTTTAGTTAACTTTTAACGACCAAAAATACTATATATATATATATATATATATATATATATATATATATATATATATATATTATATATATATAAATAAATTATAGTATTCTGATCCTAATTATACATTTTTTGGCACAATGTTTCGTTTTTCGTTTTTTTTTTCATCATAGTAAACATTTAATTTCTTGAATTTTCTGATTCCAATTCGCCATTTTGTGGACGTCCATATTGAATTTCGAAAACGGTCATTTTTCATTTAAAAAAGCTCTTAAACATACAACCTGAACTAAACCTTCAAAGTTTATTTTTCATTGCATTTTAATTTGAAGAGTCTGTCTCGTTGACAAGTAGAAGAATGGACCCATATATATATTATATATATAATATATATATATATAATATATATATATATATAATTATATATAGATATAATATATATATATATATGTATCCTCCTTTCCAAACTAGTTAAACTTCTTGTATATTTATTATAAGTAATTTTTACTTCAAGCTTGTATCTTAAACATCCAGAACCAGAAACATGGAAAAATTTTGTTTAATATTATCCAAACTATACAAAACTTATGGAGCATCCCTTCAACCCCATACTTTAAAAGCATTGTAGCTCAAAAACTATAGGTTTCTTTCTTACTTTAAGTATCATATGTCTGTTACATTTTAAGTGGGATATCTCATTTCGTTCGGGTGCTATTGTGACGCGCGGCAGACGACGCGAAAATAGGAACCGTTTTCCGTGATCTAAGGACCCTGTGGAAAACTGAAGAAATCCTAATCTTGAAAAGTGATTTTTTTTTTTACAGATTTACATACTCTCTCTCAATAAGGGAAGTATTTCTACGACTCGTATTATTACTTTCCTTGCTAAAAGTTATTATATTCATGAAAAAATTCACTCTCTGTAATTTTGGGTATATTTATCCTTAGATAAGAAAAAAAAACAAAGTTTTCTCATATTTAGGATCCTGTGTATCTTTCATATCCTACTATACCTATGAATTTTTTAGGCTTCATCTGTGTTAATACGTCAATAGCACCAATTGTGCTTTTTTATACTGGTCATAAAGATTCTATCAACAAATAGTACTACTCGTAGATATAGTTATCATTCAATTATTATTAAAGGTATACACTTAAGATAATGCATTGAATCTTAAATTATTAATTATTTAAAATTAAAGAACACTTGAATTTCTTGCAGTAAATGTTTTATCGATTAAAATTTAAATAAAAAAGTGTGGCCTTCACATATGGGTGGGTTAAAAATAACATTTTCTACATAAAATCTGTTTATTTTTAACGCTTATACTGAAAGATCGTTTCAATGGTTTTCCTATCTGCAAATATTTACCCCTATAAACTTTAAGTCCGTAAGAATTTTATTCGAATATCAATAAATGTACACTATGTATTCAACCCGATTTGAAAAATCGGCTTATCCTAAAGAACAAAACACAAAAATACTTTATTATTCGCTGTCACCAATAACAAGATAACATCTATGATATGTATAGAAAATTTCAGGTTAGTGTAGATTGAAGGAGCATGTACATCTTTTCTTGTTATAGTATCTTCTTCTTATACTTATGATAGATCTGACGATCCACCATTAATCGAGGTTTGCGGAGGTAAATTTTCATCTCTCCACCTAGAGTTAGGCGGTATCACCCCCGGTAGGATACGTTTGACTGCCGGTTTTCCTTTCAAAGCGAATCCTTGGTAGTCTGTGCTCCTCCATTTCTTTTTACGTGGTCATTGCCACTGTCTTATTCTTTTGTCTTCCCCCTTCTTACCAGATCTTGCACGCCACATTGTTCCCTGATGGTACGTTTTTCACTCCTTGTTTCACCAATTATTGCTGCTAGTGTTTTCAGTTTGGCGGTGCCCACCATACTTTTTCAGTATCTTCTTATGATTCTATCTCTCTCACACCGTTGCTCGGTTCCGAGCGTCACGACTTCTATTGCATTATTATCACAGAATTTATAAAACAGCCCTCCAGGCTTCGCAATCTGCGACATCTTCTCATCATACTCCGGTAATTCCAAGTGCATTGTAGACATGATCTGGTCGATGTATCTGTTGGGGAGGTTTTCCATGCCCAATCCCTTCTTATTATGCGACAAACAAAAAATTATGCTATTTTTTCTCTGAGTCAGTGGTAACAGCCGGTCACTATGTTGGATGTTAAGTTCACCCTAGAACAGACATATTTGTCCTATGAGCTGGGGTCCAGGAAATTCTGAGCATCCCCCTGTAACATGTAATTTCGAAAGCCTCTATTCTTTTAAGGCATGCTGCATTAATATAGTCCAGGTTTAGGCTCCGTACGTGGCTATAGGGAATATACTAGTGAACTAACAAGCCTTCTTTTTTTATCATTTCATTTATTCTAGAATCATTCCATACTTTGGTTAGGCTGTCATTGCAGTTTTTGCCATCACTATACTTCTTTTAATTTCTTCTTAACAGCCCCCCTTGGCGCCCTTAAATATATAACATCTGTCTTCAGTGGTACATCTTCAACTTTGTTAAGAGGAGGCGCAAAATTTTAGCTCAATCTACTATAAGAAGAGAACATTTTTTTTTTTTTTTTTTTTCGATTTAGTGAAAGGCCAATATTGGCGTTAACCTTTTCGATTCGATACAGCATTGCAGCTATTTCTTCCTCCTATATCGTAGGTCATTATGAGTCGTGATGCCAAGTCTTGTATATTTTAACCTTGCTGTCTGTTCACATGTATTGATTGGTTCATACATCATCTCCGCACATTCCAGAGTCCTTAAAGGATTAAATAATAAAGCAGCCCGTGATAACTGCTGCTTTATTAATTAATCCTCTAAGGTCTCTGACTGATAGCATCACACGGATTTGAACTGGGTTAATTGTTCTATAGGTTTATCTTCTATTACGAGTTTTGCACTGATGAGATCTTTGGCAATAGTGATGCATTTTATTCTTTTCAACAGATATGCTCATATTAAGCTGTCGACAGGCCTGATAAAATTTAAAAAAAGTTGTCTCTGTAGGCCGTTGTCACTTCCGGCAATCGGCGCTGCGTGTCTGCGTAACAAAATCAGAGACTAATTCCTGTTGTTACCCTTTCTGTATCCCATTCCTAGTAATTTTTTTTTGTAACTTTCACAAACGTTTGCTGTGTCCTTTTCTGCATCACCGTCTGTGTGTTATTACGTTCAGGCTTTAGTCAAACGTACACTGGCGTATTGTAAACTATTGCGTTTTTCTTTAATTTGCTTCATAATGAATGCGTCTGGATCTTTTCGGAACCTCTGTTGTTCTTCCCCTATTTTTTATCTATGATTCAGTTTCTCCTCCAACGGGCCTGTGAACAGTTTATTGTTGTATTTAGAAGAGTCATTCCTCTGTAGTTTTATGGACACGTTTTTGCCCCTTCTTGAAGATCGGAATTGTGGTACCAGTTATTCGGCACCCCTATTGTATCATCTAGTATTTTATTGAATAGAGTTGTAAGGTTCTTAGCATGTTCCTGGCCACCATATTCCATTCAATATCATATATAATGGTATATATACCATAGTGGCTTGTAATATGCGATCGTCAGATCTTTTGTTTTTTGGTGGTCAACTTAAGTTTTTGCCTCTCCCATAATACTTGAGGCAAACCTTTTTCAAGGTTTTGTAGGACTTGTGATTTAATGAGCCACCTACTTGGGATACCTTTCCAGAAGTTTTTATAACGTCGTATTTTAGTAAGGGGGCTAAAAGCCATAATTCGCCACGTTGGCCAAAGGGTTTTGGCGAATAGGTTTGGGATGTAAAGGATAGGGTTTTTAAGTGGTTTTGGGCGAGAAGGGTGAAAAGGACATGATTTCCCTCCCAAAATATAACTGGAAGAAGGAGGAGAAATCGTGACTTCCCGTGAGGTAGGGTCCGCGTCCCTAAAATAGACCTGTCTTCTACCTGGGATCGTAAAAGAGTGTCCACCCGCCCAAATCACATTATCGGGATGAGAACGGGTTGGTTCAAGACGCAGTCAAATTTATTCTAGATCTTAAATGGAACGGGGCTGGGCATGTTGCTAGGTTTAAGGATGGGACGATGGACAAAGAGAATTACAGAGTGGCGACCAAGATCCAAAGCCCTATCAGAAGTAGAGATAAACCACCAAGTCAGTGGACTGGGACAATTTGAAAAGGCTGGCTGGGGGAAATTGGGTACAAACGGCCCAGAACAGAAAAAAGTGGCAAGACTTGAGGGAGGGTTTTCGTCCAGCAGTGCCACAGTATTAAGCTAATGATGATGATGATGATGATATATAATGGTTAAAAAGGGAGGAAAAGCGTCACAATTTCCTAGATCTAGGGAGTTCCAATAATTATACATGAACATCAGCCAGATTATAAATACTGAATGTCCACCCCCTCCTCCAACTTTTCAGGGCTCATTGAGAGTGCCCTCTTGCAATCGTAAATAAAAAGACGGAAATCGGATTAATCCGAAGAACCATGATTTCTTAGCGCCAAAATTTATTCATGAAGTACTAACATGAGGTACGGTGAAACCGTACCCGAAACTTCCAGGGAGAAATAGTAGCACCAACAAAAAAAAAAACCATATGATTTTCAGTTAGTGTCAACTCTCAGAAGATTCGTATAAATTTTCATGACATTTTGTGTATTAGTTTACGAGTTTACAGCTGTTTGAATGAATCTACATTTAATCTTTGCAAAACGAATGAAACGATCAGAATTTTTGACTTGATGAAACAATGCTTTTTGATGAGAAAAAATACAGCTGGTGAAGATACTGCATGACATATTTGCATATGAGAAGGCTGTACCCGATAGGTACCGCGCACTCTCGCAATAATCAAAAACTGCAATTCGTCGAAGATTCCCTGTTTCGACGTAATCCAAAGGAGTTTTTGCGTGGATACGTAACAATGGATGAAGCATGAATTCACCGCTTCACGCCTGAGTCCAACAGGCACTCCATACAGTGGCTGGAAATCCCATGAAAGCCGACCGAGGTAATCAAAAAACACAAACATCAGCTGGAAAGGATTTGGAAACTATTGTTTGACATTGCACATGGAATAATACTGATCAACTATATTGAGGAAAGGATTTATTGGATCATTTGAATGGTGAAATCAAGAAAAACAAGACGGATTTACCAAAGGAAATCGATGGTGAAATTGTGAAATTGGTGTAATTGGGCTATGAATTGCTTCGTCATCCGCCGTATTTACCAGAGCTGGCTGCCACCGATTATTACCTCTTTCTAAATTTGAAAAACGTGGATCCACCGAAAAGAATTTCGGTCAAATGAAGAAGTCGATTGTTGAAACTGAGATTTAGTTTAGCCCGTCCAAATCGTACTACATGAAAGGTATCCCAAAAGTTGATCGCCTGAAGAATAAAATCGATTTTTGACAAAACATTGCTTTTTCTTCAAAAATCTTGCGATTTTTTACTCTATCCAGTGGTTAAAAGAAAAACAAAGAAGATTCAAGTCAGAAAAACTAATCTTAAGGTAAATAATTTTGGATATTATCTGAAAACCCACACAAATTAAACAACTTATTAATTTTATTATGTACTAGCATTCCATGTATCCTTATTATTTTATAAAACTTAAGTAGTAAGATAATAACGGTATGAGTGCTTTGATAAAAATATACATATAAAAGTGTTTGTAACAAATAATTATGAAACCTTTATTTGATTTTGTTTAGTATTTCACCAGATATGGATAAATTATTACGCAATATTTTTGTTAGTGATTATAAATTCCTCACATTTATATAGTTCAATGCAGTCAAAATTACCCAGGAACTAAAACAAGACCAATACTTTTCTGATGATGAAGCAACAAAATTAACAGTAGAAAAATATTTTGGCTTCGTGGACGCCATATGATATTAAATTGCCAACATCGCCGGACTATACGGTTAGGACCAAAAACAAAAATATTCCAGTGTGCAAGAGGCAGTTAATGCTGCCATTTTAGAACATGTTCACAGCACTGAGAGGCAGTATATTTTTATTGAGGAAGGAGTATATAAGGAAACCGTTTATATTCCCTCAGGTGGTAATCCATCAATTATTTAAAATAAGTAAACAAAAAACTTTTTTTGATCATCTTATTATTATTGTTATTTGAAATAAACAACAAAAATCCATCGCGACAAATTCTGTGGATCCGACCTACACAGGCTGCCACGCGGTATGATCAGATAATGATCTTATCACTAGAGAGACGGATTATATGCATTTGCATATTTTCTATGCATTTGCATATTTAGACCATTCTCACCGATTATTGCATATTTTACCCAAAAATCTAGTAATGAAGCATATTTCCCTATATTTACAATATTTCTCGGTATTACTAGGCAATTGAATTGCTCAGGGTATTGTTAATGTCGCCGTCTGGGAACCGATCTTATCGCCGGAACATTACCTGCGATAGTCTAAACATCAATTAGGTTATAGTAAGTTGGGAATGTGGAATCTTTGGCCCACAATGATACTACTCAGTATATATCACCACTACACCAAACACTTTATTTTTGCACTCGACGCGCGTTTCGCAGTGATAACCATGTTAGCTTCATCAGGAGCGATGATTCATCGCTCCTGATGAAGCTAACATGGAGGTAGTAGGTAGCGATTTGGGTATAGTGCCGGAAGGGAGTGCCAATTGCCCAAAATTACGACGGTAGTTGTTTTATTCCTTTGTTTCTTGGTCGGGATATTAAGTGATAAGTAGTTAGTTTCTAAGAATATTTGTTTGAGCGTGGATCAAATAAACAATTTTTCTCGAAGACCAATTTTTATTTTTTAAAACACGATATCAGTTTTAACATATTGTTGATGCGCTTGCATCAGTGTAGTCTTTTTGCAATTTTTAACGTGTTGTGTTAAGTTTTAACGTGTACCATGCCGCCCGCCAGCTGATTATCCTGGATCATTTACATAAAACGGAAATGTTTTATATTGTCGAGTTTGCGAGGGGAAAAATGTTTCGTGCACAAAAAAGTTTCAAATTGACCCAGCATGTCAAGAAAAGTCTTCATATCGCAGGATTGCAAAAAAAAAAAAGGCCCACGACAACAATTTATAACAGCAGCAAGTAGCAGTGATTCCACTTCTATAGGCAAACAAAAAAACCACTTTAGCATGGATTTATGTGAAGCATTGCTTGCAAGTAATATTCCTCTCCATAAACTTACAAATCCTACATTCAAAGATTTTCTGCGAAAATATTGCTTGAATCAAAAAATACCAGACGAAACAACACTGCGTAAAAAATTAGATACCAAACAAGTTACCAACATGTTCTGGAAGAAATACGTAATGAACTTAAGGATGACATTATTTGGATTTTCAGCTGATGAAACTACCGACAGTTGTGGTCGCTATATTGCGAATTTAATTGTGGGTGCATTAAGATTAGAGCCTTCTTCTTCCTATTTGGTGGCTTGCAAAGAACTTGAGAAGGCAAATCATTTAACGATCGCCAGATTTGTGAATGAGGGTATTAAAAAAATATTTCCTGAATCTTCTGCAGATGAAAGAATGTTTATATTTCTCTCAGATGCTGCTCCCTAATATGATCAAGGCAGCCGAAGTTCTCCAAGTATTTTATCCAAATTTAATTCATGTGACGTGCTTTGTTCACGAAGTCCATCGACTCGCTGAAGAAGTACGATCCACGTTTGGAAATGTAAATAAACTGATTTCATCAGCAAATAAAGTGTTTCTTAAGGCCCCTGCTCGTAATAACGCCTATAAAGAAAAAACTGCCAAATGTGCCTTTACCTCCCGAACCAGTGGTAACTCGATGGGGAACAAGGATTGAAGCTGTACTATTTTACAATGAACATTTCGAGGCCATCAAAGGTGTAGTAAATGACTTCGATAGTGCAAAGGCTATGACAGTTCGTCAATCCAAGGAAGCATTTAACGATTCTGATATTAAAAAAAACATAGCTTTGATTAGCACTCACTTCTCCCACATACCTGCGGGTATTAGAAAGCTTGAAACTCGAGATTTAGCGTTGACCGAATCAATTCAGTTTAATCCGTCAAATAAACTCCACATTGCCAGATGTATTCCCGCGTAGAGTTTAAAGAAAAGTTTGAAAACATTTTGTGCAATAACCCAGGCTTTGAACCTTTGTGTCAAATTGATAGTTTTATTAATAGGACGGGTGTACTTTTGCCAGAAACAATAAGTGCTAACATAGCACCCAAATTCAAATACTGCCCAGTTACCTCAGTGGATGTAGAACGGTCTTTTTCCACTTATAAAAATATTTTAAGTGATCGAAGACACAATCTTACTACCCAACATTTGAAACAATGCCTTATTGTGTTACGTGTACAAGAATACAAATGTTAAATAATTTTAAAAATTGTTAAATAATTGTTAATTTAAATCGTCGATAACTTGTTAATTTTATGCTGATTTTGAAATAAAAAACTAAAAATTACTACTTTTATTATTATTTAATATTGCATATTTTGATTTTGACCCTTTTCATGCATATTTTAAACATTTTCCATGCATTATTTGCATGCATATTTCAAGATTTTTATGTTGCATATAATCCGGTCTCTAATTATCACGCTCCATATCCTTTCGGCTAGCGATCGTTAACAAAACATAGCTATCTGATCAGCCTAAAAGAACCAACTGCCCTCTGCATTTTCACATATATAGCTCGAAACTAGGCGGGTGAAAGTAAATGCACAAGTGATTCTGATTCTTTGCTGGTGTCTGTAGCTTAGCAGTTAGTATGTAGCAGTTCGGTACAATGGCTATGATAAAAATAAGGGATTAATCACACGATACTGATAAGCTAATCGTTTGCATTCGCTGTAACTCGCAAACTAATAGACAAAGTGTTACGAAAATTTTACACGAATCTTCTGAGAGTTGACAATAACTGAAAATCATATGGCTTTTTTGTTTGTGCTGCTATCTCTCGGGAAGTCTCGGAACTTTTCACTGCATTTAAGTATCCGTACATTTTAGATTTATTATTTTTAAACAGTTTAAATACCATCATAATCTTTAATCATAACAAGTATTAAAACACTTTAGATTCAAAATAATCTCTGACTAATATAAACTCCTGGACAAAATTAACGCAACAATCTGAAATTAATTTATCTTTTTTCTTATATCAGTTTTTTAAAGTTTATCGAGTATTTGAATAGTAGGCTATGTATATTTTGTTTCGTGGTTCATGACAGAAATCAAAACAATTCGTTTAGATTTAAGAATTTTTTTAGAAGATAAACAATTTTCTGTAATATAGATTTTCTTTAAAAGTAACCTTATAAATTGTTCCCTTTTTTCGTAAAGTAATACGTTTTTGTGATAGACTGTTTTATTATTTTGACCCCGAAGAATTAGAAAAATGAATCAAACAAGGAATTTAACTGAACACGAGGTTAGTGCGAACCTCAGTTTTATTGGACGAGGGATACTGTCAGAGTTATGTTGCCAATTTATTAGGCAAACATCGTTCCACAATAAGTCGTATGGTAAGATGCTTGAATGAAGTAGGAACTTATTCTAGAAGGCTAGGGCAAAGGCCGAAAACGATGCACTAGCGACCTAGATGAACGTTTTATAAGACAATATATGCTTTAAGAAACAGGACTGTCACTAGTTCTATAATAAGAAACGGACTCGAAGCTGTTCGCAATGTCACAATTTCTTCTAAAACAGTTAGAAGACGGTTAAATGAAACTGGTTTTAGTTTTAAACAGTAGGAGATCAGCCACTACGCCCTTGCTTACTAGAGAGAACAGAGTTACCAGGTTACGTTTTGCTCGAAATCACGAAAACTGGTCTGTGGATGATTGGAAACAAGTTTTCTTCACAGATGAAACTAAGGTTAGTCTGAAACATCCAGATGGTCGTGAGCGAGTATGGCGAAGACCAGAGAGAGAGATTTGCTCCTTGCAATATCTCTGCAAGGATTCCATTCGGCGGTGGCTCTGTTATGTTTCTAGGGTGGGCATCTGCTTTGATGCTCGCACAGAGTTAGTTCCTGTCCGTACGAGATCCATGAATGCTGACTACTATCTTGAGAATATTTAATAGAACATGTGATGCCTTTCGGTCATATTGTGGGGCCCAATTTCCTGTTTATGCAAGACAACGCTCGACCTCACGTGGCTAGGGAGGTACTCGATTATCTTAATCAAGTTGATATACCGATTATGCAGTGGCCACCAAAAAGCCCGGATCTGAATCCGATAGAACATGTATGGGATCACCTTAAGAAAAATGTGAAACGTCATATACCTGCACCTAGAAACCTGAGGGAACTTGAAAATGCAGTTATCACAGAATGGGAGCAAATTCCTCAAGATTTTATCCAAAATTTAATTAGAAGCATGCCTAGGCACATAAACGCTGTCATCCGAAGTAGAGGAGGCAACACACGCTACTATTGTCCCCAGTTACATAAACCATTAATTTTGCTACTAGTGTCCCCAGTTTATATTTTTTTCATTTATTACATAGTTTCATCAACGATTTTGTTATTAGGTCTTAAGAATAATTTTAATTCGAATCAATTATAGAGAAATTTGATAGCTAATTCACTTTTAAAGTATCCGAATATGTTTTTTCTAGCTTTTAGTGTAACCAATGTGTTCATAAAAAATTATTAAAATTAATTCATTATAGAGATTTTGTATGATTTAATATATTGTTGCGTTATTTTTGTCCAGGAGTGTATTTAGAAACTCCTAAATATAAAAACAGTTTTTTTAAAAATTTAATATTTTGTCATTTTTAAATGAAGTTCATTATTGCCGAGATATGATTTGATTAAAATTATAATAGATTTTTACATACAGGTAACCACCCCACTAACCCTCTATGGCAGCCCGAAAGCAAAAATTGTCCTCAGTCAAATCGGCAAATATGCCTGTAGCCGATTGGATAAACCAAGTGAACCCGAATGGCAAACGCTATAAGAAAGGTGATCCAGCGTACTCAGTTTATGAAAATTGTGCAAAATCTCAAACAACCATAGGAACCCAGATGTAGTACAGTCGTAATGGCTTAAACTTGGTGCTGTTCAAATAGTAAATATCACAATTGAAAATAGTGCTACAGATGGTCAGGCGGTAGCGTTAAGAAGTGATGCAAAAGAGATTCAGTTAGAAAATGTGAACCTCTTAGGGCACCAAGATACCTTTTATGTTGGATCTGGCACTGTTTATGTCGACCAATTCCTATTTGGAAGGTGACACTGACTTCATTTTCGGTGAAGGAAACGGCGGTTTTCAACAATTGCATCATTAAATCTATATCGAATCATAAAAATGGCGCTGTCATATTTGCCCCCAAGATACAGAAGCAAGCACTTCTTACGGATTCTTAGTTACCAACAGCATTTTAACTTGTGATGATGGTTTTCAACATAGTTCCAAAGTTCATCTTGGTAGAGCATGGGATTCGAAAGTATATATTCCGGATGAGTCGCCAAATGGGGAGCTTTTGATAAGGAGTAGTAGAATTGATGGAATGATAAATATTACAGCACCTTGGGCTCAAGGAGTTAGTAGTAACCGACCTTTTTCGGCTAACATAAACCGAGATAGAGATTTGAAACGATAACAACTATAATAGATTTTGGGAGTATCAAAACTATGGAGATGGCGCATAAACATGTTTTTCAAATATAAACTTCCTTTCATGGTTTTTAGTTTTTTTTTTTTTTTTAATTTTCTGAGGGCAAACCAAGCGGAGTCACATATATTTTTTAACGTTCTAAAGAGTGAGGTCTGCAATTTTTTAAAAACCTCTCTTCGACTAAAACTTTAAACCTCCAGATCCTTCTCAATGCCTTCCAAACACAAACTTAAAAAAAATCAATAAAAAAGAAAGCTAACTTAGCTTCGAGCGGTAGCAGCCGAAAGATCACAGTATCGAGCAGCAGCAGCAGCAAGAGCACTCGAAAATGCCTAATGAGATTTTGGCGAAGCGTCGTGCAAATTCATTGTTAGACGAACCGGTCAAAATTTCGGGTAGCCCTCTTGGTATATATACATTATATACATATATATATATATATATAAATATATATATATATATATATATATATATATATATATATATATAATTTAAAATTTTAGAGTTTGAAAACAGCGATCAAAATTATTTTATCGTTTCACAAGATAGCATATTAAAACTACAACAAGAACTAATAAGATACTTTTTTTTAGGGCAATTGTAAAACGTTAGCTTGAAAAATCTAGCTAAGGGTGGCAATACATTTAGGCTGGTGAAAAAAAGTCCATTTTTATGTTTTTTATGTGAATATTTTATCGAATTGCAAATATGATTTATTGTTTACCTAAGCCTAAAATTAGCACAAAATTTTCTTTAAAAATATGTTAAAAGGGCAGGGTTGTACGGCTAGTGGTAAAACGGCATACCCTCTAGCGACTTCTGTATTGCTCCGAAAGAAATGAGTTTTTAAATGTAATATTAACATTCATACGGTGGGCGTAAATCTCAAAATAATTAAAAATTGGTAGAATGGAATGCTTTAAAAAAAAATGACCATAAATAATTGAAAATATTTAGATAAAAAAAGCACAATTCCTAGGCACAAATAACCATGAAAAGCACGTTTAAGCCTACATATTCGAAGCAAATCTCTCTTCAACCACTTTAATTCCTTTTGCGTTTAACTCAATATAAATTAGGCTTTAAATTAGTTCATTATCTTAACCATAAACCAAGAAAATTCTCATAATAATATTGAAAATATACTAAATTTATCAAATGAAAAACGTCCCAGGTGTATGACAATGACGGTCCATCTTATTCTCAAGTAAAACTTTAGATAAATAATTTCATTGGGCCCAGGCTCAATTCAAGATCATCACGCTTGTGGAGGATTTGTTGCTGTCATATTGATGAATGAATTGACGAAGAAAGAAATTTCTCAAAAATATTTATCACCTTTAGAGAACGATCAGAGTCATTTTTCCACGAATTGTCACAGAAAACGAGATTTGAACGTTCCATTTTAAAAAAGTTCCTGCTTTCGGACGTTTTCACTCTTTTTGGTTCACCTTGTATATAAATGGTGCAATCTTTTATTTTAATTTGTCCTAAAATTCTTTTCGGTCTGAATAGGATAAAAAAAAATGATATGACTTGTGAGCTCCGACAGGCCAGGACCTTCGTCCTTTCCTATCCTTCCTCCTGCGAATTTCAGCTGGAGATCCCAGCTCGCTTTCCGCCGGCACTACGTCAGTCTTGCTAAGAGTTCCTGCGACGACGCGGTTTCAGCAGGCTCGCTGCCGCCACTAGTGCTACCGTGCCAATTTTACATATATTTCACGCTCCAGGATAATATAATATATATATATATATATAATATATATATATATATATATATATATTATATATATATATATAAATGGCATATCTGCATTTTGAAAAAATATTGAAATTTTTTCTCAAAAGTCCTATCGCTTCAATGTGTAAGCGAAAACATGTCAGTAAAAATTATTAGAGAATTTATGATATTTTCTCCTATATTACTACTGAAAAGAAAAACTTTTTCCAATCATTTCTGACTTTTAATTTCGATATAATAATAATAGTAATAATAATACTAATAGTCAGTCTAAAGTTATCATTGCCCCCCTCGTCATATCAGCCACAGGCTTTACACCAACAACATTCACACCACACTTAGTACAATTAGGACTCAACACAAACATACAGAGAAATATTCAGAAGTCAGTGGTTTTGAAAACATGTAACATTGTTTAGGTCACTCCTTAATACACAATGGTAATAGCGTTTGTGCTGACTTGGCTTAGACTCGTCAGTCAAACATGGAACCACATTGACCAAATGAGAGAAAGAAGAACAGGAATAATACTAATAATAACAACAGCCTTAATTCATTTTCGAATATATAATATCACACTTGTTTATCGATGTGTGGGCCGATGACTAACTAGACCGATATGGGACTGTTAAACAGTCTTAGTGGAGGTGCGTTTCTTCTTCCTAACTATCGGGCCCCTGGTTATCTCCATTCTAATCCGGTTTACGACGATTTCTTCCTATCTTTTGGCTACGCTGATGCGCTTGAATGTTTCGTATCTTCTTCGTCTTTGACCATCCTGCCGACAAGCACACAACTCACCATAGAGAATATTCTTGACTACGCAGCCCTAATCCATGCGAACAATGTGTCCTGACCAGCGCAGCCACCATGATCTCAGCCTTACTGCATTTAGGTCTAGAGAATATATCCTATTTAGAAATTCTGTGGTACCATCGAATGCGCATTATTTATCTGAGTTGTCTTTGTAAACATTACTAAGTTGGGAATGTGGAATCTTTGGCACAATGATACTGCTCAGTATATATCACCACTACACCAAACACTTTATTTTTGCGGAGTGCGAAAATAAAGTGTTTGGTGTAGTGGTGATATATACTGAGTTTGTAAAGATGTTCAAAGGTTTTTTATATGTCGTCGGGCATACGGAACCCATGTTTCGCATCCGTATAGTAGAGTAGAGGTGACCACAGCACGGTAGACTGCCAGGTTGATGTAGATTGACAGGTCATGATTTCCAAAGATCCGCTTTTGTAACTCCCAAAATACTCTAGATGTTGAACTGACTGGTTTCTAATTTTTGTATTCATTAGCGACTTAATACGAATTCAATTTTGAATAGCCCAGTTTACGCTTTGTGCAGCAACGAATAACTAGGCCTGGCTATTGTATACGAGGTAAATTTGGCATCCAGAAATATTGCATCGATTTCAAGTAGGTTTGGTTAACTCTTTTAAATTGCGATAGTAACGATTAAGCGGCAGACATAAGGTTTATTGGTATCTGCGTATTCGAAAAAATGTCCATGCAAGTGCTGAGATAAGAAAAATTACAGAAATTACAGTCTGGTTATCTTGACAGCCTAAAAATTGATCAATTTCGACCTATCTATATGTTAAAAGAGTTCATGTTTTAGTTAGTGGCATGCTACACTTCTAAAATTTGATAACGCATCACCATGGTAAAACCATCTTGTTTGTTTGACCTTTATGAGTACATCTTACAATAATCCAGTCAGTCACTCGGATAATACACCTACAAATAGATCAATAAGCTTGCCGTTAACAATATTAGCTCATCATCAATTTATTGAAAATTTGATTTGCTAGTAAAATGCGTGAGAGCATTTCGCAAATTTGTTGCTTCATTTCTTGTAAATATTGCCTCATCATCAACTAAAAATACCCACGCAATTACGAATGAAAAAAAACATTAATAACGCACACAAGCTCGAGCAATACATGCTATACCTGTGCGATCTCGGGTTACAACTAATCGAGACAATACACATGCAAATATTTCTATTAACTAATGATCCCGGTAACGGTTAGAAGAGATTCCACTCAATTTCAAAAAGCACCAGCATTGTTACTAACTGGAAACACATTCTTTTCTCTTAAAACAATAAGTTAATTTTTTACCTTGTTTTTATTAATTATAAATTACTTCTAATGAAGACAAATTTGATAATTAGTATCTTCTTTTTTTGTCCGGACTTTTCTTCTTCTTATAAAGGCAACACCGCTTCGGTTCCGACCTCGCCTCTCTCTCTTCGCCCTGCTGTGTTGCCGTGTTGTACGCAGAGGTCGACGCGAATTTGTACCGATAAACAACCGCGCGCTTTAAATACCGGAATTCTGTGTGAGACACGCGTGGCCTCCACGCCATAAAATATGTTTTGCAAATTTTATAGTTATTGACTTGTTTTCATGTTTTATTTCGGTGTCCTTGTTT
Organism: Pachyrhynchus sulphureomaculatus; assembly: GCA_019049505.1. NCBI lineage: Eukaryota > Metazoa > Arthropoda > Insecta > Coleoptera > Curculionidae > Pachyrhynchus > Pachyrhynchus sulphureomaculatus. Next base: position 180,015,828 of record CM032454.1, read on the forward strand.
CATTTTGTTCATGTTTAGACACTATGTGTTGGAATTTTTAAAATTTTCAAAGAATTACTACAACAACAACTACTGGTATCTTATCAGGTTTCCTTCGACTTGAAGCGAAAAGGTACCAACTTAAAGTTTTTATTAGAAACTAGGGAGCATTTTTTAAGTTGCTTTTATCATATTCATCGTCAAAATACGCTTAAACAAAATATTTATCTTCGATAAAAGAAGATAATTATTAATAAATAACTTTTTTTAAATTTATTCTAAACTTTAGATTTTGAGTTTCATCCATTATCCACAAAATAAATTTAATATTGATATGATTTTTTTAAAAAAATGAAATAAGTTCAAATCATGTTGCTATTAATTTGATTTCAAGTTGAAATTATTTATATACTCGTTGAAATTGCGCGAATATAGTAGCAAAACCAAGATACAATAATTGCTGAAATAGCTAACTACTACAGTAAAAGAGAGATGTGACACTTTATTTTCAGATTTTTATCGTTATAAAGTGATATGGCACCTTTTTTTTCATTTATACGGTTACTAAATAATAGAAAATAACCGGTCAAGTGCAAGTTAGACTTGCGCAATTAGTGTTCCGTACGTTGATTGCTTTTAAAAATAAAAATTTCTGATCTCTTATAAATATTATAAATAGAACTTCTTGTATACGTGTATATATATATATATATTATATATATTATATATATATATATATATATATATATATATATATGTATATATATATATATATATATATATATATATATATATATATATATATATATATATACGCTAACCCTCAAAAAGTATTTGCCCACCTAAAAATTTAAATATAACTGCCAAAATTTAATATCTAATTAAACCCTTTTATTATATTAGGTAAATTTAATTGCTCTTAACAAGTGTCCATCATAAAATTGTTTAGATAAGCCTTTTTTGATGAAATCACAAATTAAAAACCAATTAGAACAAATTTCCAAGTTTTGCCTGATAATCGTTTTGAGGCGATTTCTGAGAATTCCACATGAAGTAAGAACTCATTTCAAGTTTGTAGGGATTATGGAAATTCCTAGTTACATTTTATGATAAAAACTCTGCTATAAATACCATTGCATTTTTGGAAATTAACCATTCGCAAACAGTATTTTGTCGTTTATACAGGCTCAATTGTTTTATGAAAATGCCAAAAACGAAAGAAGTTTCCGTTTAAAATCGGGCTCTGATAACTGCCAAACATCAAAATGGTCACTCGAGTCGACAAATCGCGAGTGATATGCAGATGCCAAGGACGAGGTGGACTACATGGTAAAAAAAATTTCTGCAGGACACGGAATTCTCAACCAAAAACGTTTAGGAAGGCCTCGACTTGCGCTAAAGACAGAGCTATAACAATGTCCAGCAGACGTAATCGTCACCTAACCGCACCAGAAATTACGGCTTAAATAAACCTGGAGCGGCCCATCCCCGTTAACGTGACAACCGTGAAGAACAGGTTAGCAGAAGGTGGACTACACGGGAGAGTTGCAGTGAGGAAACCACTTCTTAGGCAAGTAAATAAACGTAAATGATTAGAATGGGCCCGAGAACATGAAAATTGGACATCAGAACAATGGAATTCGGTCCTTTGATACGACGAATCTAAATTCGAAATTTTCGGTTCAAATCGACCAGTTTACGTGCAGCGGTCAGCTGGAGAGAGGATGTTGGAAGCCTGTCAGTTACCTACAGTAAAACATGGTGGAGGTTCAGTAATCGTTTGGAGTTGTTTTGGCAACGGTAAAGTTGGAAAAATCTTTAGGATGGAAGGAATCATGCGAGAAGAACAGTATCAAGAAATTTTGCTCTCAAGTGCTTCCTTCAGAAAGAGATATTTTTTCAGGGAAAATTTATTTTTCAGCTTGACAACGACCCTAAACATTCTGCTAAACAAATTAGAGATCTTTTGGACCAATGGAAATCCGATGACATCCTGGAAGTGATGACTCGGCCTCCACAATCACCCGACATCGAATTGCTGTAGGACCATTTGGACAAATGTGTTCGAAAACTCAATCCAATATCAGAAAATCACTTGTGGGAACTTTTACAAGCAGAATGAGTTAAAATAACCGAAAAACTCTGAAGAAACTACTGAACAGAATGCCGAAACTCTGTAAAGTGGTAATTAAAAACAAAGGAGGTTACATAGATGGAAAATCATGAATATATTTTGCTGATTTTCTAGACTGTAAATAATGTGAAAATAAATAATAATTAATTACAATTAAAAAAAATATTATCTGGGTTTTTGTTGTCTTAGGACTGAAATAATTAGGTGGGCAAATACTTTCTGTCGGTAGTGTGTTTATATATGTATATATATATATATATAATATATATATATATATATATATATATATATATATATATATATATATATATATATATATACTCGTATATATGTGAATGCATATACATATATCTGGGTGTAATTCCAATCTCAATAAAATTCAGGCATTTGTGTTTCATGTGTAGATACATTATCTGGCAGGTACACATTTGGTAACTTTTAAACAAATTAACTTGACTTAAAAATTTTGCTGCAGTATGTAGCACGGCCCCGCTATTAAAATTAAAATTTAGGCTCTTATGCCAACTTCTAATTTTACTTTTTAAATGATCTGTTTTATGGGTAATAATTAAAATATGGAGAAAGACCCCGAAATAATAATTTTGCTTTGTTTTAAATATCAGATAAATTATTATAGGTGATAATTTTTCGTTCAACCTACACCCTGTGGAGAATATTTCAGTATTTTTCAAAATTTTTTTGACCAGTACTTTTACAAATACAAAGAAAAGTGTGCGCAAGTATTACATTATAGATATTTTTGAACTCATGTTTTTACAAGCTTTCATTTGACACCCCACTCGACGACCTGGCATTTTTTTTTCACTTCTGATTTCACCCCCCAAAACTAACCCCTTGAGAGAAAATTTAACTTTTAAAACTACACAACTTTCTATGTCAAATAGTTTCGGGTGTGACAGATAGACAGATGAACAGACATCGAAGTGATCTTATAAGTGTTCCGTACGGAACATTAAAAAAACTGCAGTATTTAATATTGAGTTAATCTGCATTTTTTTTTATGGGTCTAGCACACGTGCTGCAGGGAAGTCCCTAAAAGCGCTCCAGGAGCGGCATGTGTGCCGAAAAAGCGATTCACGTTGTTCTTGAATCGCTGTAAATTTTACTCGGTGGGGAAACACAGCCCTGGGCAAATTATTCCAAAGGGATGATGTTCTCCATATAAAAGACTGCTTGAAAAGCGTTGTACGTGGAGTAACAAGCTGAACCTCATACGGATGTGAAACACCAGCTCGACGTGTATTTGTAACATGCATCGCTTTGGGAGGAATTAAGCGGGCTATATCCTTCGAACACTTTCCATGAAAATACTTGTAGAACAGACTCAAGTCGCCAACCGTTCTTCGATGTTCCAGCGAATCAAGGCCGCCGGTCAATTCCGGATCTCCAATCAGACGAACAGCTCTTCTCTGAGCAGAATCCAACAAATGCAGTGTATGTTTGGGAGCGCAGCCCCAAACATGGGAGCAGTATTCCATAGTTGGTCGAATTTGAGCTTTGTAAAGAATTAACAATTGTTGTGGAGTGTAAAGCTTTCTGGTTCGAAATAATATTCCCAACTTTTGAGAAGCTATGCCTGCACCATGTTTATGCCCAACAAGTTGAGCGACAATGTCAGGGGCATCGAGTGCCCCGACATAACTATGTCGGGTTCAGCTACGTTAACTTTTTTAGAAAAAACTGCCCCCTGGGTTTTTGTAGCTTTAAATTCCATTTGGTTGCTGTCACCTCAAACTAGAATTTCTTCCAGGTCTTTGTTAAGTTGAACGACCTCCTGCTGTCTTCAGATGTTTGCCTGAGCAGCCGATGTCCGAGCGTTCAAAGTGAATGAAGAGACAAGCGTACTGTCATCTGCAAAGCTGTAGATTGGATTCTCGGTCTTTTCCAGCAGATCGTTATTGTAAATGAGAAAGAGAGTAGAAGACAGTATGGAGCCTTGGGGCACACCGGCGTTGATAGTGAAGGTGTTAGAAAAAAATCCGTCGACCGCCACTCGTAAAGAACTCTCTCTAAGGAAACATGAGAGCCACAAACAGAACTTTTCAGACATACCACAAGAGCATAGCTTAGCTAACAGTCCATCGTGCCAAACACGGTCGAATGCCTTGGATATGTCAAGAGCAACCGCTCGAGATTTTCCAAAGTGTTCAATTGCGTTGTTCCAAACATGTGTTACATAAATCAGAAGATCTCCTTTAATTTAGGTATCTTAAAAATTAAAAATACAGTATCTACATTCATAGAATTTTTAAAAAATTACTTACCTCAACCGAATTTTGAACCCGAGACCTACAGCTTTCTATCAACCAGTCTGTAATACCATAAACTAAAGAATTATATGCTGTAAACTATTCAATCAAATGGCGTCTACTCAATAGGAGATAAAATTTTCTAGAAGGTGTAAGAGCTTCAAAGGCTCCTATTTTATTAGCTCATCTTCTGACAAATTCCACATGCTGTCGCAGTTACCCACTATTTTGGTTATCTGAAATTTGCATTTAGTTACAGTCTTATAGGAAATAATAACATAATTATTTAGTGTTAAGGTAATAAATTATGTCAGTATGTAGTGGCTTGCAATGGTCATTACAAACCGGGTTAGAGTATGAGCAGGAGAAGTCTTGGGAGGAAACCTCTTTTACAATTTTATTAGTCTGTTCAGATGATTTTTCTTTTATTCAAATATGTTCTCGACAGATTGCGACGTCAGAAATGAGAAGATTTCAAACGAATAGTTCCAAAGAAACAATGTTCAAATTAATTCTTGGCAATTATAGAACACAAATCCAAAGCTCCATCTTTCACGGCCTTGGTTAACTGGGTAATCGTGATTGGTGCGATTACATCGTGTCATTTAGCAGTACCTGTCGGATATTTCATCTACGATTGCACAAGACAACTTCAGGATTCTTCGAGATCAAAATACTATTCAGTATCTTAATCTCGAACAGCAAAGGAACGTTGGACAGTTACTCCATGGTCTAATCGTAAAAATCACAATTTATTTCTAAAGTCATCCCCTTCGCATTCTACACATTGATGATTAGGCTTGTCTCAATCTGTTCAACTGACTTGAACCTAGAACCAGCCGGTGGTATCGTAGAGATCGAAATACAGTGGTGGATCTAGAATTTTGTTCAAGGGGAGCGGGCCACACTTCTGGTGTATACTCATAATTTCAACGAACAAAATCATTGGTTCTGGGACGAGGCGACTTTCTAAAAAGATAACTTAAGACCTGGGGGAAGCTTTTCGTAGGAAAAATCCTCTTTTACCTAAAAAGAGAAAAAAGTTGCATGAGGGAGAATTTTACAGCTTAAAGGCGACATCCATTTTTCCTTCCCGTCTCTCGACTTTGCATTCAATACGGTTTTAAGTACCTGAGCGAAATTATTGCGAATTATATAGGTTCTTTTTGTATTCTTTATCTTTTGGTTTTCATTTTCTATTAAGATGGGAAAAATACGTCAAAATATATTTATTTTGTGTCGTATCATCCTCCCACATTTAAATAAAAAATTTAAGAACTTTCTAAATTCTAAAAGAGAATCGTAATGAAAAGGGTAGTTAATTTAAATATCAAGGACGAAAACAAGACTACTCGAGATTTCTGCTCAATTTACTTGTAATTTGAAAAATGCAAAAAAGGTTGGGCTTAACAAGTTGTTTGTGGATGTAAGAAACCAAAAAGAGATGTAAAGATTTATTTCTTTTTTGGCTTTTCCCTGTGTTTTACATCACTTGCTGAAAATAAGTATAACCCTTCTAGACGTTTGAATTTTTTTTCACATTTTAGGGTCTCGAAATCACGATAAAAACCCTCCATTTCCATTTATCTGTCTCTGTCTGTCTGTCGGTCTCTTGGTAGGAGAGTTCTTAAATAAATCAGATATTTACCTCAAATTTCATTCTAATATAATACTTATGAAGTGAGCCTATAGTTTTTGAGTGATGTCGTCCTAAAAGATGAAAGGATAGGTGATCGATTAATTTTGTATATCTTCAATACCCTAATGAGGATTTTTCCTAGTTTCTAATTGAGAGAAATAAAATTTTTTTTTTTTTTTTTAATTGTTTATAGGGGTGACCGATGGTGTTGAAGAAGTTGCTTTGTATTATCATCAGCCCGTATTAGTCCATTTCCAGAGATAAGTCTACCTCCTTCGTCTCCAATTTCATCGGTTTTTTGATCCCGCATCTAGAATAATCCTGCCGTGTGTTTGATGTGATCCGTCCAGCGAACTGAAGGTCTCTCCCAAGTATGGTTTCCATTGCAGTATAGCCTTATTCTATTTTTCATCCCGGCACCTTTGAACGCGAATCTTCATTTCAGTTCGGCAATAGCCTCTCCGACTTTCTTTATCTTGTTATTAGATCATCTTTAATATTTTGTTTTGAAGACACTCCGAGCATGTATATCTCCATCGTTCGTTATATTACTCTGAGCATTTTCATCGATTTCTTGTTATTGTCCAGGGTTGACAGCCGTAGGTCATTACAGATAGTATCAAATAGACGAGAATGGAGACACATTGGGATATTTTTATTATCATCGTGTTCTTCAGCTTCTTGTGTTTGGTTATCTTTTCTCAACGATGTTATCTATAATATATATAAAATGCAACATCTCTCTGTCTGTCTGCCTGTCTTTCTGTCTGTCTGTCTGTCTCTCTGTGTGTCTATCCGTTAGAAGGCTTATCACTCGAGAACCATTTATCCGATTTACGTGCTTTTTTTTAAAACATACATATGTTCTCTCGCCAGGTTATAGGATATATTTTATTACCTTAGGTAACATAAGGAATAAACTGTGACGATAATAGTGCACAAAGTTGGAAAAAGTTGGTCACTAGCGCGTTCTCTTGCAATACATTGCCTAAACCATTAAAGAAGGAACAATATCATGTAGCAAAGAAAATAATATTTAAAATGCAACATCTCCCTGACTGTCTGTTTTTTCCGTTAGTGTGCTTACCACTCGAGAACCACTTATCCGATTTACGTGTTTTTTTTTAATTCATACATTTGTTTTCTGGCCAGGTTATCTATAATCGTCTATAATATATATATGTTAAAATACAACGCCTCTCCCTCTGTTCGTTAGTGCGTTTATCACTCGAGAATCACTTATCCGATTTCCGTGCTTTTTTTAAAAAAACATGTATATGTTCCCTGGTCAGGTTACAAGATATATTTTATTACGTTAGGTAACATAAGGAATAAGCAGTGACGATAATAGTAAATCAAATCGGAAAAAAGTTTGCCACTACCGCACTCTCTTGCAATGCGCTGTCTAAACCGTTAAATATGAAACAATATCATGTAAGAAATCTACAACAATATATATAAAATACAACCTCTCTCTATCTGTCTGTCCGTTAGTGCCCTTATCACTCGAGAACCACTTATTCGATTTAAGTATTTTTTTTAAATTCATACATATGTTCTCTGGCCAGGTTATATAATAAACGCAACATCTCTCTGTCTGTCGTCGTACGTCAAAAAAATGTGAGGTGTAACTATTGCCGAAGCTTGCAGATTATTTTTGGGTTCAATAGATTTAGTTGTATCCCAAAATTGCCTGAAAAATCATAGAGGTTGTCCTGGACAAAGACGGGAATTCTGCAATTCTAGATTTGCTTATGCAAATCTTCATTCAATTTTATACCTGCCTCTCTGATAGACCTACTGATAAAGTCAATGTTTTGAATATGAGATTTTTGCGTGTGAAGATTTACGATAATCGTCAGCATAATCTCTCTATTTTATCCACCATGTCCGTCTTGTTGAAAACGTTTTTAACGGTAACTTGAAACATATAAGGAAACAGCCATTAAACTAAAGGATCCCATTATTAAAAGTAATTCCTGGGACTAAATTGTCGCAAAGGATACTGAGCGCGTCAAAGGGTATCCCTAAAGTTTTAGACTAAAACTTGTATCGGTGTAATGAATCTGTTACAAATGCTTTGAAACTTTAGAAAATTTGTATCAAAGGTAAGAGCCAATAATTATCATTTAAAATAGTATATAAGAAATTGTAGTTCTTGCCATTAGATGAATGGATGGATGTTATGAGATTGGGGCGCATCGACTGCAGTGGTCATTTAGCGCCCAACTTGAATGTTGAATTTTAAAATTTATTAATATTTGATGAGTTTATTCTATATTAAGTTATAGTTTCCATCTCCTTTTACATATTCTTCAATTTATTTCATTGTTGTTTGTATTAGGCTTGAGTTCTGTATTTGTTTCAGAATTTGTCGTATATGATTTTTTTTTCTGGATTGCAGTTGATGAGGAGCTTCAAATATGTGTTTAATTGTAAGTGGAGACTGACATGAGGAACAATTAGGATAGTTTCACTTTTAAGCATTTGATTGATTGATTATTTTAGTTTGGCGCGTCGATATCGAGGATCATTTGGCGCCATAAGTGGGATGTTTAAATCTTAGAAAATAATTGTGTTTCTTTGAAGAATTTGATCAAACTGGAGATATTTGTAACATTTGGAATCAATATTTGATCGAGAGGTTTTAATAGATCTAACCTTGTCTTAATGTCTAAATATTCATTTGAAGTTAAAATATGGTTAATAGTTAGAGTATTGTCGCAGTTTGGACATCTGGGTGGCGGATCACCTTTCAACTAATAAGAATGAGTGAGGAAGGTGTGTCCGATAGCTGCCCTTCTCCATATTGTATTCTCTCTACGTGACAGAGCATCGAGCTGAAGGGGCGGAAAAACTAGAGGTTTAACCCCCCACAACTTGCACGAATCCTCCCGCAAGTCCCACTCCAGCTGAAATAGATTATCAAAAGTCTGTTTGAAAAAGTTTTTTAGATCTTTTGGAGTGAGGATTGTGTTAATTGGAGTGCCCGAGGTGATGGCAATCCTAGCTTGTAAATCAACACTTTCATTACCTTTTATGTTAATGTGGCTGGGCACCCATAAGAAAGATATAGTGATACCCCTATTGGATGCCATTTGTATAAGATCAGATAAGGATGTAGTGATAGGGTGAAAATGCGTGGAAGAGCTGATTGATTGTAATGAACTCAAGGAGTCTATTATGATTAAAACTTTAGTATCTAGTTTGGTGGATATTAACCATCTTAACGCTTCTTTGATAGCAAATAATTCCGCTGAAAAGACAGAGGTGTAATTGTTTAATTTGAATTTAATGGTAGTGTTATTGTATACGAAAGGGGGCTCCCGTTCCCTGGGCAGTCTTAGAGCCGTCTGTATAAATATGAGAAGAGTCTTTGTATTTCTCGGTGATAAGTAATAGGAAGGCTGATCTGATTATGTGGCTTGGATTTAATTTCTTGTTATATTTTCGGAGCGTATAGTCAATGAAGGGTCTTATTGATGTCCAAGGCGGGTATATAGAAACTTTAGGATAGTCGTTAGTTTGAATGGAGAGGTTGTGACGATTTAGGATGTTTTTTACTCTAGATGCTATGGAGTCTGGTGGAATAATTGTGTTAGGTGGCGGGTTTAAATGTAATGCTCTTTTCATGATGGGTTTAACTTTTAAGCAGATATGAATGAGTCAAGTGAGCGTGGCCCACTGCCAATCTTCTCCATATTGTATTTTGTTTTTCCTTTTATTCAATGATTGATGGTGAAAAGGAGGATATACTAGAGGTTTAACTTTCCAAAGCTTATTTGAAGATTCCTCAAGGTCCCACTCTAGTTGAAATAATTTCCTGTATATCAATTTTAGGTGGTTAATGTAATCATTTGGATGGTTTTCTCCGTGTATAGATATTCCAGTTTCAGCAGCCTCCTTTGCATGTTGGTCAGCCTTTTCGTTGTCTTTGATTCCAATATGGCCAGGAATCCAGAGAAATGCGATGGAAATATTTCTTTGTTTAAGGATGTATAAGAGGTCAGAGATTTGTCTAGCGTACGCATATTTCAAATTTCCAGTCTTGAGCGATTGCAGGGCACTCAGTGAATCGGAAGTGATAAGACATTTGTCATTAATTCCTGCATTTGTGATGTAACGAAGACTTTCCTTAATTGCGGGAAGCTCAGCAGAAAAAATTGAAGAGTACTGATGCAGCTTAAAGGTTCTAATTGTGTTGTTTGAAACAAAGGCAGCGCCCTCTTCCAATTGCGATTTAGAGCCGTCCGTATAAACAATTGAGTAGCCTGAATAGGTTTTGCTTATTCTTTCCTGAAAAAGCACATTTAGAATGGAATTTAATGTAGTTCGACTTGTGTTTATTCAGTGAGAGGTCAACAGTTGGTTTGGAGGAGCGCCAGGGAGGGAAAGTGGTGAACTTGGGGTACTCAAAGGATGGGGTCTTGCAATTAGGCTCTGTCGATTTGAAATGGGTTTCTGACGTTACGTCTACGATTGTACGCGGCTTCTTCAGAGATCTTTACTCTTGGAAATTAGAACACGATCGAAGAGTAATCCTTATATGGTACAATCGCAAGGTAAACATCGAAAAGCTACACCAAATGGAAGCGGTCTAATCCAAGAAACACGATTTTTCATCTAACCAAGACCATGAACGCTTCCTTTTCATAATAAATTATAATATTATGTAACCAATGTTACATAGTAGGAGTGAAAAGTGCATTTCATACTTGTTACCCGCTATTTCTATGAATGGACCCAGTCGTCCGACGCAAATTCTGACGAAAAACTCTAATTAAATGTTAACAGGTTGCATTTTGGCGTATAGGTAGCTTTTTTGGGCGATAAAGAAAAGTTTGCTGCTCTAAAGTATACGCCTACAAAATCGAAAATAAAATGAAAAATTCCATTTTTCGCAAATATCTCTAAAAATAATAAAAAAAAAACTGGCCAAGTGCAAGTTGAACTTGCGCAATTAGTATGTTGATTGTTTTTAGAATAAAAATTGTTGCTACGGAAGTATAAAATAATTAGTGACTTCACAAAAATATCCCACATGAGTTTTCAACAAAGTTTTTTCCGATCTTTAGTGAAAACTGATGACCTTTGAATTTTTTGTATTTTTATGTACCAGATAAATTATTAAAGTTAATACACTTGTGACCCTGTAGAGAAATTTTTTGTTCAATCTGCATCGTCTTTTTGTAGAGAATATTCCAGGATAACCCCTCAAGTTTTTAATTTAATTGGCCACCAATTCCTATATTTTTTTTAGAAATTTTGAAACCAAATAGTTCAAAATCAAGGGGGGGGGGGTTGTAAAGGGAATCATACTTCCAACCTTATTTTTTTTTATGAATTAAATTAACGTTTTCTGTATACCCGTTACGCTTTCTGTATATACATATTTTGAAATTGGCTATTAAGGGATTTCTCGGGGTGCTGATTAAGAATCCGGTGACAGATTTGAAAAATTCAAAATGGTGGATCCAATATGGCAGCCAGAGGGTACGTAATTCATTTCATTTTTTCAAGTAATTTAGTATTTTCATGTTTTCAGTAACTGTTTTCTTTGTACCTGGATGTTTAAATGAAATACAAATACTTTATACTTGAAGCTTAGACTTTTATCTTTCATTTTCCACCCTTAAATATATATTTTTTTATTTTAAGTTTAAGTTGTATGATTAATAATAAGCAAAAAATACGTTTATCATGAACACTTTTATAAGAGCAAAATTACAAAAAAAAATAAAAAAAATTTTAAAGCTTTTAATGGTTTTCTAATATCAAGTATTCTTTTAACTGTAACTAAAGAAAAATTATCCGACTTTTTTTGATCATTTTGTACTGCTTTGAACGTAAAATTGCCGGCGGCGTACTACAGCAGGCAAATTTTCATATTTTAAAACTCAATTTTTGAATAACGCAGACAATGTGGGTATTTTTAATTATTGTTATATTGAAACTTAGGGTATAATAATGATATATGCCCAGGGAATTTTTTCAATACTATATTTTATTAAATATTTATAATATACTGCAGGGGTGCTCAAAAACGGTCGATCGCGAGTGCTTTTTGAGTCGATCTCGAGAAAAAATTCCGATATAGAACTATTCACAGATTTTGTTTTACGTAACTAAAACAAAATGTAATGAATAAACTACTAAAATTTATTCGATCCACAATTAGGCCAGAATAACCCCCTCATCACTTTCTTTTATCGTAATAACCCCCTGTTAGCGGCAAAAGGCGGCTTTATCAAAGTAACGCGCGGTACTTGTCAAAGAAAAGCCGCGTTTTTGATTCCCGCCGATTTTTCTAGAAACTTCGGGAGGCGTGTTTGACGGGAACATTCGAGACTTCGTTTGCGCCAATATAAATGTTGCGCCTGCAGGAATAGGAGTCAGTCTGAGTTGTAACTTGAAGGCGATACATCGATATAAAATGTATTAATAAATAGTCCAAAATGAGTGCGGCGAAGAAAAGTAAAACTTATCATTTTAATAACGATTGGGAGGAAGAATTTTTCTTTTGTATGGTAAAGGATAAGTGCATTTGTCTCATTTGCCGTGCATCAGTTGCAATACCTAGGAGTAGGAACTTAGAGAGGCATCATAAAACGGTTCATAAAAACTATGAAAAGGATTTTCCATCACAGAGTGAATTAAGGAAACGAAAAGTACGTGATTTGATAACATGTTTGAAAAAAGAACAAACCATGTTCACAAGACCAGCCAAACAATCAAAAGCTGCAACGATCGCGTCATTTAAAATATCTCATATATTGGCGAAACACAAGAAACCATTTGATGATGGATTGGTTGTGAAGGAAGCATTTATTGAAGCGGGTGAGACTTTATTTGGAGATTTTAAAAATAAAACAGAGATTATGTCTGCTATTAGAGAACTTCAGTTATCTCGTCCGACTGTCACAAGGCGTGTTGAAGTCATGAGTCAGGACATGGCAGAAAAACTAAAACATGATATCATGGAATGTACATACTTTTCTTTACAGTTCGACGAATCCACCGATATGACAGACACTGCCCAGCTGTGTATTTTTATTCGAATGGTATTCAATGACATGTCGGCTAAGGTAGAGTTTTTGACAATGACTCCTCTGGAAGGAAAGACCCGTGGCGAAGATATATATGACGTTTTCTTCAATTTTGTAACAAACTACAAGCTACCAATATATAAACTAGTGTGCATTACAACCGATGGAGCACCAGCAATGACTGGAAACGAAAACGGTTTTGTGGCATTGTGTCGAGCTAATGATGATTTCCCTTCATTCTTTCTCCTTCCATTGCATTATACATCAACAAGTTTTGTGTTCAAAAGTTCTAAACATGGGGGAGATTATGGCATTGCAATAAAAATTGTGAATTCTATCCGTGCACGTAGCTTGCAATGACGGCTCTTTAAACTGCAGTTGGAAGATAGTGAGTCAACTGAACACACTAATTTATTTCTTCACACGGACGTCAGGTGGTTGAGTCGCGGAAAATTCCTAGAAAGGTTTCAAGAATTATTGCCCGAAACAACAGATTTTCTGGACGAAAGAGGTGATGACACTCAGATGCTGAAAAACGGAAAATGGCTGACTGATTTGGCATTTTTTACAGACATCACAATGCATTTAAACACCATTAATTTGGAGCTTCAAGGTAAAGGAAAAACTATTATTGAGATGATTAGCGCAATAAACGCATTCAAAAGTAAATTGCAACTTATGATAGATTAACTGAAAAGAAAGGATCTGAAAAATTTTCCGTCTTTGAAAGCAAGGATTCCTCAGTTGAATTATGACATTTATGAGGCAAAATTATCAAATATTTTGGGCCAATTCGAAATACGTTGTTATGATTTCAGTAAATTGGCAAATATCTCATCATTTATGAGTTATCCTTTTTTCGTGTAAAAACATTGAGGAATTAGCTACTGAAATAGCAAGTCAGTTTAACATGGACTCATGTTCTATTGAAAATGAGTTAGTGCAGATTATATCAGATATACATCTCAAAGCCATAGCATGTGATACAAAAATCTGGTGTTTTATATCTGAAAATAAATATCCGAATCTAAGGCAAATCGCCCTTTAACTGACGGCAATGTTTGGGTCAACTTACTTGTGCGAGTCTGCATTTTCTGAAATGCTTGCGATTAGCACTCGGTAATTACGTACCATCTTATGAAAAGTATGCTGAGGACATGCAGTGCCACGCTTCAACATCCAAAGTCACTCTTTAGTTAAGTTTAGACACTAGAACTCGTTTGTTTTGTAAGAACCAATAAACTCGCAATTTTGAATAATTATGAGTTTTTTTCATTGACATTTTAGAGCAGACCTACACTTACCTTGACTAAAAAAAATGCATATTGTGCGGAAAACTAATATCTATGCCACGATACACCCTACCTAGACGACAATCCTGCATCACACTTACTTGCAGCCTCTCAGAGTCTATCGATCGTAGTCTAACAATATTGAGGTAGATCGCCAGCAGTTCAAGTTTGAGCATCCCTGATATACTGTATGCCTGTTAAAATCAAGCAAACAAAAATTTCGTTTTAAATTTTACAAATTACAAAGCTATAGAAATAAAAACTATTAGTATCATCCGAAAGCTGAAAGTCTCCTCTCCAAAAAGCTATCTTTTACTTTTTTTTTATACTCTGAAAACAAGTAATATCAATTAACCTTCGAGAGATTTTTAATTCTCACGCTAATGAAACAAGTCTGGAAAAAATCTATATACTATTTTTTTGTAAAATTTCCCGCTCTTTCACGTGGTGCTATTAGTTTTTCGATATCTTTTTTATTTTCGACATATTACCGAAAAAACCAAATTTTTTATTTTATTTTGGATTTTGTGAGCTTAGCATACATCAAACTTTAGCAAACTTTTTTTTATTATAGTCTACATCCAAAAAACCCCTGGCAACTAGGCTGCTAACTCTCGTATTAGACAAATTAGGCAAACATATTAAATACAAATATGGCATTTTTAAAGGATTTTTTATGAAGTTTTGTTTTCTCTTTTTTTTTTGGCCTCACGAACTTAGCGTATTAGACACAAGCTTGTATATATGATATAAAAGTTGCGACCTGCGGTCACCGGTTCGAATCCTCTTTTATATTGAAATTGGCGATTCCCTGGTAAAAATAAACACACAGTACTTTTTTTCTTAATTTGGAATTTTTTTAATATTTGTTGAAAATCTCATTTACCGGCCATTTTGCGACTTTTTCCCGTACCATAATCTTTGGCTAAAAAATATTTTCCTAAAACAACCCGACTTTTCAGTAAAAAAACAAAAACACACACAAATAAGGCGCTTGTTGACAAAATATGTTTTTTTTTTGCAGATATTGCTGGAAATATTTTTTATAAAAAAGGTTATACTTTGAACAAAATCTTTGTTTGTGTACATGTTGGTATTATTTTCTTAATTAAGATTCCTTTCACCAATACATACAGAAATTTGCATGCGCAAATGACTGTTAACGTGTAGGATATCACTAAGAATTTCTATTGTGAAATATAAATCAGTTTGCGCTAGCAAATTGCATGGCAAACATATGAAAGAGATGGTTCGTGACGAAACATATGACAGAATTCAAAATTCTTTATAGAAACGTTGTTATCACCGATATAAAGTTTTATCAGAGCAGCACCCAGGCAAATAATTACTTTATTTTTTTTTAAAGAATTAATTTAGGCTTTTATGAGGAGATAATTCAAAAATGTGCAACTGTTTGACAAATCTCGAGCAATATGAGAAATAAAATACTCTGTGTGTGTGTGTGATTACATTCTTCCTCTTCTGCGGGCACCATGATGGTTCAAGGAAGGTTGGTTATCTTGTTGGCGACCATGTTGATGATGATCGTTTTATTAACAGCCGCTCGGAAGAGTTGAACCATAAACTTTCCGTACCACTGCGTTAAATTTTTCAACCACGACGTCCTTCTCCCTGTACCACATCTGCTGGGAATCTTTCCCTTTATAATCAGTTACAAGATTTCTTATTTTTCTGAATGTCTCATAATGTGGCCAAAATATTCTAATTTGCGTCGCTTGATGATCGTGACCACCTTCAAGTCCTTGTCCATACCAGTGAAAACGCCATTGTTACTAATGCTACCTATCCAACCACAATTTCATCAGTCGTTGATACATCCACATCTCGAATACCTCCAGACGTTTAAGCATTGCTTCAGTTAGCGTCCACACTTCCATGCCGTTCAAGAAAACCGGGAAGACATACGAGCCTACCATTTTCATCCGTAGTTTCAATAGGTCGTGACTAGTTAAGATTTTTTGTTCTTCATAAATGCGGCTCAGGTTTTCTTTATTCGAATTTTGACTTCCACGGTCGAGTCCCAGTGGTCATTGATATTGCTGCCGAGATACATCAATTTATCAACTCTGTCTATCTTTATGCCACTGACTGTAACACCACAATACTAGATTCTTTGCTTATAATTATAATATATATATATATATATATATATATATATATATATATATATATATATATATATATATATATATATATATTGTTTTATTTGTAATCATATATTTTGTTTTATTGTTTGCATTCGGCAAAAACAATTATGCTGGTATGGTCATGTGCAGAGAACGCGCGACGAAAGACTACTCAACAAATAATTAGCTAGCTCAGATAGAAAGAAGAAAGATAGCTAGCCCAAAAGCTACATGGTATAGACAAATCCACAAAGATATATCCGCGCGAAATCTTGCTGCAGACGACTAGAAACACAGATAAGGAAAATTATAAACCGAAGGGCGTAGGAAGCTATACAAAGAATAGGTTTTGCTGAGACTGGTATACCATAAATGGTTCACATATATGCTCCAAATCGGCTAGTATTTAGATGTCTGGTTTTATAAATTCTCGTAAACTACAAGCAATATGTCACTAATTTCTAGATCTTTATAATATTTATTTTTATTTCTGTTGTTTTATAAACGATTAAATCAACGTTCTCTTCTAATTATAAAGTTTTTACCACTAAATCTATATTTAGAACTAGATTTAATTGAAACATTAACGGTATTCAAGCTGTTTACTTAGTTAGATGTTCCGGCAATTATTATAATATAGGATGGTGCATTCATTAAGTTAGAGAGACTGTTATTGAATGTTATTCTGGAAACTACACTATTAAAGTAAGGAATACTCTACTCGTATCAAGGTATTAAATTCTCATAATATTTAATTTAAACTTAACTACAATATGTTAGAAGTCTCGATACTTAATAATTAGAAAGCTTGACTCAAAACTCATTTAGGAAATTATTTAATTAAAAGTTTTCAATTATATTCGGCGAATAATACAAGACGATCATGCGTCGTTGGTCGAGAAAATTGGATGCTGAAACGAAATAGATGATGTCGTCAACCCCCTAGCGGCGTGGAAACACGTAATAAAATATGATACGAATACATTAGCAGTCAACAGCATACTGAACAACGCCGAGACCATCCATGTTAGCCCGATGGAGGCGGAGTCAGCGCCCACCAATCGATACTACAATATACCGGCACGATAACGTATAAACAGCTCGGACAGCTCACACACTGTCAGTTGACCGACAGTTACTGACTAGTAAGCATCGAACATGCCAAGTAAAATTTAGGAAAACGTTTATGACTTGCTAGTCAAAATAATTCTGGCGAATGAGTGTACTCCTGGACCTAAAAAGAAATACATTTCTCCGTTCATGAATCCCTACGTCTACTATTATATCCTTTTCAGTGTTTTTTTGTTCGATAAATCTAAGAATTATGTTAGTTTTTTTTTACTTTTTACAGTAAAGTAGTCAGTTTTTGGTTTTAAACATCTCTGAAGCCTTTCCTTTGTTCGAGTTTTTTGTGATTAATATTTCATCATATTTAACTGACTTGATGTAAATTCATATTCCATGAGAATAAAACACTAAGTTTTTAGTAAAATTTCCACTTTTATTGATTCTTATACTTGACACAGATTTCGCTAAATCATTAGCTTTATCAGAAGTATGGGTATGGAATGAAATAAACATTTTGGTTTGATAAGTAAATATTTACAGGTAGGTTGTTATTGAAGAATAACAACAAAACTTAATAATTATACAAATTATCTATTCATTAAATAAATTCAACAATAGCGAATTTCCGAGGTTCAGTTGGTCATTTAACAGTGTATTTGTATTCTTTCTTTTATTGATCTGAAGGGTCTCAATTAAATTTAATTTACGCGATTTGTTCTGAACGTGTAAAGTATGGAAATTATGATCAAATATATGATTCTCTTCTGTTAAATGTTGGGCGTATGAAGAATCAGTTTTACTTTTTAAAAAACTTTTATTACGTTCTGAAATTCTTTCGAATGTTCTCTCTGTTTGTCCTACATAGAGTTTATTACAAGAACCACAATTAATTTGGTAAACACCAGATTTATGGTTTTTCAAGGTTTTATCTTTATTGTTCTTAATATGTTTGCTATTATTGTATGTAATTGTCACGTTCTGGTTTCTTAGGTATTTAGCGATTTCTTCAGTTATAGCGTTAATAGGTTAATGTTAGGTAATTGTTATTAATAATTTTTGTTTTTGGATATATTAGATTGTTTGTTGTAACTGGTTTTTGCGTAAAATTGTATCTATCAATTTCACATTAAATCCGTTGTTTTTGGCTATTTGTTTAAGATTAAGATTTTTAATAGTGTCATCTGTCATTAGTATGTTAAGTAGTTTTATGTATCAAAGAATTTTATGCCGCTAGTTTTTGTTTGTATGAATGTAATGACTGTTATATATCGTAGTGTCCGTATGTGTCAGTTTGTGGTATATGAAGAAGTTATGCTTATTGTCAATCTTTTTTATTGTTAGGTTCAAGAAATTAATTAAGTTATTAACTCTTGTTTTTATTGTGAATCTAATGTTTGGGTGGATATTACTTATAAATTCTAGGGTTGCATTAAGTTGTCTATTTGTTCCTACAAAACAAGTCAACATGTCGTCTACATATCTATGCCAATAAGTAAAATATTTAGAAAAATTACTTTTTTTTATTTTTTCAATGTTATCCATAAAAATTTCAGCTAGAATTGGACTAAGGGGATTTCTCATTATTAAACCTTCCGACGATAAATAAATCTTATTATCAAACTGGGAATAATTTTGTTTTAAACAAACAGATAGCCTTCTTGTTCTTCTTTTACATAGATTGTGCTATGTATGTAGGCTTTTGCCTGTTTTTTCACCCTTTGTGCCTCTTGCGACGAGGACGTCCAGCATTCTTTCCATCTTTTTATGTGATCTTTTCCCACCAGTATTTGTGTTTATGCTTTCTTCACCAATCTCGTTCATTCTTTCTATATGTTTCTTCCAGTATTTTCTTCTCCTTCTTATTAGCTTGGTTACGTCCTCTATTCCGCTCAGTTGTCTGAGATCATCGTTTCTTACTTTGCCCCACTTTGTTTTCCCGTGTATAGTCCTCAGTATTCTCATTTCCGTTGTGTTCATGATTTGCATTGATTTAGCAGTATCTGGCCGTGTTTCAGCCGCATATGTCATTACCGGCCTTATCGCTATTTTATAAATTTTTATTTTACTTTCTGTGTTCAGATATTTATTTTTCCATATAATATCCCTGAGGCAGCCCGAGATGCGTGCGGCTTTTATAGTTTGTTCCACGACTTCGCTTTGCAGTCTCCCATTACTTGTTATGTTACTACCCAAGTATTGAATCTTCATAACCTGTTCGATAATCTTGCCGTCCGGCTCGAGTTTACATCTCTCCGGTTCTTTGACTATCACCACACATTTTGTTTTTCACTATTAACGATCATATTTAGTTTTTTCGTAGTTTGGTCAAGTACATGTAATAGTCTTTGGAGTTTATCTTTACAGTCCGTGATGAGTACGGTAATTCATAAGCTACCACGTTGAAATATGTTTCTCCCATTTTGTATCCTTCTGTTCTTGGTAAGTTTTCAATTACTCGATCCATTATGAGGTTAAATAGGAATGGGCTGAGTGAGTCACCTTGTCTTATTCCCGTTTTTATATTTATCTCTGCGCTATATCTATGCCCTACTTTAATCTTTGTTTTGCATTTTTGGTTCATGTTTTTATTAGTTGAATCCATTTGCTATTTGTTTCCTTTTCTTGCAGAATTGTAATCACGTCAGCTAGATTGACCCTGTCGAATGCTTTGGTCATGTCCACAAAGCACTTGTATGCCGGTATGTTGAATTCTAGGTTTTTTTTTTTTTTTTTTTTTTCTTTTTTTTTCGGCAACCTGTTTTACGATAAAATATTGCGTCAATGGTGGATCGGTTCTTCCTAAATCCTTGTTCTTCTCTTCTCGGGATGTTCTTGCTTATTTCTTCCAGCCTTGTTTTAGTGAACACTTTTAGTATGCTGTTCTTCTATACTTCTCTGTTTTTGTTTTTTTGCCTTTTTTGAATATAGGGATTGTTGTACTAGTTTTCCATTCCCCTGGTATTTCTCCCGTTTGTGCTATGTTCTTGAATAGTTTATTTAGTTCCTCGTATAGTCTTTCTCCTCCATATTTTATCATTTCGTTTGTTACCCGTCCCGAAATTTTCTATTTTTTAGATTTCTCATCGTATCTTTTAATAGTTATTTCTGTTAGTTCTATTTCTTCTTATATGATAGTTTGTTCCTCATCGTTATCTTGGTACATGTCCTTGAAATGGTCTTCCCATTCTTCCATTGTAATTCTGTTTGTTTGTACTGTGTCCTTTTATTTCTATTTTATTTCTTCTCAACATTTTCCATACTCTCTTTTGACCACCAGAAAGGTCTTTTTCCATTCCCTTTGTGAAACGTATCCAGCACTATTCTTTTATAGCTTTTATTCTTTCGTTTACTGTATTTCGTTCCTGTGTATTTGTGATCCAGTTTTCCTGTGTTCTTTGTCTGATGTATCTCATGTACGCGTTTTTCTTTTTGATGGATAGATCTTTTATTTCTGATGTGAATCATGGTGTTTTGTTTGTCTTATTGACTTTTTTTCATTTTTGTCCAATTGTTTCGTTGACTGCCTTTAAAATGTTGTCCTTTATCGTTTCTCATTGTTGTTCAATATTATCGTCGTTTCTTATTGGCTGTTGTTCTGTTGCATTATTCATTCGGTTTATATATATATATATATATATATATTTGTTTTGCACTGTCGTTTTCAAACGATTCGATATTAAATTTATTTATGTAGTGTGTTTGTTGTTTTGGGGGTCTAGTATGCGGAGTCGAAGCTCTACAGATAGTAAAGTTATTTTTTTCCTTTCTGACAATGTTATTAACCTTGTTTTTATTTAGTAAATTTTCAACAAGTTTTATCGTATCTTGAGGTGGGATGTTCGGAAACAAATTTGTAACATCAAAAGTAATTAATTTGGCATTCGAGGGTATTATTGTATTTTTAAGCTTGTTTGCTAAGTCATACGAGTTTTTAATACTATACTTAGGTGTAAAATTCTAATATTTGTTAATCAGGTTAATTGACATTTTTGAAACTTTCACTGAAGGAGCTGTGACAAAGGAAACTAACGGTCTAATTGGAAAATTATCTTTATGGAATCAATTAATTAATACATTTTTTGGGGGTTGTGGGTTCATAATAGTTAGTTTGTAAATTTCTGACTTGTTTTCTAATATTATGGCAGTTATTGAGTCTATTGATTCTAAAATTTAAGAATAGTACTACATCTAGACTAAAAGAGTACCTAGATAAGGATTTGGATTCATTCAAATGATAATTGATAAAATAAGAATTTTTAGCGACACCATCCATTTTTAAACCAAAAATACAAAGTCATTTTCGATTGTCTAAACTGAACCTTATCAACAGAGGTAATTATTTTCACTAGCAGTCTTGCTGACTTTAAACTTTACCCAAAGTTGACAGAATTGTAACGAATAGTTACAACGATGAAACTAACGTGGTGACGTCAGCAAAACCTTGTTGTCGTATTTTGTGCCACTTTAGGATAAACTCCGACGGAGGAATTAATTTGAGATTTATGAGCTTGTTGTATTTTAGAGAAACTTTAGCTTATATTCTACTGCAGTAAAGTAGAGTCAAAGGGCAACCCTAAAGTTTTTGGTGCAAAACAGTAATAAATTTACATCGGACTTGCCCTAGTTAGTAGCAACAATAAGTCTTATTTCGGTTATTCTGCAAATTAAGTGAACATTTGAACTACTGGAGAGGATTAAGAGGTATTGAAATTATGTGTCAATTTTAGACGTGTGTACCGTATATAATAAAAAAAAAAAAAATGTTGACAAATGTCCAAATTCGATCAATTTTGAGTTTAGGTTTTTAGAGTTTGTGTTAAACGTCAAACATCGATTGGTTTTTCGCAAAATAAACAAAAATTTTTGTTACCGAAGTATAAAGAAAATTGGCCAAAATGATCAATGTTCCTTCACAAAACACACGAAGTATAAAATGAAATGAGTTTTCAACAAAGTTTTTTTCCGATCTTTAGTGAAAACTGATGACTTTGAAATTTTTGTTTTTTTTTATATACCAGATAAATTATTAAAGGTAATGCATTAATGATATTCTTCGTTCAATCTACACCCTGTGGAAAATATTTTAGAATTTTTCAGAATTTTTTTATCGGTACTTTTCGAAAAAAGGGGGGGCAGTGATTTTTCGCAATTTTTTAAAGATAATACAAAGAAAAGTGTGCGCAGGTATTCTTTATCTTCTTCCAGTCTCATGTGCACACAGCACCAGTCAAGGATGTCCGATATTGTCTTCAGACAGCGTATCATAACACAACGTATTTTAATGAAGCTAAACACTAAAAAAGCTTCTGCCGCTGACGGAATACCTGCCATAGTGCTCAAAAACTATGCGAGGGAACAGTTTTCTGTAGACTTTTCAACCTATCCTACAAAAAGTGAATATTTCCTTCCTGCTGGAAATGTACCACAATTCAGCCGATACCTAAAAAAGGCAAGAAAGCCTTGCTAAATAACAACCCACCAGTCGCACTGCTTTCAATAATATCAGAAGTCATGGAAAAGGCTATCAATCAGCATCTTCTAAAACATCTTGAAGGATTCAACATTATTAGCGACCGTCAATATGGCTTTCGTAAATATAAATCAGCAGGAGATCTTCTGACCCATAGAACACATTCTCTTCTATAATATTAAGAGACCATTTTCCTGTGCCGGAAGATTGTGGCCACATCCGGTATTCCACACCACTCTCTAATATTCCGAAGCCGAAGCTGTTTTCTTCCAGGCCCACGTCTACCCTCAATTTTTCCGTAAAGAATCAATTTAGGGATGTAATATCGGGCCCTCTGAGTATGTGACCCAGATACGAGACATTTTTTCTTTTAACGAAGTTCAGCAATTCCCTTTCGGCTCCTGCCCTTTACAGTACTCGCTCATTAAGGAGGCGGGCAGTCATTCAGGTCAGTCCAGAGTACACGCAGCAACCTTCGAAGAGTCCACATCTCAAAAGCCTCAAAGCGGTTCAGTGACCTTACCTTCAATGACCAAATTTCGGCACCATACAACAAAACAGGCCAAATGTAACATTTAATGACCCGGAGACGCAGATCGATTGGCATACGTTGTATTACATTATTATACATTATATTATACATTATTACTTTATTAAGTATTTCATTATATATATTTTTGAACTCGTGTTTTTACAAGCTTTCATTTGATACCTGGTAATTTTTTTTTTTTACTTCCGATTTCACCCCCCAAAACTAACGCCTTAAGTCAAAATTTAACTTGCAAAACTACACGACTCTGATGAGGCCATCAATTCCTATACTAGTGCCAAATTTTAACTTTCTATGTCAAATAATTTCGGAAAAATCAGGTGTGATAGACAGAGAGACGGATAGACAGACGGACAGGCAGACGGACAGACAAACGGACAGGCAGACGGACAGGCAGACGGACAGGCAGATGGACAGGCAGATGGACAGACAGGCGGACGGACAGACAGACGGACAGACACCTAAGTGATTCTTATAAATGCTCCGTACGGAACACTAAAAAATCTGTAACGTGATTTACTCAGTACTCTTCTAGCAAACAGGTGGTTCTGATCCAGCTACTGAATTTGGCGCTCTCACACTAAAGAAAAACTTAAGACAAACATTACTACTCGATATTTTACAAAATAGGTATGTACATAGATATATATCTTTACAACTGAAACCTGACATTAACCTTCACGTATTATTTCCTTTAAAATCGAAAATAATGAAAAAACAACATAATTTTTAAATTTTATGACTTTAAGAACTCTGAAAATGTCGTTTTTTTTCTCGTCCTCCTTCCCAACTCAATAGAGACTAACCCTTTTTCGATACCATGAAGATATCGGAGAGGGTGGCACGATATTCGTTAACGTTTTCCAAGGGTCGAAACATACATTTTGTGTTTCAGGGGTTACATACACCTGAGCTCTGCAAAAAGTATGTATATTTAAAAATAACCGGCCAAGCGCAAGTCGTACTTGCGCAATTAGTGGTCCGTACGTTGATTGCTTTTAAAATAAAAATTTTTGTTACGGAGGTAAAAAATGAACAATGACTTCACAAAACACACTCCAAAGAATTTTTTCAACAAAGTTTGTTTTCGATCTTTGTTGAAAAGTGACGACCATGAAATTTTTGTTTTTTTATATACCAAATAAATTATTAACTGCACTCGTGATCATTTTCTTCAAGTTACACCCTGTGGAGAATATTCCAGAATTTCTTCAAAATTTTTTGATCAGTACTTTTCGAGATGATTTTTGGCAATTTTTTAATAATAATACAGAAGAAAAGTATGCGCAAGTATTACATTATATATATTTTTGAACTCATGTTTTCACAAGCTTGACATCACACCTAATATTTTTTTTTTCGCTTTCGATTTCACCCCCCAAAACTAACCCTTGAAGTCAAAATTTAAGTTTTAAAACTACATGAGTCTGATTAGGCCATCAATTCCTAAATTAGTGCCAAATTTCAACTTTCTCAAAGAATTTCGCAGAAAATCGGGTGTAACAGACAAACAGACAGACAGACGAACAACCCCCCCCGAAGTGATCTTATAAGTGTTCCGTACGGAACACTAAAATTATTTTAATACAAAAGAATGGCGATACATATTTTTTTATTTAAATTATAAGATTTTTTTTTTAAAGTTAACATAATTTCTTATCGGGTTAAATGGATCACTAATGAAAACTATAGCGCCTCCTTGCCTGCAGGATAACTTCACCAAAAATAATCCAATCTGGAAAAATAATTAATAATAATAATAATTAATCTTGTAAAATAATGTAGAAGTTAAAAATTGTCGAAGGGGATTTCTTTTCAACAATAAAAAATTTTCGGTGTTTCAATGTATGAAATTTTCGACCAAAAAATGTATTATTTATAAAAAATTGTCTATTAGAAAAATTAAAAAAAAACCTCTATACGGTTTGCATAAAAAGTAATTATTAAGAATTAAAAAAAAAATAAAAAATATTAAAAATTTACTGCGTAATATTGCAGGCAGTGTCTGAAAACAGGTAGCGGTCCCAATCCGACGCCAAGTCACATTTAATGCTATAACTTTGTAATGGAATGGAATTTTCTTAAAATTCTTTTTGAATAATTCTTAGAAATACAGAGAATAAAAATTCGTAAAAAAAAAAATCGAATTTTTGAAAATTCGAAGTGTTTACATCTCCTTAACAGCAATTTTAAGACCATCTTAATCAACAACACTCAGATATAAAATTTGCTATGACATTCGATCTCCATAAACCCAGCCCATACCAATAGATGATATCTGAATACTCATTCATTCCATCATCCTACTTAAGATCTATTTGTAATGAACTCACTAAAAATACTAGGCTAATTTTTTTATGGACATAGCATACGTGCTGCAGGGCAATCCCTAAAGCGTTACAAGAGTGACGCGTGTGCGGAAAAAGCTATTCACGTTGGTCTTGAATCGCTCAAAATTTTACTCGGTGGAAAACAAAGTCCTGGGCAAATAAAGGCTGCTTGAAAAGGGTTGTACGAGGCGTGACAAGCTGAACTTCATACTGATGTGAAATATTAGCGCGACGTGTATTTCTAGCATGCACCGCTTTGGGAGGAATTAAGGGGGCTACATCTATCGAACATCGAACCCAGTTCTGGGTCTAGAATCAGGCGAACAGCTCTCTTTTGAATAAAATCCAACAAATGCAGTGTATGTCTGGAGCAGATCACCAACTATGGAAGCAATATTCCATGGTTGCTCCAAGTTGAGTTTTGTACAGAATGAACAGTTGTTGTGGAATGATGATGAATGAACATTTTATATCATTAGAAACAGATAAAAGTGGCCACTGCTTCAATAAATAATAAATTGACGATATTAAACATAATAAGGATATACTTCGGATATATCAAGGGCAACTGCTCGAGATTCTCCAGAGTGTTCAATTGCGCAACATGTGTTACATGAGCTAAGAGATCTCCTGTTGATCTTTGCTTACAATAGCCATATTGATGATCGCTAATAATATTCGATCCTTCAAGATATTTTAGAAGATTCTTACTGCCTTTTCCACGACTTTCGATAACATTGAAAGTACTGACTGACTGACTGACTGAACTGGTCGGTAGTTGTTTGGCAAGATCTTCTTGCCCTTTTTGAGTATCGGCTGAACTGTAACGCATTTCCAGCGGAAAGAAAATATTTCCTTTCCCCTAATAATCATTTGTTTTATTGCTTCGGTTAAATATCATAAGTTTCTCACTTTTTTTAAAGAGATAAGAAAACGAAACATAAAAAGTGTCCATGCAACATTATATCCCTGGATACACTCTGCATCACATGTGAAAAACCCTTCATTACCCCGGACAGATATAAATGATTTAATTGTGCTTCTTTTATTATTCATTATTCAGTGTTCTAATATCGAAGGTAAAATCCCTGATGATGCCTCGTGCAGTCGTAGGCGAAACTTCGGGAAAAAATACTTTAATGAGACGATCTCTTCCCAAGAATCTCTATTTCTCTTCTAATCAAGACCGTGAAAGCTTCCGTTCCATGCACGCGATTGTGTTGCCACGTATTAGTGTATTTCTACAATAACTATTACCCTCTCGCTGCCTTCCCCTGGTTTCATTTACTCATGAAAGGAATAGGAGCCCAAAAACCAATAAAAAAATCTCTTGAATTTTTCTGGCCTCATATATATATATATATATATATATATATATATATATATATATATATATATATATATATATATATATATATATATATATATATATATATATATATATATATATATATATATATGGGTTTATATATATATACTTGTGTATGTATACAGTTAAACCCCATATATATATATATATATATATATATATATATATATATATATATATATATATATATATATATATATGGGTTTAACTGTATACATACACAAGTAATATATAACAATTATACAACTAAGTGTTGTGTTCCCATTCGCCTTCTCCAAATCTCTCTATCGTCCGCCATCTCTTCGTTCCATTCCTCGTGACCTCATGGCTTGTCTCATATCTTCATCCCAGGATCTACGTGGTCGTCCTTTTTTATTTCTTCCCGGTGGTTTCCATGTCCAGAGCTTTTTGGGCCATCTTGTATCGTTCATTCTGAGTAGGTGTCCAAACCATTTTAATCCTCTATTTTCTACTCTTTGTATAATTGTTTCTGTTGTTTGTTATGTGTTGGAATTTGGACACTCCGGCGCTTCTACTCAGGTAATCCATCTCTATCGTGGTTATTTTTCTTTTATCCTCTTCTTTCATTACCCACAGTTCACTACCATAACTTAAAACCGATTCTACCATTGTTCTTCCAATTCTCTTTTTGTTTTGTGTAGTTATGTTTTGATCCCACCATATTGAGTTAAGAGATGATCCTCCTGGCTTTTTGTATTTTATTCTGTATTTCCTTTTTATCTATACCATTTTTGTTGTCAATCAGTACTCCTAGATATTTAAATTCCTTGACTTGTTTGACATGTGTATCGTTGTTAGTTAAGACATCAAATTCTATTTCCGAGTTCATAACCATATACTCACTCAAGGCTCGCCTCTAGTCCCCATTCCTCGTAGTCTGTGTATAATCTGTTCAATACATATTCCATATCGAATGCATCTTGTGTTATTATTACTTGGTCGCCTGCAACGCTTAACGATAATAGGTGTTTACTGCTAATGGGAATGCCCATGCTTTGGCAAGTGCGGTTCCATTTCTTTAGAGCGTCGTCTACAAATATATTAAATAAGATTGGTGCAACACCCTTGTCTTAGACCTTTTGTAATGTGAATAGCCGCCGAGAGATAGCGTCCTTGTTTCACATATCCTATATTTTCATTATATAACTCTTTTATTGTTGTTATCATCCCTTCTTTTATCCCTACTGTTCTCAAGACATGCCAAAGTTTATTTCTCGGTACACTATCGTATGGCTTCTTAAGATCTATAAAGGTCATATATATTTCGTCATCTTTTTGGATCTTCTTTTCTATCAATTGTTGTAAAGTAAACAAGTTGTTAGTCAACTCCGGACACGTGACCGGCCCGGAGTAAATCCGTTTTGGTTTTTGGATATCTTTCCTTTAATTGTTTCTCTTATTCTATTCTGCAATATTTTACCGTACAGTCTGCTCATAGTGCTTGTAATGCATATACCTCTATAATTATTAGGGTCTTTTCTGTTTCCTTTCTTATAGATTGATGAAATGTAACTTTTTTGTCCATTCGGTAGGTGTTCTTCCTTGTAATATACAATTATGAATTAAGCTAGTTATTGTTCTCCACATGGTTATACCTCCATTTTTAATCGTTTCTGCAGAGATATCTCCTGGTCCGGCCGCTCTTCCATTCTGGTCTCATTAAAAGCTTAATAGAAGATGAGGACTCTATCAATAAAAATAACTGTTGTGCGAAATAACTAAATTGTGCATTGTTTTCTATTACAGGTTTGGTTTCTTTTCGAGCAGGAGTTTATATATCAAAGCTAGAAAACGTACTTTGTATCTTTTTTTTTATAGAAGCAACTAAAAGAAAAAGTAACAAAACCCGGCTGACGCATTAAATACGTTCTTCTCGATTTCATCGCTCATTTTCGCTACTGTATTTCGGGGCGCATGATGACGTCATACCGGGGTTATTTTATCGATAAAGCCCCCGCGGCGTGGCGGTGGCGGCAGACCGGCCAGGCTACGATGGAATTTACCGCGATGCGATGCTGGCAGAATTAGTTTCTGAAGATTTTTATTATTGCAACAGTTGAGACTAATATTTGTTTACTATTTTTGTAGTTGTTTTCCTCATACTTCTCCGGCAACGAATAACTTAATCCAACCGTCACTACTCGAAATTTTAAATGATAGTTCCTTTTTTTAGTTTTCGGTACGGAACACTTATTAGATCACTGCGGTGTCTGTCCGTTTGTCACACCGGATTTTTTCCGAAACTATTTGACATAGAACCTTGAAATTTGGCACTAATATAGGGATTGATGGCCTCATCAGAGCCGTGTAGTTTTGACAATTAAATTTTGACTTAAGGGGTTAATTTTGCGGCTGAAATCGGAAGTGAATTTTTTTTACTAGATCAGTGGGGTGTCAAATTAAAGTTTGTAAAAGGACGAGTTAAAAAAAATATATAATGTAATACTCGCGCACAATTCTCTTTATATTATTTTTTTAAAAAATGCGAAAAATCGCTGTTCCCACCACCTTATCCGGAGAAGTACTGATCCAAAAATTTTGAAAAAATTCTGGAATATTCTCTACATGGTGTAGATTGAACGAAAATTATCATGAGTTCAATAAATTATCTGGTATATAAAAAAAAACAAAAATTTCTAGGCCATCAGTTTTCACTGAAGATCGGAAAAATTTTTTTTATTGAAAACTCATTCAGGATATGTTTTGTGAAATCAGTGATCATTTTACACTTCCGTAACGAACATTTTTAATTTAAAATCAGTCAATGTACGGAATTCTAATTGTACAAGTTCAACTTGTACCTGACTGGTTATTTTATATTGAAATCTAAAGTTAATTTCCTGGAGAGATAGACGCTTGGCCTATTATTGTTGCTAAAAATTTGATAGTTGTACAAATCCTTAATTCATTTTCAATCAATCTTATGAACGATTTCCGCTTTCTTACGATATTACGCTTCTCCTTACAGGGCCATCTTCACTAATGAAGGTTGGCTACGATCTCAGCGGACGCTTGATGGTTTTGGGTAGCTCGAAAAAGTACATGGGCTTCCAAACTTGTCCAGTCTCTGATGTTTTTCAACCAGGAATGCTTTTTTCTCCCTAGGCCTCGTTTGCCTTCAATCTTTTCTTTCATTATGAGTTTCAGAATCTTATACTTATCACCACGCATTGTATGAACCAGATATGCGGTCTTTATTTGCTTGAATGTTTACAAAAGTTCTCTCTCACATTGTGCTTTGTATAAAACGTCTTTGTTCGTGACCTGCGCAGTCAATGGTAGCTTCATGAGTCTGCGACTTATCCTTATCTTCAGGGCCTCAATTCGGTTCATGGTGATGGCCTTGAGAGTCCACGTCTCGTAACTATACAATAAGATTTAATGCACGTAACATTTCACAATTCGATATCAATGACTTAAACTTAGGATGTGTTTGGACATAAAGGACCTCGACAGATTAAACGTGGCTCTTGCTTGTTCAGTTCTGGTTCCAGTCTCCCTTCAGGATCCAAACGGCTGTCTATATAAATCCCCAGATATTGAAATTTTTCTACTACTTCAGTTCTCTTTCCTTATATTAATATTTATAGGCGGTTCTGGTTTTTTCGATGTTATGAGTATTTTCGTCTTCATAGTGTTTATTTTCAGGTAGTACGAATCTTCAACTTCAGTGAGCCTATCTAGCAAACGTCGCAGGGCTAAAGTTATTCAGTATTTTACCGAATGTCATCGGTCAGGTCTTTTAGTACTTCTTCGAAAACATACTTAGAGTATAAGTTGAACAATAACGGTGACAAAATATAACTCTGCTGGACTCCTCTTTCAGTAGTTGTTGGCACGGCTGTTATACCATTATATATACTATACTTGTGCTGTTTAGTGCTGTGGCCCAATATAGACTTTTTATCATTTCACTATTTTTGTAGAGCCCTTTTATCTCTAGTTCACGTGGTCTACTCTGTCGAACCTCTTCTCGTAATCTATGAGGTATGTTTTTTTTTTGTTTTTTTTTTGTTCACGTCCCCGTCTGAGTAGAGATTTTACCCTTTTTTATATCTTATAGGATATCTTTTATGATAGGATGTCGTAATAGCCGTCAACGTTGTCCGAGTGCCGAAACATACATTTTTGTGAGAATAAAACACGACATTTTTCGTAAAATTTCCACTTTTATTGGTTTTTATACTTGACACGTGTTTCGCTAAAACATTAACTTTATCAAAAGTATGTGTATAGAATGAAATAAACATTTTTCTATGGTTTTATAAGTAAATATTTAGAGGTAGATTGTAACTAACAACAAAACTTAATAATTATATAAATTATCTATTCATTACATAAATTCAACAATGGGGAATTTCCGAGGTCCAGTTAATCATTTAACAGTGTGTTTGTATTCTTTCTTTTATTGATCTCAAGGGTCTCAAACAAATTTAATTTATGCGTTTGTTCTGAACGAGTAAAATATCGAAATTATTATCAAACACATGACTCTATTCTATTAAATGTTTGGCATATCAAGAATCTTTTTAAAATTTTTTTATTATGTTCTGAAATTTTTTGTTCGAATGTTCTCCCTGTTTTTCCTATATAGAGTTTATTAGAAGAACCACAATTAGGTTGGTAAACACCAGCTTTATGATTTTTCAAGATTTTATCTTTATTGTTCTTGATATGTTTTTTTTTTAAGTTGTTATTTGAACTGTATGTGATTTTCATGTTTTGTTTTCTTAAGTATTTAGCGATTTTTTCAGTTGTTGGACCTATATAAGTTACTGTTACTTAATTGTTATTAATAGTTTTTATTTTTGGATATATTAGATTAATTGTTTGTTGTAACTTTTTGCGTAAAATTGTATCTATAGTTTTTACATTAAATCCGTTGTTTTGACTATTTGTGTAATAAGATTAAGTTCATTTTTAGAAAGGAATTGTATGCCGCTAGTTTTGGTTTGTAGGAACGTAAGGAACTATTATGTATTGTAGTGTCCGTATGTGTCGGTTTGTGGTTCATAGAGAAGTCATGTTTATTGTCAATTTTTTTTATTGTTAGGTCCAAGAAATTAATTGATTCTTAATTCTTTTTCTATTGTGAATCTAATGTTTGGGTGAATATTCTTTATAAATTCTAGGGTTTCATTACGTTGTCCATTTGTTCCTATGAAACCAGCCAATATGTCATCTACATATCTGTGCCAGGTAGTTGATCTTCTTGATAACATTGAAGTGATACCCCAGAGAGGATAAAATCATAATATTGCTGTATCTAACCTATTCCTATCTCATCATTATTTTGACCTTTTTTAATGCACCATAAGTTATTTGTTTGTGATCTGTAGCAAAAAATTAAATGCTACTACATACCAGCCTAAATATTTAATAAAAAAGTATTACCGACTGATTATATTGACAAGCCTGGACAGTGCAGTAGCCACGAACGCCGAAGGTTTCAGGTTCAAAACTTGCTCGAGGTAAATTTTTTTCTGAATACCACCACTATCTATTTATTATTTTTAAATTGATCAAAACGCTAAACCAATTATTTAATTTTATTTTGATTCCTTAAAATTCTTTGTGGGACAGCTTATATCTTTTCTTTGCATATCCATCCATTCATCTAAAGAATGGAACACATTTGCTTTTGTTAGCAAAGTAATATTGGATTTTCATTCAATTCAACTTTGATTGACGTAGAACAAGGAAAGAATAAGGGATAATCTAAATACCCAGGGGACCACAGCACACATATAACAGATGTCGAGTATTACTTATATACGTGTCAAGTTCGGAAAGTGAGATTTTGCAGAATGACTAAAAATATAAAGAGAATTTTT
>CM032454.1:180049076-180209076 GCA_019049505.1 Pachyrhynchus sulphureomaculatus
AAAGGGATGTAAGCATCCATACCGGCCAAAATAACATCGGAACCCTCCCTGGCGCAGTCAGATGGGTCGTCGGATCGAAGACAAACGTCCAACCAAGGGAAAGTTCGAAAATATTAACCATGAGATCTTCCATTTAGCAGATTTGTAGTGCCAAATCTTGCGCGGTTTGGGCGCCTCTTTGTCACTGATTGGTAGAATACTCGATGTCGAAAGTAGTTTATGGTCGGAAGTACCTAACGCTGGATTTACGCTGACCGTGTAAATCTCCGGATTGGTGGTTAAAAACAGATCAAGAAGACTGGCGAACTCTCCGTCTCGATCAGGGATCCGTGTTGGTTCATCAATAAGCTGAGTCAAGCCACAACTGATTGAAAATGATTCGGCTTCACGACCTTGTTCGTCGGTAGTATTTGAATATTTAAGCCAGTTGATGTTGTGGACATTAAAGTCGCCCAGGATGGCAATTTCGGCATTTGGATAGTTAATTTGTAAATGATCTATGGTGTCTGCAAGAGAAGCGAAAAGTGTTCTAAAGTTTGTATCACTTGGTGGTCGATAGAGGATACAGACGAACCTTGTGGTTGGTTGAGTCGTTATTTTTAACCACATAACATCAAAGTTTGGGGGCTCCAGAGCCTCTTCTCGTTGGCAAGAGACGTCGCTTCTGACATAAAGACAGATTCCAAAGTTACGCCTAAATCGGGAATAGAAATCGTACCCAGGATAAAGATAGTTTACTGTGCTGGTCGATGAACTGACCTTAGTTTCACAGAGAGCGAGTACATGAGGTTTATTTGATTGCAGGTGTTGGTGCACTGAATTTATGTTCGAATTTAAACCTCGTATGTTGCAAAAATCCATTTTGAAATTCTGTTCTCTGCATGTCGACGCCACTGAACCAGCCCCCACCCGGAGATCCGAACGGGGGCCTATTTTACCTCCGGAATTTTTTGTATCCAGGTGCCTCATCATGCTATTTGGTCCCACAGTCCGGGACATCGGCACAGCCACGAAACGTTAAGCAACTTCACGCAGCTTAAGCCGATGCGATGGTATCACACCGGGCGATGCTGCTGGGATCTGGGCATCTACCATCTAGATTGTTCTTTAAGTCGCCTCCTACGACAGGCAGAACATACCGGGGGAGATATTCTATCCCGCCCCCCCACGTATGGAAGGACCAAGCTTCACCTACTCCTTAATAAGTCCAGCAAATTGTCAACTCGCAACAAGTTGATAATATACAAGATAATCATCAGAGACGGATTGACTTACTCCAGTCCAGCATGGTGCCAAATGTCACATACGCATAGATCCACCTTCCAAACTGTCCAAAACAAGACCCTCCGCATCATCGCCAGAGCTACATGGTTCATACGCAACACCCAGCTTCACTGAGACCTCCATATCCCGACAATCCTAAAATTCATAAGCAACATTCAGCTCAAATTCCTGGACAAAGTCACGCACCACCGTTTACCGCCCCCTTCCACATCAAACCCGACGTCGACTTCAACGATCTTCGGACCCTCTACTCTTGGATTAGCTTAAGTTAGCCTTAATTAATTTTAAGTTTAACGTTAAGGTTATGTTCATGAAATATCTTAAGTTTAAATATCTCAATTTCAAACATCTTGGGTCTTATATTGGATTGTTGTAGCTTCTACTTGATGGAAATTCATTATAAATATATAATAAAAGACTGTTTTTAGTCAATTTGCACTGGTTTATTTAAATTGCGATGACGCGTTTCGCTGTCGATGCAGCTTCTTGAGATCTACATTTTACACTGTCAAGTTAGGTTCAACATTCACAGTTTTATATAATTTCTTAATTATAATATTACACCTAATTAAATTACAACGGACAAACTGGACGTACATTTAGATAAAGAATTACAGAACACGAAAAAAGTTTCATCCATAGAAAATCTAATTCAACATATGCTAATCATCTTTTAACAGAAAATCACACATTTAACAAGAATTTCAAAATTTTACACACCCAACAAAAAGGTTTAAAACTAAACCTTTTAGAGACAATGCAAATAAATCGATTAAGGACTACAGGTACTTTACTCAACGACCAGGTAGATTTAAGCAATTCACCATTATTGAATTTATTCTCCTAACTCCAAATCTGTGTGGATTTCCCAATACTATCAATGTAATTTAATTAGGTGTAATATTATAATTAAGAAATTATAAAAACTGTGAATATTAAACCTAACTTGACAGTGTAAAATGTAGATCTGAAGAAGCTGCATCGACAGCGAAACGCGTCATCGCAATTTAAATAAACCAGTGGAAATTGACTAAAAACAGTCTTTTATTATACATCTTAGGTCTTTCAACATATTTATATAAAATTCTTACCTAGGCCAAGTCAGTTAGGTCCCTGACATACATATATCTTAAGGCTCAATACGTATATTCACGTTTTTCTTAGTCAATTATGTATAATAGTAATAACATTTCTTGCTAACTAATAATCTGATTTTAGGATGTTAGGCTTCAAAGCACAATTGTGACTTAGTAGTACTTTTTTAAAAGTTACTAAATCTGTAACAATTTGACTATCAATGTGCTTCTAGTATTTTGAGCCAACAGTATATTTGAGCTATTTGAGAGTTACGCTTTTAGGCCTTTATCTTTCACACACTTAATACCCTACCTTCTGTTCTTTCGCCTGCTCTGCTCCCTACTTCTTTAAATAACCCGTCAAGTGTAAGTTGAACTTGAACAATTAGTGTTCGGTACGTTGATTGCTTTTAAATAAAAAATTTTGTTACGGTGGTATAAAATGATCAGTGACTTCACAAAACACACCCCAAAGGAGTTTTCAACAAAGTTTGTTTCCAATCTTTATACGTTTTTTTAATTTTACTTTTTATGATGGTCCCTTGGATGATAACAATCTTGAAGTGAAGTATGTTAAGTTGCAATCTGTTCCGAACCTAACTGATAGGATAGTCAAGATTTTCAACAAGTTTTCAAATTTGAAGATAGTTAAGACCAATTATTTATGTAATGGCAAGTTTTTTACCAAGACCAAACAAAGAACTCCTCTGATGTTCAAGAGTAGTGTTTTTTAGAATACCATGTCTGGGTTGTGAAGGTGTTTATACAGGACAGACCTCTCAATGGTTGAAAAATCGGCTGACACAGCACAGGAGTGATTGCGTGATTGGGAAAAACTCGTGTGCTGTGGCGTGTCACCATTTGAACACGGGACATGTTTTTGACTATGCGAATATTAAGATACTTGAATTTGAGAACGTATATAATAAACGGTTATTCCTTGAGATGTGCCATATTAATAGGGATGATAAGACAACTAATTATAAAACGGATATTTACAACATAAACCATATCTATTTAACATTTTTAAGTTTGTAGATTTACAGTATAATCTGATGGCTATTAGGAAATTAGCATAAAAATACTACTCCTCAACAGTCAAACCAGTGTTCAAGCAAATTAACCTTCATAATTACATTTAAATTTATAGTGAACGGGACAGAAGGTTATATATTGTTCCTTGTCATGTTTGTTTGTGTTTTTTAATTGTTAGTACTGTGTGGCAAATGTAACATCACCTTTAATTTTGTAAATACTATTTTGATGAGTCCTCCTTTGCTTATTCTTATTGTTTAGTACATACAGTTTTTTTTTCTTCTACTTTCAGTTTTTACATCCTGATGAAGTTGAAATTACCACGAAATAAGAATTTTAATTAACAACAAATGAGTTTCCTCTTATTGACCGAATTTCCGAAAAATAAAAAGATAAAACTTTAACTATATATATATATATATATATATATATATATATTACGAGGCTGGTTTGAAAAAGTCCGTGCAAAGTCCGAAAGATGGCACCACCGGCGCGTATCGAGGTCATGTTTAGTTAGTAGCATCTCTTGAATGAACGCACACCAAGTTTCAGCCATATTGGTCCATTTCTTTGGGTTTGGCATTCGTGTGAATCTAGGAAGTCGAGTG
The DNA here is from genome assembly GCA_019049505.1 of Pachyrhynchus sulphureomaculatus. Lineage (NCBI taxonomy): Eukaryota > Metazoa > Arthropoda > Insecta > Coleoptera > Curculionidae > Pachyrhynchus > Pachyrhynchus sulphureomaculatus. Next base: position 180,053,080 of record CM032454.1, read on the forward strand.
ATTTTCAAGAAATGGACGAAAAAGAATTTCGTGTGGTGATTAAACATTACTTTATGAAAGGCAAAACGCCTCAGGAGACTAAAGAGAAGCTTGATAAACATTATGGTGACTCTACACCTTCGATTAGAACAGTTTATAAGTGGTTTCAAAATTTTCGGACTGGCCATATGGGCACAAGTGACGCTGAACGTTCTGGACGGCCTGTGGAGGTTACGACTCCAGAAATCATTGATCAAATCCATGATATGGTGATGGATGACAGAAGAGTTAAGGTGCGTGAGATTGCTAGTGCTGTGGGCATCTCGACTGAACGGGTACATAATATTTTGCATAAACATTTGGACATGAGAAAGCTATCCGCAAGATGGGTGCCGCGATTGCTCACGCTTGACCAAAAACGGAATCGTGTGAAGTGTTGCAAGGATGGTTTGCAGCTGTTCCAGAAGAATCCGGAGGACTTTAAGCGTCGTTTCGTCACTGTGGATGAAACATAGATACATTACTATACTCCTGAGACCAAACAACAATCTAAACAATGGGTTACCAAGGGGGAATCTGCACCAAAAAAGGCGAAGACCGTTCCTTCGGCCGGAAAGGTTATGGCGACTGTCTTTTGGGATTCGCAAGGGATAATCCTCATCAACTATCTGGAAAAGTGTAAAACTATTACAGGTGAATATTATTCATCGTTATTGGACCGTTTGAAAACCGAGCTGCAAGAAAAACGCCCGCGATTGGCCGACAAGAAAGTCCTTTTCCAGCACGACAACGCACCAGCACACACCTCAGCAGTTGTGGTCGCAAAATTAATGGAAATAGGATTCCAACTCGTTTCACATCTCCCCTATTCTCCAGACTTGGCTCCCTCGGACTACTATTTGTTCCCCAATTTCAAGAAATGGCTGGCGGGACAAAGATTTTATTCAAACGAGGAGGTGATTGCAGACGCTAATGGATATTTTGCAGACTCGGACAAATCCTATTATTCGGAAGGGATCAACAAACTAGAACATCGTTGGACGAAGTGTATAAACCTAAAAGGAGACTATGTCGAAAAATAAAAAAGGTTTACCCCAAACACATAAGTAGTTTTTATTTTTGCACGGACTTTTCAAACCAGCCTCGTACAGAACTATAACCTAAGAATTTTTACCTAACAAAACCTAACCCATAAATGTAAATATTTTCAATTCTGTCCTAATCTAATGCAGGAAATAATAACGTTACGAATTAAATTTTTTATACGATACATCTAATGCTTGTAAACAAAAGTCTATGAGGAATAGTATTTTATAATTTATTCTTATTCAAATTTGATATAGAAAACAAAAAAAAATCCGTTTTGTAACAATGTTTCTGTCATGTGCTTATATGGTTTAAATAACATACGTTATTATCAGACAATTTTAGCATTATCCAGGTTACACCACGAGGAGGTAGAGTCTGTTCGCAACCCGTGTGCTTTTTTTGTCTTTTTTACTGTTTTTTTTTGTATATTTATTTTTTTGTTTTTATTTGTATTTTTATTTATTTTTTTAACTTGCATTAGGTTTTCCTGAAATATTGTAAAGTTGATAAAAATTAAACGTTTAAATTATTTAATAATAAACTTTCAAAACGTTTTTTTTCCTGAAATATGTTGTTGAAATTTATCTGTTAACATAAAGGTACTCGTATATTGTTTTAGTTGTTTTGTTCACAACTCTTTTTTTTTATAATCAGGAATATGTGTATTCTAGGGAATTTTTTTTAGGTTATGTTAATTTTAACCTTCTTTGCCGCAGTACTATCTTAAAATACAATATTTCACGAGTATTTTCCCCTTTGATTTATTCAAATCGAATAAAATGCCAACTGTCAACAGATTTTTGTCCAAAAAATGGCATTTTTCTGACACTGTGCGGCGGTGCAGACGTTAAAAGTTTTAAAAAATATTTAAAGAAAAGCACTACACGGTATTCTCAATGCGCTTTCATGATCAATCAATCCTTCAGATCATATAGTTGTAGCAACTGTCACAGAAGACAAGCAGTGGTTAATACGCCCTTAGATATAGAAAGTATTTCTTAAAATATTTAAGATCTTAAGCAATTAGTTACAAGTAGGTTCCTTTTAAGTGTCCAACAATGGTACTCAAAAAATTTAGGCCTCCATTTTGTAACACGCGCAGGCTACGCCACAGAAAATTCTAGTTTCCGTCGCTGTCTGTCTGTCGGTCTTTTGACCTGAAAACTCACGAAAAAAATGATATATCAGTATAAATTTGACGCGTAGATATTATCTAATGAGGGGATGAAGCTTTCAGTTTCTGAAAGATATCACTTCAGGCCAAGAAGGTAAAAGGGGTGGGGGTCGATAAAGTTTATATGTTTTAATAGTATAATTTTTTTAAGAAAATAAATAAATTTTATGTCTAAATATTTATAATAGAACATTATAAGGGACGGAAGTGATGGTGGAGAAGATTAGAGGGGTTGATTCGTACATATCGTGTTATATGTCCTTTTTAGCGTTTTTGAAGTCGAGAAATACAAAAATTAAGTTGTTTTTTGATTGCTTTGAATTTTAAATCCAGGAAGGGTTGAAAGGGGCAAGGGTTGTTTTATCTTATATAATTTAAATAGCATTTTGCAATATTTGCCGGTTTTTTGGATAAATTTTAATTTCTCGTAAAATATATAACGAGCTAAATAGGTGGAATAGGAGAGGGTTGTATATGGTATTATAGGTCTTTTTGAGAGTTTTTGGAGTCGCAGAATCTGAAAATTAACTTATTTTTACATTACGTTCAATTATAATGGGGAAAGGGTGTGAAATAGGTGGAGCTGTCAAATATAGTATAATTTTTAGTGTTCCATACGGAACACTTATAAGATCACTTCGGTGTCTGTCTGTCTGTCACACCCGATTTTCTCCGAAACTATTTGACGTAGGAAGTTGAAATTTGGTACTAATATAGGAATTGATGGCCTCATCAGAGCCGCGTAGTTTTGAAAGTTAAACTTTGACTTAAGGGGTTAGTTTTGAGGGGTGAAATCGGAAGTGAAAAAAAATTTTTTACTAGGTCATCGAGTGTGGTGTCAAATGAAAGCTTGTGAAAACACGAGTAAAATATATATATATATATATATATATATATATATATATATATATATATATATATATATATATATATATATATAATGTAATACTTGCGCACACTTTTCTTTGTATTATTTTTAAAAAATCGCGAAAAATCGCTGTCCCCTACCTTATCTCGAAAAGTATTGTTAAAAAATTTTTAAAAAAATTCTGAAATATTGTCCACGGGGTATAGATTGAAAGAAAACTATCATGAGTGCATTACCTTTAATAATTTATCTGGTATATAAAAAAACAAAAATTTCAAGGTCATCAGTTTTCAGTAAAGATTGGAAACAAACTTTGTTGAAAACTCATTTGGGGTATGTTTTGTGAAGTCACTGATCATTTTATACCAAAGTAACAAACTTTTTTATTTTAAAAGCAATTAACGTATGGACCACTAATTGGGCAAGTTCAACTTGCACTTGACCGGTTATTTTTATAATATTATGCGAATTTTTGCAGATGTTTGGCACGAATTTTAAGCATAATTATTTATTTGCTATAAATAATTTTGAGACAATTCTGAGGAATAAAGTTAGAAAGGTGATTTCGTATTAATAGGGTTATGGGTCTTTTTTAGAGTTCTTTGAGTGAAGAGTTCAAAAAATTACATTATTTTTTCGTTACTTTTAATGTTATTAGGGAAAGAGAGTGAATAGGATTGGCATCATTGAATATTGTATAGTTTTGATATTATTATGACAATTTGTCCTAGTTTTTGGTTAGTGCAATAAAAAAAGGTCAAAATAATGATGAGATAGGCATAGTATAGATGCAGCAATATTATGATTTTATCCTCTCTACGGTATCACCAGGAATATTATCCTGAGTTTTGTTTATGAACAATTTATGTTTTTAAAACGCGTTTTTTGAGCTTAAAATGTGAATTAACTCCGATTATATAAGTCGGATCGATACAAAAAAAAAACAAACTCTTCGTAATGAAATTTCCAATAAATCCTCATTGGTTTTAAGTCGCTCAAGTTCGTACATAACCTCCAAAATTGAAAAAACAAACAAAAAGCCGTTTTTTTTAAAAAAAAATTATTGTACGGGTCGACTGAGTGAACCGATCTGCTTGAAACTTTCAAAAAATATAATACAAAATACCCTGAAATTTTAATACAAGAATATTTGAACTCAGTTGGCACAATTGAATTTGTAATTTAAATTGCTCGTCTTTTTATGCCATTTGGTCCAAAATGGTCTTTTTTTTTCAAAATTTAGGTATTGATGCCAGGCATCGGAAAGCCATTAAAAAATTGTTTACTGTTTTTTAACATTTGTTTATTAATTAAGCAACAGATGCGTCTTTTCGATCATTTTCACGTTAACGAAAATGATTTTTTTTTTTAACTTAAGGTCTCGCGATTCTCTACTAGATGAATAAAAAATTGTCAATTTTTTTTTCAAGATTATCGAAGAAAACGCATTTGTTGACTGATTAATAAATAAAAGTAAAAAACGGCTAAAATTACTCCAGTTTTTTTTAATGGCATCGGAAAGCTGGCGTCGAGACCTAAATTTTTTTCAAAAAAAAAAAGATCCATTTTGGACCAAATGGTATAAAATGGCGGGCAATTTAAATTTTAAATAACAAATTCAATTGTGCCACTGAGTTTAATATTTTTGCATCAAAATTTCAGGGTATCTTTGCTACAATAAAATGCATATTTTCTGAAAGTTTAAAGTTGATTGGTTCACTTAGTCGACCTGTATAATATAATGAAAAAAAAAAAACCAGATTTTTGCCTGTTTTTTTCAATTTTTTAGGTTATATACTTGAGCGATTTAAAATCAACGAGGATTTGTTGTAAATTTCATTACAAAGAGTTTGGTTTTTTTGTCTCGATCTGACTTATATAACCGGAGTTATTCACATTTTAAGCTCAAAAAACAGGTTTTGAAAACTTCAATTGTTTACAAACAAAAAAGCACTAGTTTTTCCAGGTCCAAATCTCAGAACAATACTCCTGGTGATACCCCAGAGAGGATAAAATCATAATATTGCTGTATCTAGACTGCGCAATTTCAAATGGTTTTTTACTGCACTAGGTTGGGATATTTAATAAAATTTTAGCTATTTATTTATAGTACAAGATTTATGAGGTGAAAGGAATGGGGTAGGAACTTAGAAGGATAGTTGCGTATATATCATAATATACCTCTATTTCAGTGTGCGTTTTTATTATTTCCAATTTTAACAGAATTAGTATGTAGAAGGAATTGGGATCTGGTTACATAGGGTTCTAAAAAACTGTTGATTATAGAACAAATTTTAGAAATACAAACAGTTAATTTGGTCGAAATTTACTTATTGTATTCGTGAAAAAATATCCTCCGCGATTTTTACCCTTCTTTACGTTTTAAGGTCTTTAAATCACGAATATCCGTCGCTGTGTCTATCCGACTGTCGTCGGCTTGTCGGTCTGTTGATCTGTTGGTACCATAATTTTCAAACAAAATAATATAATACTTAAAATAGAAAACAAACTTGTAATTTTTGATAGATATCGTGTTAGGGGAATGGTCTGAAAGGGATAGATGTCGATATAATGTACAGTACGCATTTGTTGACTGATTAATAAATAAAAGTAAAAAACGGCTAAAATTACTCCAGTTTTTTTTAATGGCATCGGAAAGCTGGCGGCGAGACCTAAATTTTTTTCAAAAAAAAAAGATCCATTTTGGACCAAATGGTATAAAATGGCGGGCAATTTAAATTTTAAATAACAAATTCAATTGTGCCACTGAGTTTAATATTTTTGCATCAAAATTTCAGGGTATCTTTGCTACAATAAAATGCATATTTTCTGAAAGTTTAAAGTTGATTGGTTCACTTAGTCGACCTGTATAATATAATGAAAAAAAAAAAAAAAACCAGATTTTTGCCTGTTTTTTTTTCAATTTTTTAGGTTATATACTTGAGCGATTTAAAATCAACGAGGATTTGTTGTAAATTTCATTACAAAGAGTTTGGTTTTTTTGTCTCGATCTGACTTATATAACCGGAGTTATTCACATTTTAAGCTCAAAAAACAGGTTTTGAAAACTTCAATTGTTTACAAACAAAAAAGCACTAGTTTTTCCAGGTCCAAATCTCAGAACAATACTCCTGGTGATACCCCAGAGAGGATAAAATCATAATATTGCTGTATCTAGACTGCGCAATTTCAAATGGTTTTTTACTGCACTAGGTTGGGATATTTAATAAAATTTTAGCTATTTATTTATAGTACAAGATTTATGAGGTGAAAGGAATGGGGTAGGAAGTTAGAAGGGTAGTTGCGTATATATCATAATATACCTCTATTTCAGTGTGCGTTTTTATTATTTCCAATTTTAACAGAATTAGTATGTAGAAGGAATTGGGATCTGGTTACATAGGGTTCTAAAAACTGTTGATTATAGAACAAATTTTAGAAATACAAACAGTTAATTTGGTCGAAATTTACTTATAGTATTCGTGAAAAAATATCCTCCGCGATTTTTACCCTTCTTTACGTTTTAAGGTCTTTAAATCACGAATATCCGTCGCTGTGTCTATCCGACTGTCGTCGGCTTGTCGGTCTGTTGATCTGTTGGTACCATAATTTTCAAACAAAATAATATAATACTTAAAATAGAAAACAAACTTGTAATTTTTGATAGATATCGTGTTAGGGGAATGGTCTGAAAGGGATAGATGTCGATATAATGTACAGTACTTATAATTTCCCTTCACTTGAGAAAGTCAGATTCACTACTTAACTTACGCAATTCTTCTGCACATACATACAAGCAACCACATTTACTATTTTGTAGTTTTAAGCTTTACATATTTAATATATTATTCTAAATCTACATAAAATCCTCTCTGTATAGCGTATATTTCTGCAAAACAAACCAAATTACTGCAGACTAGCCCATTTTGTATGTTCTTTGCATGGATAATTTTACTTCCAGTTTTATATAAATTCAAGGTGAAAAATAATGAGGAAATACGCTGTTATGGTCTAATGTGGCTATGAAAATGTTCAGAGTTCATTTGAAGTTATAAATATCTAAAAACTGTTGATATTACAACTTGGTAATATCGTAATATAAAACTATATTAAGATTTTCATAACGGTCACGCTACAAAACGGTTACTGTGCTGTTTACATTTCGATAAAATTTTTGTGATTACATATAAAAGTTGAGGTATTATTTTCATCTTTTACGTGCTCACTATACAGGGTGTTCCAGTATTCCGTGTACATAGAGTTAATGTGGATTTCTGATATGAAAATATAGCCATACAGGGTGTCAAAGTTATATTTTTATTTCTTTCGGGATAACTGTTCTATTTGTACAAGATTCGGTGTTAAGAAGTTTTCTGAGATGAGAAATCGAAATCAGCTCACAGTTTTGTTGTAAATTGTAGGGGGCGCCACTTATTGCACTGTGTATACTTTTAAATTGTCAAAACTTTTTTATACCACTCTATATTACTCAGTTTATATCACCACTACACCAAACACTTTATTTTTGCACTCGACGCGCGTTTCGCTAACCATGTTAGCTTCATCATGAGCGATGATTGACTAAAGTTCCGGTCAAGTAACCAGTAGAGGGGACTATAAGGAATAGGCCCTCTGTCTTTATTTAAACTACTTTTACATTTTATGATTTCCATACTTTCGTATGCGTTCAACAATCTCCTATCAGATACATTTTTTATTAATCTTAGATTATCTAATGTTACAGTATGATCAGGTTCAAGGGCATGTTCTGTTCTGTTCTATTGTATTTTAAGTGTGCTAAGTGTTCTTTAAATCTTGTTTTAATTGACCTTTTAGTTTGCCCAATATACTTTTTGTCACAATCATTACAACTAATTTCATAAATTCCACTTTTCTCATCTTTGGGATTTCCTAAGATATTCCTCAGATTGTCTGATGACTTATAGACTAAGGTGAGGCATACCTTATTAAATACCTTATCGAGTCCCTTGCTATATTTCGAATTATATGGTATGGAGACATACTGGGTGTTATTTTCTTCGCGTGTAAAAAAGGTGGAAGTCATCGTCATAACCATTAACTCTAGTTATATTTCTAATACGATTCCTTTCTTTATTAAAGATTACTCTATTCAGAGGGAAAGTGACCAAACGATGAACTAAAAAATGTAATGAGGCTAATTTCTGTTGTTTGTAATGAAATAAATCATTAGGAATATATCTATCTGTTACTGTGTCCTTCCTATAGATATCAATTCTAATCTGTTATTATTTTTAATAATTAAAATAAGGCAATTGTCCTTTGTTCTCAACTTCGTAAGTGAATTTAATGGAATCATGCCGGCTATTTCATTTAGAAACAAAATCATCAATATTTGCTTTCTTTGTATCAAAAATCGCGAAAATATCATCCACATACCTATACCATACCCTTGGGAAATATTTGAATTCTTGACTGCCTTCGATTTCAAACTTACTCATGAATAAATTGGCTATGAAAGGTGATAAGCAATTACCCATAGCTGTGCCTTCTTTCTGAACATAAAATTGATTGTTATATTCGAAATAATTTTGTTCCATACAAAGTTTAGATAATGTTAAGTATTCACGAATAATTTCGTCTTCAAAGTCATTCATTCTAAGTAATTCTTTGAGATATTGTAAAGTTTGTGGAATTGGCACACTTGGGAACAAAGAACTAACATCAAAAGAAATTAAGACTTCACCTTCATTAAGAACTAGATTTTTTGTTTTATTAATGAATTCTAACGGATTCTTCACTGCGAAAATATTTAACGGTAACTTCTCAGGTTATTTTGATTCCCAACTTACCACTCTATATGATATTTTTAATTAAATATTCATATTCTCCACCTTCTCCTGTCTAAAAAAGCTCTCTTGATAAATCTTGAGATAGGGAGATGTTGGTTTCCATTTTTTAATTCCCTTGTCAAATTCGCAAACGCGTTCCTTCACACGTTTCTTCACATTGTATAGTTACTTGACAACGCCCAAAAATAACTCTGGCAATGATGTAAGATATCATATGTTCTATGACTTAACTGACGTGTACTGTACTGACAGAAAGTAATTTTTGACATACATCAAACAAGTTTTACGAGTATTAACGAGAATTAATCCCTTCTCAAGCTTAGCGGTGTTTTAAATCTAGATTATTATGGAGTACACTTTTGGTGAGTGGTGGTGAGATATGATTTTAGTGTTTGGTTTTTGTAACGACAACGGTCGCAAAAGTGCTCGCGTATATCGCGCACGATTTCCGCGTCGTCGGACTCCTAACCATCAGACTTTTGCCAGTATTGAGAGGGGACTTCAAGAAATTGGACAATTTAAGCCGATCAGGAATAATGCTGGGCAGTCTTCACAAGCGAGAGCACCCGATGTTGAAGAGGAAATCTTTGAAATTGTACACGATAATCCTGAAATCAGCACTCGTTTAATTGAACATCAAACGGGAATATCTAAAAGTACAGATAACCGGTTCGTTAGACAACAAATTATTCACCCCTTTCATATACAGTTCGTCCAGGAACTTTTACCTCCAGATCTTGGATCCCGTTTGCATTTTTCACAAATTATTCGAGCACGCATAGCGACTGTTCTGGCTTTTTACACTAAAATCCTATTTAGAGACGAAGCACGCTTCACTCGACGTGGTATAACAAATATGCACAATAATCATGTTTACGCTGAAAAAACCCGCATGCTGTGCAACAAAGACAGTTTCAATACGAATTCGGTATTAATGTCTGGATGGGATTTGTCGCGAACTATTTGATCGGGCCGTTTAGATTATCAGATCGACTTGATGGTAACATTTACTTGAATTTCATCCGTGAAACTATTCCTGAATTATTGAAAAACTTACCCATTTATTTACATTGCGACATGTTTTTCATGCATGATGGGGCACCACCCCATTTTGCGCTTAATATGAGAATTTTTTTGAATCGAAATTACCCAGATAAATAGATCGGCCACCTCGTTCCCCAGACTTAAATCCATGCGATTTTTTCCTTTGTGGTGCACTGGAATCAAAAGTTTAGCAAGTTCAAATCGACAACATTGAGCAATTGTGGAATAGGATTCAAAATACTGCTAATACTTTACGAGATGAAGACATTTTAAGGAAGAAGAGTACATTTAAATTTCCTGTGACGTATTAATTTATGCATTAACAACGATCGCGGCCATATTGAACATTTATTGTGGAACCAATACTTTTCAGTTGAGCGATTAAACTTTTTTTGAATTTAACAATTTGTGGGTAACCTTTTATGCCCTTAGCCAGTTGGTTTTTACATTCTTACCGTTGTTGGCCGTTAGTCTTTAAATTTATTATTGTCCTGTTTGCCTTTATGCATGCTCCAAATTTCAAAAACTATTCTTTTGGACCTGTACTAAGCCTGGATGAAGCGTGAAAGAACGCATTTGCGAATTTGACAATGGAATTAAGAAATGGAAACATCCCATTATCTCAGAAACTGTTGCTCGAAGCAAAATTTACCAAGACAGCTTATTTAGACAGGAGAAGGCAGAGAATACGAGAATTTCATTAAAAATTTCATACAGAGTGGTATAAAAAAGTTCTGACAATTTAAAAGTATACACAGTGCGATAAGTGGCACCCCCTACAATTTACAAAAAAAACTGTGAGCTGATTTCGATTTCTCATCTCAGAAAACCTTTTAACACTGAATCTTGTACAAATATTACAATTATTAAGAAATCTACTTAAGAAAAACTAAAATAAAAGTATAACTTTAAAACACTGCATCTTAAAAATTACGAATTTTTGGACTAAAGTAAGATATTTTCATCCCAGAAATCCACAGTAACTCTATGTACACGGAATACTGTATAGCCTGTATGAAGCCTCTGCGCCAAATAAGAGCTATTTTAAAAAGTGATCTGAAAATGTCTAAAAACCGGCCCAGTACAAGTCAGACTTAAGCAATTAGTGTTCCGTACGGAGATTGCTTCTATAATATATATAAAATGCAACGTCTCTCTGTCTGTCTGTCTGTCTGTCCGTTAGTGCACCTATCACTGAAGAACCACTTATCCGATTTACGTACTTTTTTTTTAAAACATACATATGTTCTCTGGCCAGGTTATAGGCTATATTTTATTACGATAGGTAGCATAAGGAATGAGCAGTGACGTAAAATAGTGAATGATGTCGGAAATAAGTTTGCCGCTAGCGCGTGCCTTTGCAATACACAGCCTAAACCATTAAATATGGAACAATATTATGTAGCAAAGAATATCTGTAATGTATAATCTATAATATATAAAATGCAATGTCTCTCTGTCTGTCTGTCTGCCCATTAGTGCGTTTATCACGCGGGAACCACTTATCCGATTTACCTGTCTTTTTTTAAATTCATACATATATTCTTTGGCCAGGTTATATAATAATAATAATAATCTATATCTATAATATATATAAAATGCAATATTTGTCTGTCTGTCTGTCTGTCCGTTAATGCGCTTATCCCTCGAGAACCACTTATCCAATTTACGTGATTTTTTAAATTCATACATATGTTCTCTGACCAAGTTATAGGTATATATTTTATTACATCTATAATATATATAAAATGCAACGTATCTCTGTCTGTCTGTCTGTCCGTTAGTGCGCTTATCACCGGAGAACCACTTATCCGATTTTCGTACTTTTTTTTTTAAAACATACATATGTTCCCCGGCCAGGTTATAGGCTATATTTTATTACGATAGGTGGCATAAAGAATGAGCAGTGACAATAATAGTAAATGAAGTCGGACAAAGTTTGCCACTAGCGCGTTCTCTTGCAATACACAGTCCAAACCATTAAATATGGAACAATATTTTGTAGCAGAGAATATCTATAATATATATAAAATGCAATGTCTCTCTGTCCGTCTGTCTGTCTGTCCGTCCGTTAGTGTGCTTATCACTGGAGAACCACTTATCCGATTTACGTGCTTTTTTTTAAACATACGTATGTTCTCTGGCCAAGTTATAGAATATATTTTTATTAGGTGACATAAGGAATAAGCAGTGCCGATAATAGTGAATCAAGTCGGAGAAAAGTTTGCCGCTAGCGCGTTCTCTTGCAATACACTCCCTAAAGCATTAAATATGGAACAATATCATGTAGCAAAGAATACAATATAGATAAAATGCAACGTCTCTCTGTCTGTCTATCTGTCCGTTAGTGCGCTTATCACTCGAGAACCACTTATCCGATTTACGTGTTTTTATAAATTTATACATATGTTCTATGTAATTCGATATAAGCCTAGATAATGGGCGATAAGGTGAGATAATGGGAGATAAGGAGAAATAATGGGAGATAAGTCGAGATAAGCCTCGATAATGGGAGAGAAGGTGAGATAATGGGAGATAAGTAGTAAAATAATGGGAGATAAGGAGAGATAATGGGAGATAAGGAGCAATAATGGGAGATAAGGAGAAATAATAATGGGAGATATTTTATTACGTTGGGTAACATAAGGAATAAGCAGTGACGATAGTAGTGAATCAAGTCCACGCGAGCTGAGCCGCGGGCCCGGCTAGTCTAAAATAAAATAAAATCCTTACCTAGACTAAATTGATTTGGTTTCTGACATGTACATATCTTAATATCCAATATGTATTTTCACGTTTTTCTTAGTCAATAATGTATGATAGTTACAGCATCTTAGCTACCTACTATCCAATAAATCAATCTAGCTCAATCTAGAATCTAGTAATAAAAGTGTAAAATAAATATTTACTACCTAAATATTTGTTTCGTTAAAAACACATAAAATAAAAATGCACTGAAGAGTATATTAAAAAAAAACTCTCTCACCGCATTGTCAAGCCATATATTTTTTTTTTATACCAGATAAATTATCAAGGCACTCGTGATAATTTTCCCTAAATCTACACTTTATGAAGACTATTGCAGAATTTTTTAAAAATTTTTTGATCAGTACTTTTCGAAATAGGACCTCGATTTTTATAAAAATTAAAGTATGCGCAAGTATCACATCATATATATTTTTAAAGTCATGTTTTCACAAGCTTTCATTTGACACGCCACTCGATGACCCAGTCATTTTTTTTTCACTTTCGATTTCACTCCCCAAAACTAACCCCTTAAGTCAAAATTTAACTTTCAAAACTACACGACTCTGACTGGGACATCAGTTCCTAAATTTGTGCCAAATTTCGGTTTTATATGTCGAATAGTTTCGGAGAAAATCGGATGTGACAGACAGACAGATATCAAAGTGATCCCACACGGAACACTAAAAATGTCATTAATTCAGTCCTGTTATATTTCCGTTGTATCTAAGATTAAGTAAGAAAAAAAAAAGGAGAACATTAAACACGAAGCCACTTATAGAGGGGGCCAGTTGACAAGTCGGGGATCACAATGGACAAGCGGACACAAAGCCTCTACAGGTTTGAGCTCTTTCCAACACAGTCAACCCAAAATTGATGACCGAAGAAGGGATTTTTCACAAAAAAATCCCTTCACCCAGTGGGAATTTAAAAACATACAGTCCATTTAAAACCAGGAAGGAGAAATTCTTTATGAAAAGAACTCTTTCATTTAGAGACACTTTAAAAACGTACACTGAATTTCAAAATCTATAATCTGTAGATAGAAATTTTTCTCAAAAGGAACTCTTTCATACAATAAAACTTTAAACTCTTCCTCCAATATTAAAAGCCCTATTTCCAAGAGGGCGCTATTTTCTACAGCCATAGGGGCAGGCTGAGCATTTGCCCCATGCCCCCTGACCCTTCTTTGGCTACGTCACAGCCCATCACCAATAACAACCTAAACTTTTACTACAAACCATTGTTGAACATTACAACGAACGATGATGTAGTTTCCAATTGTCCATCAATGGTGGATTTAGAAAAGAACGGGTAACGGATCATTACCTGAGGGTGGTATATTTATATACTTTGTTTGACTATTTATTAACCTATATTTTAATTTTTTTACATTCTTAAGCAGAATTTTTAATTTGTGTTGAGTAGCGGTCATTTGAATTTCATGCTTTTATGTGTGGTTTCGTTTTACAACTAAAGCTTCTTTAAAAACAAATGGGTCGTAGATTTCTTTACCGTAAACTTTTTGGCAAAGCATGTTTTGGCACTAGCGAAGACAATTTCCGCTTTTTGTTTTCCACAGGACGAAATATACATAAAGTAGAAACTCTTTTAACTTGTAATGTTATATTGCGCCCACAATTGTTATCTTATAATAAAATTAATTTTTAAAAACTCTCTTTGTGTCTTCTTTCTTTCTTTCTGGTATCCGGGCTACGAACGCGATTAGCGTTCTCTGTTACAAGCCATAAATCTTCGCGACATATGGAGAACTTCTGCACCTGATAATGTACTCCATTGCTTGCTCTTCGGCGCATTCGCAAAGCACATCTTCATTTTGTTTAATACCCCTTCGTAGTAGATTGGTTTCCGCTCTAGGTGGATTCCCACAGGTGGTTCTTGCTTTAGAGGGAAGTTCTCTGGTGGTTCAACGTTTATAGCGTTCAAGAAACGTCTGCAGGACGTCAGTCGGCTTTTTGGCATTTGTGCTTCCAGAGAGAATGTCTAAGAGAGAAAGACTGACGGAATTTTTTTATATACGGGAGTTTCAAACCCAGCCGCTCTGCAAACCTTATCTAGCAGCGTAGCTTCTATGCACCAGTAGTAATTCCGCAGATCTCATTTAGCGTAATATCGACCTGCTTAGCAGGGGCGGATCTACATTAGACTGGGTAGACATACTCGCCGGTAGAGAAGCATAAGGTTTGTGCGTTTGTCCTTAGAGTTGTCGGTTAGCACCCCATTTACTTCCACAGAGTTGTTTAAGCAGGCGGTTTCGGATGGTAACTTTGTTTCTGGTTTTAGATCAGTGGGTTTTGTAAATGCCATATGTTGCAATTTTACTGCTATAGAGGGAAAAATATTTCGCAGGCTCGTGAAGAAATTTATGCTCTCTTTCATTCTGGAAATTTCAATGTCAACGACACACCTTTCTTTGGTCGGCTAATCAGCAAACCCCTAACCCCTCGATTGGAAAAAGTTAAGCAAGACCGCTACATAATCAGTCATCACAGCTCTATAGAACTCTGCATCCATAACCCAACACTTTTAAATCATTTGAAGAATGCTAGATACAAAAAAACTCGATATTTAGGTGTCACATGATTTAACGGAGAAAAATTTAGTTGCCTGAATTTCCATCTGCAAAGTATTGTTGAAATGGACCGAAATCTATTCATTTTTAGTGTTCCGTACGGAACACTTATAAGATCACTTCGATGTCTGTCTGTCTGTCTATCACACCCCCGATTTTCTCCGAAACTATTTGACATAGAAAGTTGAAATTTGGTACTAATATAGGAATTGATAGCCTTATCAGAGCCGTGTAGTTTTGAAAGTTACATTTTGACTTAAGAGGTTAGTTTTGAGGGGTGAAATCGGAAGTGAAAAAAATTTTTTTTTACTAGGTCATCGAGTTGGTGTCAAATGAAAGCTTGTGAAAACACGAGTAAAAAATACATGTATATATATATATATATATATATATATATATATATATATATATATATATATATATATATATATATATATATAGTAATACTTGCGCACACTTTTCTTTGTATTATTTTTAAAAAATCGCGAAAAATCGCTGTTCCCCTACCTTATCTCGAAAAGTACTGATCAAAAAATTTTGAAAAAATTCTGGAATATTCTCCACGAGGTATAGATTGAACGAAAATTATCACGAGTGCATTACCTTTATTAATTTGTCTGGTATATATAAAAAAAAAAAAATTTCAAGGTCATCAATTTTCAGTAAAGATTGGAAACAAATTTTGTTGAAAACTCATTTGGGGTGTATTTTGTGAAGTCACTAATCATTTTATACCACCGTAACAAAATTTTTTATTTTACAAGCAATTAACGTACGGAACACTTATTGTACAAGTTCAACTTGCACTTGACCGGTTATTGAAACATAGTCGAATCGTGGTAAAATTGCGCAAACGGTAGCAAATCTAAGATTAACGCCCAATAAAATGATATTGTGTATGTGGTCGCATTGGACAGGAATCGTGTATCGTGAGATGCTACATCCTGATTAAACGACTGATTTTGATCTCTACTCTCAATCATTAGTTAAGATTGTAGCGAGCAATTTACCGAAAAAGGTAGGAATTAATGATAAGAAAAGGTGTTCGAAGCTTAGCTGGAAAGTTCCATCCACCATTCATACCAGACCTTGCACCATCAAACTACCATCGGTTTTAGTTTCTACCGAACTCTCTTAATGTTATGAAGTGAACTTTAATAGAGGCTTGTGAAAAATAACTTGGTTCTGTTCATTGAAGGGAAATCGCAAGTGACGGGATGATGGTTACTCCAGAAAAAATGATAAAATGGTACTTATTTCTTTAATAAACCTTATTTAAAATATAAAAAAGGTTTTTTGAATTTTGACTTAGAAAGAGCCAACACATATTCGACAGCCCAATAAAAGATTAATATTAAATTCTTTTTTTTTTCATTGATTTTAGTACTAGTTTAAAATAGTACGTAATGAAAAATAATTTCAAAATGATTTCCTCATAAAACGAAAAACTGATAAAATTAAATAGAAATTAAAGGAATGGTAGATATTTATTTATTGAAAATTAAACCGTATAGAGCGAATAACTGAAGTGCACTGCCTGTAAAAAAAATATTTTAGCTGAAATGAAAATTCCGGAAAAAAAAAAATCTAATTAAAATGAATAATGAGTTTTACCATCATGCTGATAAATACAGCTCTTTATACTGGAGCAACTTAATATGTGAGGGGATGAAAGAGGTGAACAACATTAAAGATTATGTAGTTTTTTTAATATAATTATGAGGATTTTTCCAGGTTTTTTTAATTGATGGTAATGAATAATTTTTAAGCATATTATATATATATATATATATATATATATATATATATATATATATATATATATATATATATATATATATATATATAGTTATGAAACTAGTTGGGGAACTCGGCCGAGTCTCCAACTAGTTTCATAACTTAGGATTTTGTTAGATACGGCAACTTTTGCTTTCTCTCTCTTTATTTTATATACAAGGCTGGTTTGAAAAGTCCGTGCAAAAATAAAAACTACTTATGTGTTTGGGGTAAACCTTTTTTATTTTTCGACATAGTCTCCTTTTAGGCTTATACACTTCGTCCAACGATGTTCTAGTTTGTTGATCCCTTCCGAATAATAGGATTTATCCAAGTCTGCAAAATATCCATTAGTGTCTGCAATCACCTCCTCGTTTGAATAAAATCTTTGTCCCGCCAGCCATTTCTTCAAATTGGGGAACAAATAGTAGTCCGAGGGAGCCAAGTCTGAAGAATAGGGGGGATGTGAAACGAGTTGGAATCCTATTTCCATTAATTTTGCGACCACAACTGCTGAGGTGCGTGCTGGTTCGTTGTCGTGATGGAAAAGGACTTTCTTGTGGGCCAATCGCGGGCGTCTTTCTTGCAGCTCGGTTATCAAACGGTCCACTAACGATGAATAATATTCACCTGGAATAGTTTTTACCCTTTTCCAGATAGTCGATGAGGATTATCCCTTGCGAATCCCAAAAGACAGTCGCCATAACCTTTCCGGCCGAAGGAACGGTCCATTTCTTGAAAATCACTCGACTTCCTTGATTCACACGAACGCCAAACACAAAGAAATAGACCAATATGGCTGAAACTTGGTGTGCGTTCATTCAAGAGATGCTACTAACTAAACATGACCTCGATACGCGCCGGTGGTGCCATCTCTCGGAATTTGCACGGGCTTTTCAAACCAGCCTCGTATATATATATATATATATATATATATATATATATATATATATATATATATATATATATATATATATATATATATATGTTGCCGATATGCCTCAAGACTCTATACTCTCCTCTGCTCTCTTTCTCATTTACATTAACGATCTGCTGGAAAAGACTAGGAATCCAATCTACAGCTTTGCAGATGACAGTACGCCTGCTTCTTCTTTCAGGGGTTGCATATACCTGCGCTGCAAAAAGTATGTGTATTTAACAAAATATTTTAAAGGTTATTAAATAAATAACACAAAAGTATAGCAATTATATATTTTCATTGTACTTTAAATTATAAGAATTTTTTTTTAAATATGTTTTAAATATTAACATTAAGTTTTATCCAATTGAATGGACCAATGATGAAAATTATGGCGCCTGCTTGTCTGCAGAAACTTTACAAAAAATAACCAATTCTGCAAAAATTAAAATTAATCTTGTAAAATAATGTAGTAGTTAGAAATTGTCGGTTTTTTTTTCGAAAATAAAAAATTTACGGTGTTTCAAACTTTAGTATGCAGTTTTCGACCAAAAAATTTATATTTAATTGTTTTTATTTATTCTCTATTAGAAAAATTAAAAGAAAACTTTTTGACATTTTGTAGAAAAAGTAATTATTAAGATTAAAAAAAAATTTTTAAAAATATTCAAAATTACCTGACAGTGTCTGAAGAGAGGTCGCAATCCGACGCCAAGTCAAATTTAATGTTATAACTTTGTAATGGAATGGAATTCTCTTATTTTTTTTTTTGAAAAATAGAAAATAAAAATCTGAAAAAAAATTCGAGGTGTATGGAAGCCCTTGACTGAATACTAGAATATCTGGTATCACAAATATCCACCGAAAGCAGGATCAAATTCTATTAAAATTTATTAAGAATATCTAAGATAAAAAATGTCTTTTAGAATCTACCTTTGACACGAAGAAACCAAATGCTTCCCAGATAAACTACGGTTTCCCAAATGTGGATCCCCAAAATTAGTTTTTATCGATTTAACCATTTTGACGAAAAACTACAAATTGGGCTTTGGAGTACGGGTAATCGTTTAGTGGAAATAGAAAATCAATTTTTAAGCCAAGGACTTTTATTAAAATGTTCGTAATTTTGTGTTTTGACCTTCCACCAACAAAAATTTTTGCAAATATTTTTTTAAAAAATCCCACATTAATTATTAATTAACTAATTATGTCAGATTCAAGCAGTACCGAGTATTTGTTTGTATTAGTAGCAATTAGTAAGAACCACGCTATACACAACAATTCTTGTCGGTATGAAAGGTTTCATCCTCTTTTAATGTTTTAAAAATATTACCATTTCCGGTGCCCCTGGTAAACGCATCCGGCTTTCTGAAATTTATATCCGTTTCGTTTAAATTACCTATGTAAGGGTGATACTATCTATATATTTCTTTTTTAGGTGTGTTCGTAACAATTAGTCGATTTTCATTTTTTTCCACTTCTCTTACTAAGGAATGTAATCTGTTTGTGAAAAAAAAACATGTTGTACTTTGTACCTAAATAACATATTTAACATTTATAATTTTTGTAATGATCATAGCCTCAAGCTTAATGCACAGAAGTCTTGTTTTATGCTGTTTAACGGTAATAAAAATACACAGGGTATACTTTTTGATACCTTTAGACCTTCTATTGACAATACCTTTTTGCCTTTAGTTCATGAGGCCAAAGTATTAGGAGTAATTTTTGACAAATTTCTTTCATTCCAATCACATATTAATATTAAATTAAAGGCTGCTTATATTCGCTTAAAAAAACTGTATAATCTAAGGAATCTTCTGCCATCAAAAACCAAATATTATTTGTGCAACAGCTTGATCTTATCTTTATTTGATTATGCTGATGTTGTATATGGCGACTCTTTGTCAGCCCAGTATGTTAGATTAATCCAAAAAATACAAAACTGTTGTATGTGCTTTTCTTTTAACATTCCATTCAGAAATCGAATCACACCCTATTTAAATAACAGATACATTTTAAATATGGAAAATCGTAGAAGGTGTCACTTGTATAATGTTGTCTATCGAATTTTTAAATTTGGACAACCCCAATACCTCAGAGAACAATTTAGTTTTTTCTGCATCCGCACGAGAGAGTTCCTCAACACAGGAAGACTGCCTTTCAAAAGTCTTTCAATTTTGTTGCTGTGCATTTGTGGAATTCATTGTCACAAGAAGTTAAACAATTATCACCAGGCAAGTTTTCTTCCTATGTAAAACTCCAACTTATTAACCATCAAAAGAATTCTAATTTAACGTAATATTTACGTACTTCTTTGTATACAATTTGAGATCCTTTTAGAGGTGGTACCATTTGCCTACCAATTTTACTCTGTTTATCCATATACATCTCCCCGCGTCTCCGCCGCCAGTTTCCCTGCATGCTCGCCGATCCCTCCTTGCGCTCTGCTATTTTCAGAATTTTTTATTCTTAGAATTTTTACAATTATTAGTGTTCCATATGGAATACTTATAAGATCACTTCAGTGTCTGTCTGTCCCTCTGTCTATCTGTCCGTCTGTCACACCCGATTTTCTCCGAAACTATTTGTCATAGAAAGTTGAAATTTGGTAATAATATAGGAATTGATAGCCTCATCAGAGCCATGTAGTTTTGAAAGTTAAATTTTGACTTAAGGGGTTAGTTTTGGGGGGTGAAATCGGAAGTGAAAAAAAAAAATTTTACTAGGTAATCGAGTGTGGTGTCAAATGAAAGCTTGTGAAAACACGAGTAAAATATATATATATATATATATATATATATATATATATATATATATATATATATATATATATATATATATATATAATGTAATACTTGCGCGCACTTTTCTTTGTATTATTTTTTTTAAAAATCGCGAAAAATCGCTGTCCACCCGCCTTATCTCGAAAAGTACTTATCAAAAAATTTTGAAAAAATTCTGGAATATTCTCCACGGGGTGTAGATTGAACGAAAATTATCACAAGTGCATTACCTGTAATAATTTATCTGGTATATATAAAAAAAAAAAAAACAGAAACAGAAATTTCAAGGTCATCAATTTTCAGTAAAGATTGGAAATAAACTTTGTTGAAAACTCATTTGGGGTGTGTTTTGTGAAGTCACTGATCATTTTATACTTCCGTTACAACATGTTTTATTTTAAAAGCAATCAACGTACGGAATACTAATTGCGCAAGTTCAACTTGCACTTGACCGGTTATTTTATTTATTTTTAATGTATATGTTTGTCACAGGGTGGCACTACACATGCGCAAATAGTGAAGGGCTTGTGGTGTCGGCTATTTATAGTCGCTGTGCCATCCTTTGTGTCTTATTTCGAGCAACACTTTATGAATTTGTAGATATTGGCAGATAAACTGAATTTGAATTTGAATATTGCCTCATTTTTTCATTCCGTTTCAGGGTCCGCGCTAATTTATTTTTATTAGATACGATTCAACAAAAAATCGATAGAGTCTTGTCTTGTCTACGAAGCATTTTAGTAAAAGTATCGGTCGAACCACGTAAAATTCAAAATGAGTCACTTGTTTGCGCGTCGGTCCGAAGCAATCCTTCTTTGTTCCCATCCAAAGGGGCCTAAAATAACACGTTCCGCGGTCGCTAAATATATTAAAAAGTCAGTGTCGTTTGTGAAGTAGTAGGTAAATCATTTTAACGAAAAACGTCGACGACTTGCTAAAACGTGGCTCGGTAGGCAAAGTCACTCCGAAAATCGAAAAAGAAATCGGGTCTTTGTTCTCACGGGACCGAAAATTGACGCTGCGTCAAGGAGTGGCAAAATTATGAAAAAGGTTTGAATGTGCCCCATGAGACCATTCGACAACATCTTCGTGCGCATGATGTCAAATTCCGAAGCACGTTGAAGAACCCTTTGCTGGGCGAAAATCACGTCGCGAAGCGGCTCGCTTGGGCCCACAAAAAGATACTAGAGTGGCCCTCACAATCGCCGGACGCCAACCCTATTGAAAACGTTTGGTCCCTTGTAAAGAGAAAGCTCAGATGAATGACTCTGAGGACTTTGACTTTGTTTCGCGAGATTCGAGTATGCAGAAAATCTCGTCAATAGCATGCCTCGAAGATGCCAGGAGATTATTGATGCAGGAGGCGATTAGACAACTTACTAAGGTTATTGCGCCGTTGTTAGCAAACCAAGAATAGATTAATGACAAAAAATATTCTCGAGACTAATTTTTTCAAGAATACGAGGGGTCACGTTCTTACTTGACAGACTGTATGTGCCTAACCTTGTATTTCATCTTTACTTGCGGTTGCGTAATAGGACCCCGGCACAATAAACATACTACAGTAGCGAAACTGAGCTCCAATTTGGTGACGAGATTTTGACGGCGCGTGCGTCGACGGGTCCTTTTTCAAAATGGCCGCTCAGTGTTTACATCCGATCTCGGAATGTGTCTTTGGAAATGTATTGTCCATCGTTTCTTGATGTGACTGCAGTTTATATGAATATAAAGACAGAAGGAAAAGAGAGTTTGTAGAAAAAAAGAATTAAAAACGTTTGTAAGTGAAGAGAATCGAAAAGGTTGAGAAACAATTTATATAATCATGAGGAAAGGAGATTATTGTTGTGCCGTTGAGAATTGCAATATTCATACCATGATTTCATAGAAATCATGGTATGCGATTAAAGTTGTTGGAGTTGTTGATTATTTTAATAAATCTCTATTGCTTGCTTTCACAAGACAACTTTTCACTATCTTAAATGCATTTTTGAAAAATACATATGCATGAAACAATATTATCATTACTAATGTACATTTTGTTTAGGCATATTTGTTCGAGAGACGGCCTTCCAGGGAACCTTGATTGATTTAATAAAATGTTCGTATTGGTAGAGTGATTTGGTCATTAAAGCTTGAAATTTATTTCTAAACTTAGTTCGGCTGGTTATTTAAAAATCCTAACGTGATTGCTCAATTCTGACCTCGGATTCGGTTTCAGCGCCCAAAAATACATATAGGTATAGCGATCTGTTCGGTAGTGAAAAACTTTTTTTGTGTGCCTGTGTAATTTTTTTATGATTAATAAATAATCCTCCAAATTCTGGTTTTTAGAAAGATTTATTTTTATTTTATTTATATTTGGTAAATTATAAATAAAACATATTATTTTTTTCTAAAAGGTGTATTCTCAAGAGGCTTCTAGTTTTCAATAACTTCATCTGAATTAATTGTTTGACACACCTTTTCTAATAATAAACCTGATAAATTTAACACTGTTTAATTGCAAATACAATTCATACTCTGAAAGTGACTTTTTTTTCTATTTTTCTCTATAAATTACATTGCTCCTTTTTTCATGCCAATCTTTCAAAAGTTTCTGTGAATATTTGTAAGGAATATAGAACCTATAACAACATATTTATTATTTTCAAATTTTAGACAGTATATTTTATTTTCTTATAAGCTGGGTTTGAAAGTTTAAATATTAAGTGTCGTGTTGAGATCACAAAACTACTCGGGAATGGGATTATTGAAATAACTGATATAAATGGATAATTGAATCAAATATGCTATTAAAATAAGAAAAATTTTAATGCGATTCCAAAGAAATTTTTGTAAGATGATTTTATCAGACGATGTGTGCCAGACGGTAAAATATTCTGAAAATAAGTTCGTTAAATGGACAGTACACCTAATCGAAGTCCATTTTGATGGTAATTATGGTTACTATTAAAATTTTGAAGATTTAGTTACCTGTTATTAATATTCCTCCTATAAAGAACTTATTTCTATTGTTGAATACCTATACTATAAATTAAATATAGTTATTTTCCTTTTAAACTGTAATTGACAATACTCAGTATATATGAGTCAATCATTTCTCCTAATGAAGCTAATATGGTTAGTGAAACGCGTGTTGAGTGCAAAAATAAAGTGTTTGGTGTAATGGTGATATATACTGAGTAGTGTCATTGTGCCAAAGATTCCACATTCCCAATATAGTTGTAACTGACAAGTCAGCTTGGTCATAACTAAGTATTGTATGTAACTATAATTAGGAAATTACTGTATTGACTCTTTGATCGAAATATTAATTCATTGTAAATAAAAGCAAGCGTTAATTACATTATCAAAAAGCAATACAGATAACAGAACACAAAAAGGTATAGAACCTCTAAGAATCATTCACATAGAAAATAGAGGTCTATACATATACGTTCATAATTCATTAATAATATTATATTAACCTTTCTCGAAGTTACACATTATAGTTTTGTAGTTTAAGAAAAAATAAGTACCAAAAAAGTAGATACAGTGTTTTTTAATTAACGAGAGATCTATCACACCAAACAACACAACACTGCTTAGAAAAAAATGTTCTTATTTTAGAAGATGTTGACATCTTAGTAATGACAATTAAAATTAAATTAATTTAGTCCTTAAAAAACATCTTTAATCACAAATTTACTTGAAAAATGATGTAAATAAAACTTTAACCTCAAACAGTGACGTTTTACTTTGATAGACTTTTGAATTTTTGGATAAGGTTATTAAAAACTGAAGTTGAATATGCAGAATTCCATCAAATACCTTCCTATCAAGTTTTTCACCTGTATTCATTTCTTTTCTAACAAAGTGCTCCATTCTTTTTGTTTTTTTTTTTTATATTACTTATGCTGCATTAACTTTTATATTACTCATGCTATATTAAATAACAAATCAAAAATTTTCAAACATTTCTATATCTATGATTTTGAAT
Source organism: Pachyrhynchus sulphureomaculatus (assembly GCA_019049505.1). Taxonomy (NCBI): domain Eukaryota; kingdom Metazoa; phylum Arthropoda; class Insecta; order Coleoptera; family Curculionidae; genus Pachyrhynchus; species Pachyrhynchus sulphureomaculatus. The sequence goes on from CM032454.1 coordinate 180,077,860, forward strand.
GATAAAACTTTGCACAACTTTATTTGTATTTCAAATCTCGCGCTGGTCCACTTTTAACATGGCGGATTGCCACGTGACCTTCTGAAAACGAACCTGATTTTTCTATGCGATTATCCTTGAGTTTCGCTACTGTATAGTGTGTTTACTGTGATCCCGGTGTTAGGTACTTGCCTACTTTCAGAGCCTTTTATAAGAAAATTGTCTTGTGTTGATGTAGTGTAGTTAGTTATAATAAACTAACACATTCAAAGTACTCAAAAATGGCATGCCAGTCCTCTTAATGACTAAAACAAGCAAAGAGAGAGCCCTGTTTTACATTTTACGAATTTAAAATTACTTTCGAAATCTAGCCAGAGATCTATTTCTTAAAAGCATTACTGCAAATTATTTCGATTGCAGTCCCTAACTTAGAATATCCAACTGGAAACTAGAGTAATAAATTCAACTTTGAGAGTTTTATTTTCGTGAGGATTTTCATTTAAAACGTTTCTAGAAACGTGATTTAGGGCCGAAGAAAACGAAAAACTTTTACCTTTCTAGAATTGCGTCTATTTGCCTGTTAAAGTCGTATATATGCTACTTTAAATGATGTCAGGTTATTACCGAGTTTAGACCAAACAATGTTAAGGCTTACTTTGTATCTCCATACCTGCTGCTGCTTCGTAACTTGGTTTGTTATTTTTTTATGAATGAATAAAAAATATATTAATGATAGGCGATATTCTAATTAGCCTGTTATAATCACCTGAGCTTCATACAGATTTCAAATAACCTTGAATTTTCTATTTAATTCTCTGAGTGTGTAACATTTTTGCCTCTTTCACATTGTTGAATGTCTTGTCCAGGTCTGCACATATGGGGTGAAAAGTCTCGAGACTTTCCAAAAGATGGCAACACAAACAAAAAATCTATATGGTTTTCAATTAGTGTCAACTCTCAGAAGCTTCGTGAAAAATTTCATGACATTTTGTCCATTAGTTCAGGTTACAGCTTTTTCAGTGACACTACTATTGATTTATTACAAAACGATGGAACAGAAAGAATTTCGTGCGTTGATTAAACATTGATTTTTGACGGGAAAAAATCCAGCCAGAACCAAGAATGACTTGAGAAGTGTTATGACACCTCTGCTCCGTCGAATGCAGCAATGTTGACGGTTTATTGAACTTAAATGCGGTCGTACAAGAACCGATGACGCACTACGTTCTGGAAGTCTAAATGAAGCAGTCACTCAAAAAAACACAAAAAGATCCACCATATTGTTCTGAATAACCGCAAAGTAAATAACCGGTCAAGCGCAAGTTGAACTTGCACAATTAGTGTTCCGTACGTTGATTGTTTTTAAAATAAAAAATTTTGTTAGGGTGGTATAAAATGATCAGTGACTTCACAAAACACACCCCAAAAGAGTTTTCTACAAAGTTTGTTTCCAATCTTTACTGAAAACTGGTGACCTTGAAATTTTATTTTTTTTATATACCAGATAGATTATTAAAGGTAATGATAATTTTCGTTCAATCTATACCCCGTGGAAAATATTCCAGGATTTTTTCAAAATTTTTTGATTAGTACTTTTCGAGATAAGGTAGGGGACAGCGATTTTTCACGATTTTTTAAAAGTAATACGAAGAAAAGTGTGCGCAAGTATTACATTATATACATATTTTTTTTACTCGTGTTTTCACAAGCTTTCATTTGACACCACACTCGATGACCTAGTAAAAAAATTTTTTTTTCACTTCCGATTGCACCCCTCAAAACGAAAAAGTCAAAATTTATGTTACGGTGATATAAAATGATCAATGACTTCACAAAACACACCCCAAATAAGTTTTCAACAAAGTTTATTTCCAATCTTTACTGAAAATTGATGACCTTGAAATTTCTGTTTTTTTTTATATACCAGATAAAATTATTACAGGTAATGCACTCATGATAATTTTCGTTCAATCTACACCCCGTGGAGAATATTCCAGAATTTTTTCAAAATTTTTTGATAAGTACTTTCCGAGATAAGGCGGGTGGACAACGATTTTTTGCGATTTTTTAAAAATAATACAAAGAAAAGTGCGCGCAAATATTACATTATATATATATTTTTTACTAGTGCTTTCACAAGCTTTCATTTGACACCACACTCGATTACCTAGTAAAAAATTTTTTTTTTCACTTCCGATTTCACCCCCCAAAACTAACCCCTTAAGTCAAAATTTAACTTTCAAAACTACATGGCTCTGATGAGGCCATCAATTCCATATTACTACCAAATTTCGACTTTCTATGACAAATAGTTTCGGAGAAAATCGGGTGTGACAGACGGACAGACAGACACCGAAGTGACCTTATAAGTGTTCCGTACGGAACACTAAAAAGTTGCAGAATAAAGCGCGTGAGGCATATTTTGGATGACTATCTGCATATGAAAAAGCTTTGCAACATGTCGAAGATTCAGGACGCTGTTTGGCACTGTTTCGGGGTAATCCTAGGAAGTTTTTACATCGATTCGTTACAATGACCGAAACATAGATCCACCACTACACGCCTAAGTCCAACAGGCAGTCGATAGAGTGACTGGAACCACATGAAAGGCGACCGAAGCATCCAAAAACACTAACATCAGCTGGAAAGGTTTTCACGTATTTTTTGAGATGCGCATGGAACAATCTGATATCTTGAAGAGGGGCGAATAATCACCGGAGACTATTATGTTGGTTTATTCGACCGTTTGAATGGTAAAATTAAGAAAAAAGGCCGCATTTAGCGAAGCGATGGTGAAATTGGACCAACGAAGCTATAGGAAATTATTTCCTTATCCACCGTGTTCACCAACTTCGACCCGCAGCGATTATTACCTCTTTCCAAATTTGAACAGATGGCTCCAGGGAAAGAGCTTTGACTAAAATGGAGAGAAATAGAAAACTGGAGCTTATTTTAGAGAGCTCGATAAATCACACTATATAAATAATAAAACAATAAAATCGATTTTTGGCGAGAACATTACTTTTTTTCAGAAGTCTCCTAGTGTGTAGCTATTTTTTCTCCGAGTGAATCTTCTATCAGTATTTAAAATACGATAATTGCTGGCCGTATTTATCTATTTCTTGTATATCTAATATATATGTTATCTGCGATTTTTTCTTATACCCTATCATTCTATAGGTAAATACAGGCTTTTTGGATTTACATTGACTTTAATAGCAACCCAAAAGAAAAACTATAAGAAAGCGCTATTTGGAATTTATAAAATCCAGGTTAAAAAAAAGTAAATATAGAATATGAGAGCAGTAACGCAAAATGTGGAAAAAATAGTGGGATCATATAATGGATTTAGGTTTTTAGTCTCTCGGAATTTCCAACTGAAACTTAGGCTCATAAAATCGACTATTAAAGTTTTATTTCGGTCACTATTATCATTTAAAATGTCTAGAAGCGTAATTTAGAACCGTAGCAAACGACAAACGCTTATCATTTTAGCATATCGACCATTTGGCTATTGAAAACGTGTATATGCAAGCTGTAATCGACGTCAAGTTATTACTTGGTTTAGACTCAATAATATTAAATATTCTAAAAGAGTTTTTCATGTACATACTATCTATTAAGTACGTAACATTCACCCTATAGCCCTGATTTAGCGCCTTGAGACTTTATTAGGTTCAGACATCTCAACGAAGACCTTAAGGGCCAAAAATATATATCGCAGCTTTTTGATGTGCAAAAAACAACTTTTTTTGAAAAAAATGTAACAACTTGAGAAACGCTGTATTAGTGTAGACGTAGTTACGTACAAAAGTTTTTTTTTTAATTCTGCGGAAAATTTTTTCGTAATGTCATGAATTACTATATTAACGTTAAAAAAATTGTTTTTAACTTGTATTATAGTTTCATAAGTGGTACGATACCGTGTATAAAATTGTTTTTATAACCTACTGCTAAATCCGGTAGAACATAAAACATAATGTAAATTCCGGAAATAGAAGAATGAAAACACTTTCCACAAGTAAGTATCACGAAGTTCACTATACTATATAAGCGTACAACATAATAAGATTACTAGTTATTTAATCTTGAGAAACTTTAAGGTTCTTAAAAAAACTTTGCCGATGAGCTACAAAACTCAGAGTTGTCAACTGTAGCGATAAAAGCTGTTGCTCCAGTTTAGTTGTAGAAGTAGCACTTTGCAATTAGAGTATCACGAAACTCTTCCACATTCGGATTCTTTTTTTTTATGGGTCTAGCACACGTACTGCAGGGAAGTCCCTAAAACGCTCCAGGAGCGGCATGTGTGCGGAAAAAGCGATTCACGTTGTTCTTGAATCGCTGTGCATTCGGATTCATAACGTCATTGTTGCGGTTTCATTTCTATCGTTTTTTGTTTAAAATTTAAGGTATAATTTTTTTTATTCGTACAATGCAATTTTTTTACAAATACACTTGGATTTAGGTTTTGTATTTAGACAGACCTGTAAGTAATTATTTTATCGTCTTTTTTTTCAGTTATATCTAAACAGCTTACGTTAGAGTACTGTAGAGTGAAGTAAATAATTTTTGAAACATATTTGTCAAACGTGGAACTCAAATGAAGAAAATATATTTGATTCAAATAATCAGAATACTTTTTGTCTTGTTATTAAACTAGCCGTGCCCGCGGCTCCGCTCGCGTGGGTTTAATTTACTATTATCGTCACTGCTTATTCCTTATATTACCTAACGTAATAAAATATCTGCCGTTATTTCCCTTTATCTCCCATTATTTCTCCTTATCTCCCATTATCTCTACATAATTTCCATTACCTAGGCTTATCTCTGCTCATCTCCCATTATTTCTCCTTATCTCCCATTATCTCACCTTATCTCGACTTATCTCGCAATATTTCTCCTTATCTCCCATTATTTATCCCTATCTCCTATTATTTATACTTATCTCCCATAACTCACCTTCCCCATTATCGAGGCTTATCTCGACTTATCTCCCATTATTTCTCCTTATCTCCCATTATCTCACCTTATCTCCTATTATCTAGGCTTATATCGAATTATATAGAACATATGTATAAATTTATAAAAACACGTAAATCGGATAAGTGGTTCTCGCGTAATAAACGCTCTAATGGACAAACAGACAGACAGAGAGACATTGCATTTTATATATATTATAGATTATAGATTATAGATATTCTCTATGTATTGCAAGGGAACGCGCTAGCGGCAAACTTTTTTCCGACATTGTTCACTATTATTGTCACTGCTCATATCGTAATAAAATATAGCCTATAACCTGGCCAGAGAACATATGTATGTTTTTAAAAAAAAAAAGTACGAAAATCGGATAAATGGTTCTCCAGTGATAAGCGCACTAACGGACAGACAGACAGACAAACAGACAGAGATACATTGCATTTTATATATATTATAGATGTAATAAAATATATATCTATAACCTGGTCAAAGAACATATGTATGAATTTAAAAAAATCACGTAAATCGGATAAGTGGTTCTCAAGGAATAAGCGCACTAACGGACAGACAGACAGACAGAGAGACGTTGCATTTTATATATATTATAGATATAGATTATTATTATTATTATTATATAACCTGGCCAAAGAATATATGAATAAATTTAAAAAAAGACAGGTAAATCGGGTAAGTGGTTCTCGCGTAATAAACGCACTAATGGACAGATAGACAGAGAGACATTGCATTTTATATATATTAGAAATTATAGATTATAGATATTCTCTGTTACATAATATTGTTCCATATTTAATGGTTTAGGTTGGGTATTGCAAGGGAACGCGCTAGCGGCAAACTTTTTTCCGACTTCATTCACTATTTTACGTCACTGCTCATTCCTTATGCTACCTATCGTAGTAAAATAAATAAAATATAGCCTATAACCTGGCCAGAGAACATATGTATGTTTTTAAAAAAAAAGTACGTAAATCGGATAAGTGGAATTTTGGAAGATGGTTTTGACAATTAAATTGCTGAACTATCTTCGTAACTCTCAGGATATTTTAATATACAGTCTGTCAAGTAAGAACTTCTTCGTGATAACTCATTTTTGGTAAATGCAATTCTAGCAATTTAATAAAAAATCGATAGAGGGAACCTTTTTCTACGACGCATTTTAGTAAAAGTATCAGTCGATTCCGAACTTTCGTAGAAATCACGTAAAATCCAAAATGAGTCACTTGTTTGCGCGTCAGTTCAAGGCAGTCCGTCTTTGTTCCCATCCAAAAAGGCCTAAAATGACACATTCTGAGGCCGCTAAATTTATTAAAAAGTCGGTATCGTTTGTGAAGAAGAAGAAGAAGAAGAATCATTTTAACGAGACCAAAAATGTCGACGACTTGCCAAAACGTGGCTCGGTAGGCAAAGTTACTCCGAAAGTCGAAGAACGAATAGTGTCTTTGTTTTCACGAGACCCGAAGTTGGCACTGCGTCAAGAAGCGACAAAGTTAAAAAAATCTGGTTTGAATGTGTCCCAAGTGTCCCATTCGACAACATCTTTGTGCTCATGATGTCTAATTCCGAAGCACGTTGAAGAAACCTTTGCTGTAGTATGCAGAAAGTCTCGTTGACCCCATGTCTCTGAAATGCCAGGCGATTATTGAGGCAGGAATCGATTAGACAGCTTTCTAAGGTAATTGCGCCGTTGTTAGTATACCAAAGAATACATTGATGGCAAAAAATGTTTTCGAAACACATTTTTTTAAGAATACGAGCGGTCAGGTTCTTATTTGACAGACTGCATGTTTAAATGTACCTAAAATAAATGATTCTTAGTTCCTAGTAGCTTTAAACCATATTTTTCTATATTTTTTGATTCATAAATTTTCCTTTATTCATTAATTACTTCATCACTTACCATGTTTCGTAGCGTTCAGTCAGTGATTGACGTCACCACTTTTTCTTGAACTCAACAATCTTATACCGAATTTTGATAACAAATGCGTCAGTCTGTGATAGTCTTGCTTTTAAACGCAAATATATTTACTGACGTGTTGAACTATCTACTATATGCATCTTTTCAATTTTGTTGTAAACAGATTCAAAATATCCAATACTGAATCCCAGGTGGTTCACTATGTAGACAAATATAGAACATCTATATAGTTTTAGTAGTTATATTTGTCGCTAAAATTCAATATTATTCCGTTCATTGATTATAGTTTTAAGCACATTATTATTATTTAGGTCTAGTGCATTTTTACTTTTTGGTAGTTTATGATTTTTTATTTTGGTTAATATAACGATAATTTTTTACATAATGGTAGAAACGAACATTTTAAAGCAAATTTAATTTTAACTCTATCGATACTTTAACCATTCCCTGCTTATGTTTCGCTGTAATTGGCCAGGCGAGTTTTGCATTACAAATAGTATACGTATGGCCGACGTTCACATCTTGCATTTTGTCTTCGTGAATTTGCAATATCCTACGTAATTTAGGTGTAATAACGCCGTTGATTTAGTTACTTTTTTGTGTTGAGGTATGCTTAAGAACAAAGTTTTCTAACTCAGAAATTCTTTTAATGCTTGTTAATAAAATGTGAAAATCCATATGAATTTTCTGTATCTCAATGGCTTCATAAAGTTAGTTTTTTATTAGAGATGGTAAATATTCTAAATTTCTTTTACATTTAATTATACTATGAAGAATACTTACCACAATACTTTATAAAGAATTTGTTTTGGGCACAATAGTCTTATTTACAGATAATTTTTTTTACTAATAAGAAATTACTTAAGTTACAAAAATGAAGTAACTATCATATTAATTATTTGTTATACATCTTTGGTTGAAAGGGAAAATCATTTTGGGTAAATATTATTATATTAACAACAGTTTTTTGTATTTTTAAATTGAAAATCCCGTTAATATTTTTGACCAAAAGTCAGATTACTTTAAGGACGAAATTTTAGATGCGGTGTCATTAATCAGAGTTCCTAGTATGTCCAAATTGAGAAAAAACGGTTGTGATCGTTATTTGATTTAGGGGATCATCCATTTCATATATATATATATATATATATATATATATAATATATATATATATATATATATATATATATATCCAAATTCCTCTCAAATATTCTTTCTAAAGTCACTGGAAAAAATGTTTTTTATATAAAAAACTCTTTCGAGTTTAAAAATTTCATAGATAGTATACACATGCCCAATGAAAGTAAACTCATATCCCTCGATGTCATGTCCTTATATACAAACTTACCCATAAACCTTATAATCACCGCAATGACAAATAAATGGGACCAAATTAAAAAACACACCTGCCTACCACAAGAAGAATTCATAAATGCCATAAATATAATCTTTAAAAACAATTTCTTTCAGTACCAGAACTCATTCTACCTTCAAATGGAAGGTTGTGCAATGGGGGCTCCTATTTCTGCTACCCTTGCCCAACTGGCATTGGAATATTTGGAGGAAAGTGTTATTGACAGCTTAAGCAACAAACCTATTTTCTTCAAAAGATACGTAGATGATTGTATTCTAGCACTAAAAGAAGACCAAATAGAAAACACAGTTAAAGCCTTCAACCAATTCAACAAAAAATTACAATTCACCATCGAAACAGAACAAAACAACGCCATAAATTTCCTAGATCTAACTCTAATAAGAGAAAAAAACAAAATAAATAGCAAATGGTACACAAAACCAACAAGTTCTGGAAAATATCTAAACTACCATTCACACCATCCTTTAAATTTTAAGAAAAATACCGTCATAAATTTAATTGACAGAGGCTTAAAACTAACAAGTCCTAAATATAGAGCAGAAATAATAGAAAAAATAAAAACTACCTTAACCAACAACAATTATCCGGTTAAGCTAATTAACAAAATTTTAAAAACCAGAACTCACAAATTATATAATACTCTAGATAAACAACCAAAACAAAGAACAGCTACAGCATACATATCCATGCCATATATTCAAGGACTTTCAGAAAAAATTAAAGCAGTCCTCAAAAAACATAATTTAGCTGTTTGCCACAAAACGCATAACTCATTAAAACACCTTTTTACCCCCCTAAAATCCAAAACACCCCTACTGAAACAATCAAACCTGATATATTCTATTCCATGTCAAAACTGCAACGGCTGTTATATCGGCATGACTAAAAAACATCTAGAAACTAGACTGAATGGCCATAAGTATGATAAGAATAACCCAACAGCTCTATCAAAACACGTTAAACAAACCAAACACTCGTTTGATTTTAAAAATACAAAAATCCTAAAAAAAGAGTCAAATTATTTTAAAAGATCAATGCATGAAATGATCTGTATTAATAAAGAGAAAAACAATATAAACGACAAAAGCGACGTTAGGGTCTGAGTCATATTTATTTCGGACTCTTCTCATAGTAACTCAATAGCAGATAATAAATAAAAAAACACTTAAACAAACCAAAGGATGACTTTCGTTCCCTATACAAATCTAAAGTTATTTTAAAAAATGTGACCGTCTTAGTAACACCTTTTAAAGAATGTTAAGTGTGTCTTCGTTTCAACCCACACATGTAAGTTTTCATATATATTTTGAGTGTATTTTTATTATTATTTTCACCTTCTACATTGTATTATAAGTTTAAGAATTTTATATATTCATAATTAAAAAAATTTGTGCGTCCTATTGAATATCCAAAACAGAAAATTTCAATTTTTAGATGAACTGAAGAAGCCTGAAAATCGGGCGAAACGTTTTCAATAAATTCTAACTAGAACATGATGTAATTTCTCTATCCTTAAAACAAAAGAACCATAAAGCCCAAGAAATTGAAAAAATATATATTCAATATTCCAAGGTTCAAGAAAGAATTCAATCCAACTTATATATATATATATATATATATATATATATATATATATATATATATATATATATATATATATATAAATATATATATTTATATATATAAATATATATATTTATATATATATATATATATATATATATATATATATATATATATATATATATATATATGTAATTAAAGCCCTGTTTTATATCATCCTGGAGAAAACGTTTCAACCAGTCCTTTTGGTCTTCAGCAGTTGTGTACTCTACAATAAACAATTTTTTTTTTTGTTATATTAGTTTTTTTTTAAATCACGCTTTATTATTCCTATTTACATGATGTCTATCCTACATAATATTATGTTATTATATGTTCAAAAAAAAAGGAAAAAAGTAAATATATATATATATATATATATATATATATGTGTGTGTGTGTGTGTGTGTGTGTGTGTGTCCCAAAAAACAACGTGTTTCTTTCGAGGGCTTATAGGCCAGCTCATAACCACCAGTAAATGACCTTAGTAAAAAATCGTTAGATTTCGAGTCAAAGTTAGCTAATGAAAATGTTTTTACTCATGATATTTGCAAGAATGTGTTTTTTCCACAGACTTAGCACTGTTAGTTTTATTTTGTACGGTGATCAACTGCAGGGTTATTTAGGATTACGTAACAATAATTAGAATCTTAGAACACGGACATTTGTAGTTGTGGCACTCAATAAACTGATCTAAAGTGTAGATTTTCACGAAATTTATCACTAAGGTTATATTTGCATAATTTTCACATACGCTGAGCATGTTTCCCTAGTAAAACGAAATTCATTCTTTTTAACAAGTTAAATGCAATGCATTCCTGTTACCTTACTAATGCAACGGCCCGACTCTGCCTTGTCTCAAACATCGCGATGACTAAACATGACATTCACAAATAAAACCATTTCACATAAAAAGGAAATTACATCTGTAGTCCTTTCGAATTCTTTTTTATAACCCTATTTTAAATGTATCTCCACCAGATTCTATCTGTTTTATTGAGCATAGTACCAAAATTTCCTGTCCTATACGATATTCACGAGGAATTCAAAATGAGATATTTTATTGTTGTGTCTTTTTCACTGCCTGTACATTTGTGTTTCGTAAAATTGTAGGCTTAGTAAAAAACATAATTTCTGATAAAAAGGATTTTTCATCGTATAGAAAAGAAATTTATTTAAGCTAATTTATACTAATAGAAAAATATCTCAAAAACTAAAAAGACGTGATCGCTACCGCTTGAAAATTTTCGATGTTGTTTTATCGCTTTCTTTTCATCGACAACTAAAGTCGGGAGAAGAGACAGAAGTTGCAGGATGCTCAGCCTATATCTGTCAGGCTTTTCTTTTTAGATAATTTACGATGGTATATTTGGAAACTCGTAAGTAATTTTCACCAATAACTGCAAATTTTTAACTCATAAAATAAAAATTGGATCAAAAATCAGATCGCCAATATTTTCGTTATTATAGGAAAAACAATTCGTGCATGAATATATACATCCTCCTTCCAATGTAAACATCTCGTCAAATAACAATTACGTTCCAGAATTAATGAAACCTTACCTTAATCAATTAACTTTTACCAGGTGTACAAGTATGAAATGCGGATTTTTTTTCTAAAAAAACATGTTAAATTCGGAAGAATGATAAAAAGTGCTTTATTCAAAGTATGCTCCATCGCTTGTAATATATTTTTCCCATCTTTCGGGCAATTTGTGAATACCACGCCAGTAAAAATCTTCCGCTATTGCTGCGAACCATTCATCGAGCCAATTTTTCACATCTTCGTACGAAACAAAGCGCTGCTCAGCAAGTGCGTGACCCATCGATGCAAACAAGTGGTAATCGAAAGGAGCCAAGTCTGGTGAGTAAGCCGCATGGGGTAGAACTGGTTTTGCCGTATGTGATGGAGCATTGTCATGAAGAAAAATGACTTTGTGTTGTCTCTTTCGGTATTCTGGGCTTTTTTTTTCAAGCAGCGAAACGGTTCAAATCGGTCAATTGTTGTTGGTAACGTTTAGTATTAACCGTTTCCTCAGGTTTTAACATAATAGACCACGCCCCTCTGGTCCCACCGAACCCAGAGCATCGTCTTTCTGTCAAAGCGATTCGGTCTTGCGGTCGATGTGGATGGTGCGCCTGGGTCTACCCATGATCTTTTGCGCTTGTTATTCTCAAAATAAATACACTTTTCATCCCTTGTAACTATACGATGCAAAAACGACTTCCCCTTGTACCGAGCGAGCAAAATGTCACACGTGTTTTTGCGCTTTTCCATTTGCCTGTCGTTCAACTCATGCGGTACCCATCTACCGGCTTCTGAATCTTTCCCATCTCTCATAGCCGATTGAAAACAGCTTGTTGACTAACGCCCAATTGCTCGGCGAGTTCTTTTTGTGTTTGCGAATCATCTTCGTCCAATAATGCTTGCAATTCCACACCTTTTTGGCGGTTTTCCACGTTCCTTGTCTGCAACATCGAAGTCACCACTTTTGAAACGCCGAAACCATCGTTCACACGTATCTTGCGATGGAGCATGTTCACCATAAGCTTCTCGAAGTAATCGGTATGATTCAACAGCAGTTTTCTTCAAATGAAAACAAAAAATTAATGATGCCCACGAATGCTCTTTGTTCGGTATAAATTTCGACATATTGAACACAACAACACAATACTATGCATACACTTTTCCAATTTATCGCTCGTGCGCGTTTGACACTTGTTAATGACACAAAAATGGCGCAGTGTCAAATCTTTATAGCACAAACTGCATTGGTGCACCATCTGTTGTTTGAAATCCGCATTTAATACTTGTACACCTGGTAATTTGTAAATAAGAAAGAAATAATTAAAAAACACTAACAAGCCAAAAAAAAATCTAATATTGAAGAGGGTGGTATTACAGTTAGTAGCACAAAGATAAAGAGAGTTGATAAATTGATATATCTCGGTAGCAATATCAACGACCACTGGGACCCGACTATGGATGTCAAAATTCGAATAGAGAAGGCTCGAGTCAGATTTATGAAAGATTCCAGGCAGACGTGGTCCAGGAAGAATAACATCTTGGCTGAAAAATTTAAGGCAGTGGTACGGAAAGTCTGCGGTTCAACTCTACCGAGAGGCTGTCAATAAAACGATCATCATTAACATGGTAGCCAACATGGTACCCGAAGAAGAAGAAGAACAAGCCAAACTAAAGAAATAGCTATTAAAGCTTCAAAAATAAGACAAGTCAATAAATTAAATAAAACAACCTTTAAATGAATTTATTTTTTCTTTTTACTTTTTTCAATGTAAGTACCAATATGTACGGAATATATTGTAAGTTTTTTATGGCAACGATGCACGCATTGCAGGGTAATCCCCAAATCCTATAACGACGACATGTGCGCAGCAGTAGCGATTCATGGCCTTGCATTACAGCAGGTTATATTTGAAAACGAACGGAGTCGTGAGTAGTTTAATGTTCTATTCTCGAATATCCGTCGGCTGAGAAACTCGGCAGTTAAATAATTAATTATTTCGCGCCTAAAATATAAGAGTGCAGCAACACAGAGAAATCAAATTGTTGATAAAACATTTAGAACCTTATCTTTCAAAAAACCGGGAATCAATTTTGGAAGAAATACAGATAGTTTACGTCATTCATCCAGTCATATAATACAAGGGCCGCCTTTTAAGTTTTTATAAACGACCCCTAGATGGCGCTATTGAGGTGTGATATTACCATTGTTGTAAAATTTGTCATTTGTTATTGTTAAAACAGTGGCAGCTCAGAAATTTGGCCGAGTAGATTATTTACAGTGAGCGTTTAAAAAAAAAAACAATTTTGTAAATAAATGGAAATCTCACGTGACCGTTTTCGCTGGATGATTTTTTACGATTTTAGTAAATGCCTAACCAACAACAATGCCTTGAATCGCTCCGTTCAACTTTTGGTAAGGAATCACCATCAGAAAAGACTGTTTACAATTGGTTTGCAGAATTTCGTCATGGTAGTGCTTCCATCAGCAATGAATTTCGTGAAGGTCGACCAAAATTGGTTGTTCCAAAAAACATCCATGCTGTGCGCAGCATGACTGAGGAGGATCGGCATGTGACTTACTGTGAGATAGAGGCATCCTGAGGCATATCTAAGATTGCAGTACATTTGATTTTGCATGAATATTTAGCTGTTCATGCATTTCCCGATGGATTTCGCATAATTTGACCTAAACTCAAAAACAGACTCGTGTTAATTGGTGTAAGGAAATGTTAAAAAAATTCGACCGAGGACATGCAAAATTAGTATATAACATCGTAACTGGAGACGAAACTTGAATATATTTGTACGAACCGGAAATTAAGCAACTACAGTGGACACTTTATATAGTGAAAGACCAAAATGTTGACCGAAATTTCACTATAGAGAGTTTTTCATTATATAAAGAAAAAATCCGTATATATTGCTATGTATGTAAGATATTCTAGGTTTGAAAAAATTACACTATATAGAGTTTCACTATAAACAGTGTCGACTGTATTTGGGTGTTCCAAGATGAAGAGAATTCAACAAAAGTAGTTCGTTAGCGAAGCACAAATGATCGCTTGCTTCTTTTATACTAGACGTGTTGCAATCATTGCTTTAGAGGCTCGAAGAACAGTTATTGCAGAATGGTATACAACAATTTGTTTGCCTGAAGTCATCGGTGAAATCAGGAAAAACAACCGATAACGTCGCATCATTCTTCATCATGACAATGCCAGCTCTCACACGGCACGTCAAACAACTGATTATTTGACGGAGAAAAACATCGAATTAATGTCTCAAAAGTATATAAGTCTTAACTGCGAATATTTTGAAAAACAATAAAATGACTTGTATCAGAAAATGTTTGTTCTTTCATTATATTTGTAAAAATTTAAAAAGTTGCCCTCGTACAAATGGATTAATAAGTATTCCATTACCAATATCACCCCAAAATTTATTGAAAATCGTTGTTGAAAATAAGGTCAGCCTATAACATGAAACTTTTTCACTGCTCATGCGTGACTTTTTCAAAAATTATCTCTAGAAATATTTATGTAAATATTTTTTTCTACTAATTATTAAAATAACCGGTCAAGTGCAAGTCGAACTTGTGCAATTAGTGTTTCGTAAGTTGATTGCTTTTAAAATAAAAAAAACATTGTTACAGAGGCATAAAATGATCAGTGACTTCACAAATGAGTTTTCAGCAAAGTTTGTTTCCAATCTTTACTGAAAACTGATGACCTTGAAATTTTTTTTTTTTTATCTATACCATCTGGTATATAAAAAAACAAACTTATTAAAGGTAATGCACTCGTGATAATGTTCGTTCAATCTAGACCCTGTGGAGAATATTTCAGATGTTTTTCAAAATTTTTTAATCAGCACTTTTTGAGATAAAGGGAGGGGATTTTTCACGATTTTTTTAAAAATAATACAAAGGAAACAGTGCGCAAGTATTATATTATATACATATCATATATATATATATATATATATATATATATATATATATATATATATATATATATATATATATACAGTAATACCCCGCTTAGCGCGACCCCGTTATGCGCGGTTTCACTATAACGCGAATTTCAAATTTCGCGCTCATGTAGTCATTAACTTCTCTATGGTCGCGGGGGGATCCCCGCTTTCTCTGAATATTCTCTTTGAAGAATTGGGAATTCCCTGTCCTTCGACTTTGTTCTATGGGGATTTCCTCGTTCGTTTCGTGTGTTCATTTGTTCCGTAATGTTAGTTCGGTCGGCTGGCAGTTTTGTTTTAATATTTATTGGAGATACATACATACATAATTTAACCCTACGTTAAAAATGCCGCCTGTAAAGAAAAAAGAGCGTAAAAGCGTCACTTTGGAATTGAAGATGAAAGTGTTAAGAAGAATGGAAAATGGAGGCAAAGCAACAATTGTTGGGAGAGATTTTGGACTCTCAGAATCGACTGTGAGAACGATTTATAAAAATCGGGAAAAAATTAAAATCTCCAGCGAAGGTTCAACACCTATAAGTGCAACAAAACTTTCTCGTTCGAGATCATCTATCTTAGAAAGAATGGAGAAATTACTGTCAGTCTGGATCGAAGATTTGAATAAGAAGAACACACCACTAAGTCAAGATCTCATATGCACAAAAGCAAAATCTTTGTATGAGATGCTGAAAACAAAAGAAGGAGAAGGGAGTGCCACGCCGACTTTTGCTGCCAGCAGAGGCTGGTTCCATCGGTTCAAGCAGCGTTCTAATCTTCACAATATCCACATAACAGGCGAGGCGGCCAGCGCGGACATTCAAGCTGCAGCTGAGTTTCCAGACAAGTTTCAAGACTTCGTTAGACGAGAGAAAATTCCTGCTTGTCTCATCTTCAATGTTGATGAGACCGCACTTTACTGGAAAAAAATGCCATCTCGAACATTCATTTCTAAGGAAGAACGTCAAGCCAGTGGTTTCAAAGCTGCGAAAGATCGACTAACACTTCTGCTGGGTGGTAATGCCACTGGTGATTTCAAACTGAAACCTTTACTAGTGTACCATTCAGAAACACCCCGTGCAATGCGAGGCACAGACAAGACAAGTCTACCAGTTGTGTGGCGATCAAACAGAAAGGCGTGGGTTACACGGGAAATTTTTCAAGAATGGCATTCTAATAGTTTTTGCCCATCAGTCAAATCATACTGTGACAGAAATGGGCTTGAACCTAAAGTTATATTACTCTTAGACAATGCCCCAGGACATCCAACCTCACTTGATACGCCCAGAGACTTAAAAGTGTACGTAAAGTTCCTTCCACCAAACACTACGTCAATATTACAACCTATGGACCAGGGAGCAATAGCAAACTTCAAAGCTTATTACCATCGCCGCACTTTTAGCCAACTAATTCATGAAACTGACGGGGAAGGAAGACAGTCTATGCGAGAGTGGTGGAAGTCATACAACATTATGAAGTCTATTCACAACATAGAAGAGGCTTGGAAGGAAGTTAAAATGAGTTGTATGAATGGGGTGTGGCGTAATCTTTGGCCAGATGTAGTGGAAGCACCTAGAAGAATTGTCCAGATGCAGAGACAAGTGCTTGAAGACATTGCTGCAATGATTGAGGGGTCTGAACTTGAAGATGTCACGGTAGAAGATCTCGTAGAACTTGTAGCAACGCACGACGATCCTATTAGCAATGAAGATCTGATCGAGTTACAGAATAATCCTATCTACGATGAGGAAGAACAAGTAGAAGAGAAAGTTTTATCTTCAGGGGAAATACAAAATGCACTTTCAAAAATTTATTCAGGTTTGGACATATTGCAGAGTATAGACAATAATGATGACCGTGTCTTGACCGTGTGTCAAACAATTAAAAACAGTGTTGGGTGTTATGAACGTATTTTACAAGAACGTAAACAAAACGTTACCCAAAAGACAATAGATGTATTTTTCCGTAAAAAATAAGAGTATGTATTGCATAAAGTGTTCTTAGAATTAAAGTGATTGATTAAAATGATTTGTATTTTTTTGTATTAAATTTTGACTATGTTTAATCATAAACCTCGATATACGCGAATTTCAGTTAACGCGATTTTTTTCGGAACGTATCCCTCGCGTAAAGCGGGGTATTACTGTATATATATATATATATATATATATATATATATATATATATATATATATATATATATATATTTGTTACTCGAGTTTTCATAAGCTTTCATTTGACACCACACTCGTTGACCTATTAAAAAAAAATTTTTTCACTTCCAGTTTTACCCCCAAAAAGTCAGATTTAACTTTCAAAAGTACATGGCTCTGATAAAGCCATCAATTCCTATGTTAGTTTCAAATTTCCACTTTCTATGTCAAATTATTTCGGAGCCAATCGGGTGTGACAGAAGGACAGACAGGCGAACACACAGACGGACAGACACCAAAGTGATCGATCTTATAAGTGTTCCATACAGAACACTTTTTTATGGGTCTAGCACACGTGCTGCAGAGAAGAAGTCCCTAAAGCGCTACAGGAGCGACACGTGTGTGGAAAAAGCGATTCACGTTGTTCTTGAATCGCTGTAAATTGTACTCGGTGGGAAATACAGTCCTGGGCAAATTATTCCAAAGGGATGATGCTCTCCATATAAAAGACTGCTTGAAAACAGTTGTACGAGGAGTAACAAGCTAGACCTCATGCGGATGTGAAGTATTAGCGCGACGTGTACTTCTAACATGCACCGCTCTAGGAGGAATTAAGCGGGCCACATCCTTCGAACACTTTCCATGAAAATACTTGTAGAATAGGCTCAAGTCGCCAACCGTTCTTCGATGTTCCAGCGAATCAAGGCCACCGGTCAGTCCCGGGTCTCCAATCAGACGAACAGCTCTTCTCTGAATAGAATCTAACAAATGCAGTGTATGTTCGGGAGCGGAGCCCCAAATATGGGAGTAGTATTCCATAGTTGGTCGAATTTGAGCTTTGTAAAGAATTAATCGGTACTTTTCTAGAATTTTTTTTGAAATAATACAAAGAAAAGGGTGCGCAACTATTACATTATATATATTTTTGAACTCGTGTTTTACAAGCTTTCATTAGGCACCCCACTCGATGGCCTGGTATTTTTTTTTTCAGTTCCGATTTCACCCCTGAAAACTAACTCCTTAAGTGAAGATTTAACTTTCAAAACCGCACGGCTCTGATAAGACCATCAATTCCTATATTAGTGCCAAATTTCAACTTTCTATGTCAAATAATTTCGGAGAAAATCGGGTGTGACAGACGAACAGACTATCACCGAAGTGAGCTTATTAGTGTTCCGTACCAATTTTGATGACTCGGCGAAAATTGAAAGAACTTGACGGGAAAGTTTTAATGCATCCACCGTATAGCCCGGACCTCGTACCCTCAGACTATCATTTGTTTCGGTCTCCTTAGAACTCCCTAAATGATATTAAGTTAGTTTTAAAGAAACCTGTGAAAACTACATGTCATAAATTTTTGCCGAGAAATCACAGAAGTTACGACGAAATTATGGTATTTCCAGAAAAAGACAAAAAGTCATTGGACAAAATGCCACATATTTGATTTAATAAATTTCTTTCAAAATATATAAAAAATTGTCTTCATTTTGACTTCAAGAGGCTCGATACGTTTTCGACAACTCTTTATAAAAAAATATGTAAAGATATAAATAGAAATTGAGCTCCAGAATCCATAAAAATATTTTTGAGATTGTAAATGGGATTTTAACTTTATCTTATAAAAAAATGGTATTTTACTTCAGAATTTTATCTTTGACCTGAATGATGTGATCAAATATGGAGATATTTTGAGTGAATGAACTTTATTTTAGAATTTTAATATAAAATTTCCTTATTCGTACATAAAATTGCCAGAGAACAAGAAACAAAATAAATCCGTATATAACGTGATGAGATATTTTTTTAGGTAATATAAAGAAAAAAATAACCGAATGTAAAGCAAAATCCAGAACCCTTATAAGCATATTTTTATTTATATGAAACATTCGAAAGATTATTTTTTTCTTTTTTATGGTATTACGTAATTGAGTAGATTTTGTTCTCTAAAAAGAAAATACTTGTTATCCTTTCTGGAAGGCACCATAAGTTAGTCTTAGTGATATCACAATTTGAAAATGATAATCTCAAGAGGTCGTCTGCAAACTGTTAAAATTTCAATCAACACGATTCCTCTAGGAATCCCAAACTTATTTGACCTATAAAATTAATTACAAGTTTATTTCACTATAAATTGTGTTGTTAATGCATTAAAAGAGCCTTATCTTCACAGTTATCATTAAACACACCCTCTGATTCAAAATGGTCAAACAAAATACGTACCAATGCCAGCAGCATTTGTTTCATGGAAGTTTCAGCTTTTACGAGCGGGACACCACTGATTTTCAAATCCTTAATTATTATTCTATTAATTTTACTTTTCAGTTTTCTCGCTTTCTAAAACTTAACTTTCTTCAATCTAATTTTAAATGGCTCAATTTTTCATCATCCTACAGCTACTCACGATCATGTTCATCTCGCTTAAACTGGAAGCATATATCATCATATGATTGAATCATTTGATTTATTCCAGTCTTCTTAGCGCGCCGGCTCCTGACAGAGGTTGGCGATTCAAATGGCTAATGTTATCTTGGAAACTGTCGCTCTGAAGATTAAATCATATTCTTATTAATTAAGCCACGAATTTTAGCATCTTCCGATTGATTTTTTTCCTTCGATCTTACCCTTAATGTTCAACCTTAGTACTTCATATCTTAGCCCTCTCATCATGTGCTCCTCGTAAAGTTTCATTTCAGTAGTCAAGTTTAATACAAACGCCAAACATATCTCTTGGCTTGAGATTCATTTTTACGATAGTTGGTCAAAACCCACTGTCAGTCTTACCACTATAACTACGCATCAAGCGTTATAAGCCAACTGGCGCTTCACTAAAGAAAGTTGCCGATTTCCACAAGAAAGAACTACAACAATTGAAGCTACTATTTTCGAAAAGTTTTTTTTGGTAGCGCGATAAAAAAAATATATATAAAATATATCGCAGCCATACGTTCCTGATAAAATAATTCCTTATTTTTCACTGTAGAATATTATTTTTTTGAAACACCTTTCTATTTTCTGAAATAAGAAATATTTGACTGGTTAATGTGGCGTATTTTATTTATTTATTTTTTTTTTTTCTTTTTCAGGTAGGTAGTAGGTGGAAGTATTCCCGTCCTAACTTCTGAACACGGGTAAGTTTGGTAGAAAGAGGACAGTTATTTATATTATTTCGAAAAACATTGAGTTTTCTGATGGAATATGTTTTATTACAGGGAATTATTGTATGTATTGTATTATTGACAAAATTTTTACCAGCTCAAAGTGGTGAGAGGATCACCCCTATTAATAATTAACGGGCGCAGTTTGGTAATAAAAAAACCCTGGTGCGCTAGCACTCTAAAAGCTTAGACCCTTTTGGACAACAAAAACTAGAAATCGATGACTATATACATATATATATATATATATATATATATATATATACACATATATATATATATATATATATATATATATATATATATATATATATATATAAGATTTTTGTAATATGTTATGGACCGTGCGTCAATCAGATATATGTATGATTATCGGGAGTTGGTCTGGACTTTAAATAAAACTCTTTTCTTCTTTAAAACTCAATATTTCGTTATCGTTTGTTACCTTCTTCAGGAGTAACTACAAAATTAATACACCTATATATTAAAACACTATTCTTTTTCGTCAAGATATTAAAATATTGAAATATAAAACAAACAATTATGAAACAAACGAACAATCAATTAAAACACCTACGAAAATACGAGTTTGTCGTCGAAACCAATACTCAACATCTCGTTTTACTACAACAAACTGAGAGTAAACATCCTCGGTACATGTGCAATACCGTGAATTCCAAACGAACGGAAAAACAGCAACAGAAAAGCATCTTTAATTTACTTTATATTAAGAGATGGCAAATCTTTAATTGTTATTAATGCTGTAATTGTAAATGATTAATACCTATTGATTATGTTGCTATAAATAATACTAAGTTGTTTAGTGTCTGATTTATAGTTAATTAACTTTGGGTCCCTGTTGATATGGTACATTTCCTTAAAAAGTCACCCTTTATAGTTGTTGTCATGAGCTAAGATTTTAACGTTTTTATAGTCAAAATTATGACCTGTTTTCAAATGATGTCCACCACCACAGCACACGAATTCTTTCCCAATCGGCAGTCACTCCTGTGCTGTGTGAGTCTCTGTTTCAACCACTGAGAGGTCTGCCCAATATAACACGCTTCACATTGCAAACAAGACAATCTATAAACTACCGAGTTATTATATAAAATAGGTGGTCTATCCTTTATTTTTGACAGTTCAGAACCTCGTATGCTGTTATATTTCGCAATTTTTATATTTGGAAAATCCCTGAATAAGGCGACAATTGAATTTGTGATTGACTTAAGAAATTGTAGCTTCCTGTATATCCTATGCTGCGCAGGGGTCTCATCAGTAGGGGCATCAACACTATCCGAATTATAAATTAATTTTTGTAAAATGTGTTTAGGATAGGTATTGTTGACAAAAATGTTATACAGCTCGTCTAGGTTTCTTTTTCGAAACCTATCATCACTAATGCGTATGACCCTGGTTTTCATTGCTATTACGGTGTTAAATTTTTGATTTTTTGCGTGATTAGAGAAATAACTAATGAATCTACCTAACGCTGTGGGTTTTTTATACCAGTCAAGTATAATACTGTTGTCACTCGTTCTTATTACTCTAGGGTCCAAAAAAGGAACACTGAAGTCCCGTTCTATTTCGATAGTGAACTGTATATGGGTGTTGAATGCATTAAAATAGTTTAAAATGATTTCTATATTAGTAAATCGAGATGTTGAGTGTTGGTTTCGAGGACAAACTCGCATTTTCGTACGTGTTTTAATTGATTGTTCGTTTGTTTCATAATTGTTTGTTTTATATTTCAATATTTTACTACCTTGACGAAAGAGAATAGTGTTTTAATATAGGTGTATTAATTTTGTAGGTACTCTTGAAGAAGTTATCGAACGATAACGAAATATTGAGTTTTAAAGAAGAAAAGAGTTTTATTTAAAGTCCAGACCGATTCCCGAAAATCATACATATACCAATATATATATATATATATATATATATATATATATATATATATATATATATATATATATATATACACGTATATAGACCGAAACAAATGGTAGTCTGAGGGTGCGAGGTCCGGGCTATACGGTGGATGCATTAAAACTTGCCAATCAAGCTCTCTCAATTTTTGCTGCGTCATCAAAAATGGGAATCCGTTGTGTTGACTAGTTCCGGCCGATTTTTTCAATCGCCTGCTTCAATCTCGTCCATTACTAGCAATAAAATACAAAATTGATCGTTTAGCCAGGCTGCAACAGCACATTATTCATGATTCATTTCCAACCCGGTAAAAACACACCTTATCACCTTTTTTGACGTCAATTCGGGCTTTGCCATCGTTTGAGGAGCTTGATCCTTTTTCGATCACGATCTTGTTCACACATTACTGTCGTACAGCATCCACTTTTCATTGCCCGTGATCAACCACTTCAGAAATAATTCGATTACTGCGTACCTTTCTGTAGAAATTCGTAGGTGGAAATTCGATCGATTCAATCTTTAAGCATCAAATCATATGTCACCCAAACATCGAGTTTCTTTTTGTAGCCAGTTTTCTTCAAATTCTCCAAACCGTTTGGTGATAGATGTTTCATTTCTTGGCTAGTTACATGCCGGTCTTGCCTAAGTTTTATCAACTTTTTTTTTCATCAGTCGACCAATGCGAGGAACATCTTTGACATCGAAATTTTCAGAACAAAAGCGACTGAACTATCTTTTGGCTTGCTTTTGATAACTTATCTTGACCATAAATGGCAAAAGTTTCTTCATGCGCCTCTACAGTGTAAGTGATACTAAATCTAACTAGAAAAAGGCTATATATATATATATATATATATATATATATATATATATATATATATATATATATATATATATATATATATATATATATATATATGTATATATATATATATATATATATATATACATATATATATATACGAGGCTGGTTTGAAAAGTCCGTGCAAAGTCCGAGAGATGGCACCACCGGCGCGTATCGAGGTCATGTTTAGTTAGTAGCATCTCTTGAATGAACGCACACCAAGTTTCAGCCATATTGGTCTATTTCTTTGTGTTTGGCATTCGTGTGAATCAAGGAAGTCGAGTGATTTTCAAGAAATAAAAGAATTTCGTGTGGTGATTAAACATTACTTTATGAAAGGCAAAACGCCTCAGGAGACTAAAGAGAAGCTTGATAAACATTATGGTGACTTCGCACCTTCGATTAGAACAGTTTATAAGTGGTTTCAAAATTTTTGGACTGGCCATATGCGCACAAGTGACGCTGAACGTTCTGGACGGCCTGTGGAGGTTACGACTCTAGAAATCATTGATCAAATCCATGATATGGTGATGGATGACAGAAGAGTTAAGGTGCGTGAAATTGCTAGTGCTGTGGGCATCTCGACTGAACGGGTACATAATATTTTGCATAAACATTTGGACATGAGAAAGCTATCCGCAAGATGGGTGCCGCGATTGCTCACGCTTGACCAAAAACGGAATCGTGTGAAGTGTTGCAAGGATGGTTTACAGCTGTTCCAGAAGAATCCGGAGGACTTTAAACGTCGTTTCGTCACTGGATACATTACTATACTCCTGAGACCAAACAACAATCTAAACAATGGGTTACCAAGGGGGAATCTGCACCAAAAAAGGCGAAGACCGTTCCTTCGGCCGGAAAGGTTATGGCGACTGTCTTTTGGGATTCGCAAGGGATAATCCTCATCGACTATCTGGAAAAGGGTAAAACTATTACAGGTGAATATTATTCATCATTATTGGACCGTTTGAAAACCGAGCTGCAAGAAAAACGCCCGCGATTGGCCCACAAGAAAGTCCATCACAACAACGCACCAGCACACACCTCAGCAGTTGTGGTCGCAAAATTAATGGAAATAGGATTCCAACTCGTTTCACATCCCCCCTATTCTCCAGACATGTCTCCCTCGGACTACTATTTGTTCCCCAATTTAAAGAAATGGCTGGTGGGACAAAGATTTTATTCAAACGAGGAGGTGATTGCAGACACTAATGAATATTTTGCAGACTTGGACAAATCCTATTATTCGGAAGGGATCAACAAACTAGAACATCGTTGGACGAAGTGTATAAGCCTAAAAGGAGACTATGTCGAAAAATAAAAAAGGTTTACCCCAAACACATAAGTAGTTTTTATTTTTGCACGGACTTTTCAAACCAGCCTCGTATATATAGTATGAAATGCGGATTTTTTTTTCTAAAAAAAACATGGTAAATTCGAAAGAATGATAAAAAGTGCTTTATTCAAAGTATGCTCCATCGCTTGTTATATATTTTTGCCATCTTTCGGGCAATTTGTGAATACCACGCCAGTAAAAATCTTCCCCTTTTGCTGCGAACCATTCATCGAGCCATTTTTTCACATCTTCGTACGAACTAAAGCGCTGCTCAGCAAGTGAGTGATCCATCGATGCAAACAAGTAGTAATCGGAAGGAGCCAAGTCTGGTGAATAAGCAGCATGGGGTAGAACTCCCCAGCTGAGTGCTTCCAACGTGTCGTGAACTGGTTTTGCCGTATGTGATGTGATTGTCATGAAGAAAAATGACTTTGTGTTGCCTCTTTCGGTATTCTGGCCTTTTTTCAAGCAGCGAACGGTTCAAATCGGTCAATTGTTGTTGGTAACGTTTGGTATTAACCGTTTCCTCAGGTTTTAACAGCTCATAATAGACCATGCCCCTCTGGTCTCACCAAACACAGAGCATCGTCTTTCTGCGAAAGAGATTCGGTCTTGCGGTCGATGTGGATGGTGCGCCTGGGTCTACCCATGATTTTTTGCGCTTGGGATTTTCAAAATAAACCCACTTTTCATCCCCCGTAACTATACGATGCAAAAACGACTTCCTTTTGTACCGAGCGAGCAAAATGTCACACGTGTTTTTGCGCTTTTCCATTTGCCTGTCGTTCAACTTATGTGGTACCCATCTACCGGCTTCTAAATCTTTCCCATCTCTCGTAGCCGATTGGACACAGCTTGTTGACTAACGCCCAATTGCTCGGCGAGTTATTTTTGTGTTTGCGAATCATCCAATAATACTTGCAATTCCACATCTTCGTATTTTTTTGGCGGTTGTCTGCAACATCGAAGTCACCACTTTTGAAACGCCGGAACCATCGTTGTCTGAAATCCGCATTACATACTTTTACACCTGGTATATATTTATATATACTTTTATTACTTTTTACTTATATTACTGTTTTTTCTATCAATCTTTCAAGAAAAAAATAACCACAATAGACTGACAAACAGAAACTTTGACGATGAGTTGGTCTCACAAATATTCCTTTTTTATAAATACAATACATTAAAGTACATTTAATAAATATCCTAACAAGAAAAAGGAAAACAAGGATGACTCCTGCATATATCACATGACCAATACCATGAATTTATTTTAATATAAACAATTAAAACTAACAGCCAAAAACCTGTTCTCATTAGCATAAAAAAAATAATACAAACCGTTGCAGAAATTGAAACTTACCTGATAAAGTTTTTATTTTATTGTAGAGTGCATTAGCAAACTTATTCCTACATGAGCACTAAATGCCTTAGTTGACAACTATCAGTCTGTATAACTTATGTCTTCATTTTCAAAAATTTTTTTTATTATTGTTATCCGGATAGACTGCACTAATTCTTCTGCAAGTTCAATACAATTTCTTCTTATCAGTTTGGTTTCAAATTATTTGACTGTGATGGCTACTTAGTATTTTTATATTTAAGGATTCCTAAAGTCATAATAATTAATAGATTTATTAAAAATAATAATAATTAATCCACTAATCAGAAAAATGTTATTATTATTTGCACATCAGCAGGTTTTTTTGCAGTAAACAGCTTTATTGGTTTAACGTTAGCAAGTATTTCGTTCATAGTAATCATGCACGTGTCTTGATTCGATATGACCTTATTCCAGATGATTGTTATTTTGTAATTATTATTTTTTTTTTTATAATTATTTAACTAATGTGGGTTTCTAAGTTGTTGCTATATCTGGTATACAATATAACCTTACCATTTCATGAATGAATTTACAAATATTATTATTAATTTTCTATAAAAGATGCACGTCACTGTTTACAGTGTTTTTGGTCTCAAATTTTATTTATTTTAATCACAAGTTGTGGCTTATTGAAGAAAAATTAAATCTCAGATGATTCAGTGTCACGAAACTCATCCATCTTTATTAATTTAGTACTTTGTTTTTTCCCATTATGTTTAAACCGTACAAACAATCTTGGTTTAAGGCAAGAGACAAAAAAAAACAAAACAAAAAAAAAGCAGGAGAGCAATAAAACCGCTTATTATTGTTTTTAGTCCTAGTAACCGAGTATTCTTCGGTATCCTTGATTTATGCGACAGTTATATTTTACGATTTAAACTGGCAAACACAATCCTAACTGTGTACGATTCTCGTTTTGCTTGTTTTACGACAGGGATTTAAATTTATCTTTTTTATTCGTACAAAATTAGACCTTTAAGTAATGACGTTTATCCCTCAGACTAAAAAAAAAACTTTATTTCAATCTAAAACAAAAGTAAAGCTTGCCTTTTACCTTCAATGTTGAAACATTGCACAATCCGGGTATGTATGATTCTCATATTCTTGCTGTATGTTCGCTTATAAATTGGAACAGGAGAAAAACTATTTACGTTTTAAGACCGAATTGAATTTGCTACTTCATACATGTGTGAAGCAAAAATTTATTAACCGATTTATCTAATTCTTTTTGTTTTTGGTTTAACAGAAGTCTACTCTAACTAAAATATAAGCTAATACGAGGATGGATTAAGAAGGATTGTAAAAAATAAGGTAAATTACATTTACATAATCTCCATTGAGCGTGGTCTAACGGAATTTCAATTTTTGTATTCATTCAGAAAAAAAATTAGAACTATGTAATACTCATTTACAGCACAGATAACCTCTTTATTCTGTGAAAATCTTCAAGCCAATTTTTGACGGGGATTGGGGAATAGTGGATGGGAAACTATTTCGCAGCCTAGCCTTGCAGTTTTGGCAGTGCAACTGACGAAATATTAACAGGCGGTGAAGGAGCACTTTTTTACTCGATAACTAACTGTTTTGATTTCTGTTTTGTCTCCGGGGTGTAATAGTGTAACGAACATAGAAGTTCTTCGGATTACGCTGCATCGTATAAGTACTACTGGAATTGTTCATATATCAGCTCAAACTACAAAAAAGGCGATAAAAGATCGTGCAAGAACTATAGCGGTATCAGTATAACCAGTGCAATGGGAAGGTTGTACGGCCGAGCATTAAAAAAGAGAGTAGAGTTGGAATGCCAAGACATCGAAGAGCAGAGTGGCTTTCGAGCCGGAAGATCGTGTGTAAATGATATATTTGTACGTCAGCAGATAATCGAGAAAAAAAAAAGTTAGAAATTTACCTACCCATCTAATATTTATTGATCGGTGCCTTTGAAGAAACTCTTTGAAGTGTTGACGACAATAGGCCTTAGTGAGACATATGTGCGGGACAAGCTTATATAAAAACCCAAAAAACTCCATTAAACGGGGAAAGTACGTGTCAGAACTCTTCCTGGTCTCAGGCAGGGGTGCTGTCTGTCATCAACTCTTTTTAAGATATATATCCAAAAAGCACTAGACCATTGGAGGACAGTCGCAAGAATGGGAATAGAGATTGAAGGAGAATATCTAACAACCTTGTTATTTGCCGACGATCAAGTGCGCATTGCTAATGAAGAAGTAGATATAGATTACATGATGAAAAAAAAAAGTTCGAATATGAAAAATGTGGACTAAGCATGAACATAGATAAAACAGAGTACCTGAAAATTGGAGAGGAACGCGAAGACTCAGAATTAGAAGTTAAAAATATTAGAAAATGCAAACAATATAAATATCTAGGAAGCATAATTTCGGAGGAAGGATATACAAAATAGGACACAACAGGGAAGGAAAATAACTGGCATATTAAATGGGGTACTATGATCTAAGAATATAAAATTAATTACAAAAATGACAATCTACAGAACCATAGTGGAACCGATTTTTACATATGGATCTGAATGCTAGCAAGTGACACGGTGAAAAATAGAAACGGCAGAAATGAACTATTTACGAAGAGCATGCAGGGTATCACGACTGGAGCACATTAGGAACGAAGAAATAAGACGAAGAACAAAGAGTATGTATTTCACGGTGGACCAAGTAGAAACAAAAAAACAACTGTGGTGCGGACACATAATGCGAATGCAGGAAGAAAGGTGGTCAAAAAAAGCATTGAAATATACGCCTAAAAATCGAAGGAAAAGAGGAAGACCAACAATACCATGGAGAGAAGGCGTAGAACGGTCCATGAAAAATAGAGCCATAAGAGAGGAAAAGTGGCAAAACAAAAAGAAATGGCGAACGAAATGTGGGATGCAGAAAAGACCGTAGACCCTACAATATATACATATATATATATATATATATATATATATATATATATATATATATATATATATATATATATATATATATATATATATATATATATATATATATATATATATATATATATATATATATAGATATATATATATGTAAAATAAAATAAATATTCCGTATATTAAATTTTGTCTAGTAATTCATTTGCTTTGGAAACTTGGGCATCTAAGTAGACAAATAAATTTTTAAAGAATACATATCATTATTCACGCAACCTCAACATCGACGAATCTAAATTTACAAGAGTTCCAAGGTGATATTAACAAATTATAATACTTAACTGAATCGGCCGTTACTTCATGGAAATTCATATTCAATGAGAATAAAACACTAAATTTTTAGTAAAATTTCCACTTGGATATAGAATTTCATTCTATATCCACACACTAAAATAATTACGGATATTGTTGGTGAACCCTGTTACTATATATTGGCTCTCGTTATGTTTCATTACTAGATTTTTAATTATTAAAAAATATATATCAGAAAAGTGTTCGCGAAAAACTTGAAGCAATTTGATAATATATTAGATGGCTTATAACCAATCCCCTAAAAATTCCCGAAAACGCCCAACATAAACGCCGATCTATATGCAAATAACTCGCAGCAAAAACATTCAAATACCAGTTTACGTTGCTCTAGATGTTGAAATTTATTGGTTCGGCCTAACAAATTTCATGGCTGTAGTAAAGCTAGACCCTAATACCCAGTGATGTCAAAAACATCTGGAAAAACCGACACCATTTTCTTTTAATGGCTTCCGCTTTTATTTCTCGTATAGCGCACTTATGCTAGATTGGAAAATATTTTTGTGTCGTAATATTGGAATATTACCAGAGTAATAGCGAGACGGCCTTTAATAGTAGAGAATTCCGGTATTACTGCAGCGAATCGCCCTAATGATGTGTAATTTATTTTTTGTTATTTTCCAATAATAATTTCTTTTAAACTTATTAATAATTAATTCTGCTCCTGTATTATTAGAGTTAATTAAAAGATATCTTATAAAATAGAATTGTATAACGAGTATGTCATAAATAAGTTAATATTTGTTTGGCTTGTTGCGTAACAGCAGATGACACATACTTCTTTCTAGAGTGGCAACTTAAGCTGTAACAGCCATACTCTTCTTCTTCTTACGACGCCATCTCCTCGCGAAGGTTGGCGATCCATATAGCTAAACGAACTTTAGAAACTGCTGCTCGAAAAATATCACTCCAAACCACTTTCTCATGTCCTTCAGCCAAGAATTCTGCCCTTTATTTTGCCTTCAATAATTAGACGTAGCAATTTGTACTTTGGGCCCCTCAGTATATGTCCGAAGTATTGAGTTTTTCTTTTTTTTTATGGTTGTTAGTAATTAGTTTAATTTGTTCATTGTTTCCAGTACTTCTGTTTTTTATTTTCTGTAAACAGGGGATGCGAAGAAGGCGTCTATAAACGTACATTTCAAAAGATTCTACTCGTTTCTCTGAGTCAGAGTCAAGGGTCTAGCACGGAGAATACATACGCTCTCATCATTCCCATTCGGAATTCGGGTCTGTTCAATTCGGGAATATATTTCCTTTCTTGAGTCCCACTTGTCGTTTATATTGGTTCCCAAATATTTAAATGTTGAGAACCGTTCTAAGGTGTTGTCCCTGATTTCGAGGGATTCTGATGGTAGATTTTTCTTTGTTATTACCAGTTAATCCAATTCTTTCGCTGGCTGTTACGACCCGATTGATCAACTGCTGGAGATCTTTGATATTATTTGCTAATAGAACAGTATCATCAGCATACCATATGTTGTTCAGTGTTATTATTAACTGTTATTCCTTCAATGGATTCATAGATGGCCTCATTAAACACAGCATCAGAATAAGGATTGAACGGAAGTAACGAGAGAATGAATCTCTGTCTTACACCTTGGGTTATTTTTAAGCTTTCGGACTTTTCTAGCCAATTTTAAATTCCACTGATTGATTCCAGTACAGATTTTTAATAATATTTAGATCTCTTTTGTCTATATTTGTGGTCACTAATTATATGATGCTCGTTTTTAAAGTAAATACCGTTTTGATATTAAATAACCGGTCAAGTGCAAGTTGAACTTGCACAATTAGTGTTCCGTACGTTGATTGCTTTTAAAATAAAAAATGTTGTTACGGTGGTCTAAAATGATTAGTGACTTCACAAAAACACCCCAAAATGAGTTTTCAACAAAGTTTGTTTCCAATCTTTACTGAAAATTGATGACCTTGAATTTTTTTTTTTTATATACCAAATAAATTATTAAAGGTAATGCATTCGTGATAATTTTCGTTCAATCTACACCCGCTGGAGAATATTCCAGGATTTTTTCAAAAATTTTTGATCAGTACTTTTCGAGATACGGTGGGGGGACAGCGATTTTTCGTGATTTTTTAAAAATAATACAAAGAAAAGTGTGCGCAAGTATTACATTATATATATATTTTTTACTCCTGTTTTCACAAGCTTTCATTTGACACCACACTCGATGACCTACTAAAAATTTTTTTTTTCACTTCCGATTTCACCCCCCAAAACTAACCCCTTAAGTCAAAATTTGACTTTCAAAACTACACAGCTTTGATGAGACCATCAATTCCTATATTATTACCCAATTTCAAGTTTCCATGACAAATAGTTTCGAAGAAAATCGGGTGTGGCAGACAGACAAACAGACAGACACCGAAGTGATCTTATAAGTGTTCCGTACGGAACACTAAAAACAGCAAAAGGCCATTTTTATCACAATTTTATTTTAACATGAACGCCTGACCCTTAATCTACTTTTCAAAACAATTTCCACCTATATTAAGGTACTGGTCATATCCTAAGACCAGACCATTATTTTATCCTCTCAGAAATCTGCCGCTTAGTTTGCTAACTACTGCAGCACGGCCGTTTTGGCGTCTTCGTCTGCGTCATTTATGAAACTTGAAGAAACATAAGTTGTTTGCAGAAATGCAATAACATCCGTGCCAGCACTACCGCGTTGTCTAAAAGGTGCTGTGAAATACAAAAATGTATGTTTCAGCACTTGGACAACGTTGACGGGTATTACGACATCCTCACGATATAAAAACGGGTAAAATCCCTGCTCAAACAGGGAGGTGTGCGATAAAAAAACACACATTACATAATGATGCAATCGTAGAGCGTAAAGTTTCCCCACCAAGCCATCATTAATGACGGACGGTCACCCTTCGTCTCCCTCATCGTGCACCTTTAAATGCTCTAATACGTTTGCTTACTATTTCACGGCTCACAGCGTTTTCACCATACGATTGTATGGTGGGAAGACCTCCAAAGAGATGGCTCGAATCATGGACATCAACACCTCAAGAAAACTGATGAGTTTGAAATTACAGGCCTGAGGCCTGCAGTACGTGGAAGAAGAAAAAGAAGATGCACCATAACACTTCTCAAGGCATTTTTGGATTCTGGCTGTATTTTTTCCCACCAAAAGGCAATGTTTAATCAACACATGAAATTCTTTTCATTCCATCGTATTTCAAAAATCAAAAGTAGCATAATTTAAACAGCTGTAACTCGCAAACTAATAGACAAAATGTCATGAAAATTTTACACGAATCTTTCGAGTGTTGACACTAACCGAAAATCATTTTTTTGCTTGTGCTGCCATCTCTCGGAAAGTTTCGAGACTTTTCACCCCATGTTAATAAGTTGAAAAATTTGTTAAAAACTGATGTTATATTGACACATTTTCGACTATAATAGCGGGTATTTTAACAGCACCACAAGTCTTTCTGGTGTCTAGCGCCATTATAATTATTTCGTGTGTACTACAAATAATAATAATAATAATAATAATGTCTTTATTGTAATTTACAAGGTAATGTTACAAAAGGCGAAATTGAAGCCAAGCTTCCTCATTTAACCTATACAGTTGATTCAATAATAATAACTAAATTTATACATATGAAATAAAAACTAATATCTAAATATAACTGTGAGACAAATGTACATTGAGACTTGGTAAAAGCACAGTAATACTTACTACATTTTGACGCAACGGTGACATAAGAGACCGGATCAGAACAGAAGGCAAATCATGTACGGGACGGCAATGTTATCAACATGTTGCGTACCCTATGTTTAAACGCGGTGGGTTCTAATTGTCTTAAGTCTGCAGGCAATTTATTGTAAGACATTGATATCTGATAACTAAATGATTGTTCAAATAAAGCTGTTCTGTGATAAGGAGGAGTGATGGTAAATTTATGCCTCAAATCTAAGGCATGAGCATCATATCTAACTTTAATTTTCTGATACAAATAATTGAGAATTTTTTTGAAAATTATTTTATTAAATAGAACCAAACTATATAAATGCCTACTTTCGCTCATAATTAGCCACCCAATCTCTTTCATTCCAGCACTCACTCCCCTCTCATACTTTCTTATGCCACCAATTAGACGCACACAACAGTTCTGTATACGCTGTATACGTCTGACATCCCGCTCCACAAGACAGGGTCCATACACAGTGTCACAGAAAGCAAAGTGCGACAGCACCAACGATTCACACAAGGATTTTTTCAGAGCGGCATTCAAAAGGTGTCGTTGGTTAAAAATAAGTTTTAAATTTGCAAATGCTTTCCTGATACAGCCGCTAATATGTTCTGAGAAGCTCAATTTAACGTCCAGCAATAATCCCAAGTTCCTGGCAACACTGGAAACCTGTACTGTGTCATTATTTATACTGACATGTATTAGATCCTGATATTGATCCCTACATTGCTCCCGTCCAAATAAAAGTAACTGACTTTTTTTAGGATTCAATTCAAGACAATGGTTTAGCGAAACTTTCCGAAGATGCTCAAGCTCATTCGGAAATTTATCATTCGCCTCCAGAATTTGTTCGGGTCGAAATGACATGTAAATCTGGGTGTCATCTGCATATAGGTACGTTGAGACGTTCTTCAAGTTGACAGTAAGTTGAGAAGTGTACAGTTTGAAAAGTAGAAGCCCAAGGGTTGACCCTTGAGGCACACCACACTTAGCGACTACCTGACTGGATTGTTGACGATTAAGTTTTACACACTGTGTTCTGTTCTCGAGATAGCTCTTAATAAATCATTAACAAATATCGAGACACCCTACATAATTCAAAAGTAAGCTTTTAAATTGTTCTTATATCCAACTAAAAAAGGTAATCGACCGAGCACATTGAAAATTAAAATTTATCTATACGTAACAAAAATTTATTCTCTATACCTCCCATTTCAAGTAAAGAAAAATGATGGTAAATGACAGGTACGAACTACGGGTATAAAAATTTAGATTGATTGCCAGTTCTATAACGGAGCTGAAATTTTTATAAGGCTTCCTTCCATTACAACGCAGCTTATTTTAATCAAAATAGATGCATTTTATTTGATGGATAATTTACTGTGGAGTTTTCGATATATTGTTTTCGTCGGTTATAATAAAGTATTGGAATTTAAAGAATATATGAACTTAAAAAATAGTGAGGATTTTCCCTCTATATCGTTAACTCTGACATCAAGATAATGGGCTCATATGAGGAAATATTTATGAGGGTAGTGCCAAACGTTCTCGGCCTAACACAGATCTCTCATTCTCAACCTAAGTCTATCCACTCCTGGACGTAGGTCTCTTCTAATCTCTTCCATGCTTCCCTGTCTTTCGCCACCTTTAACCACTGTTTGCCTGCTACTATTGTTATATCATCGACCCATCGTTTCTGTGGACGTTCAACGCTTCTTTCTGTTTCTCTGGGTCTCCATTCCGTAATCCTATACACTCATCTGTCTCCGGATGATCTAGTCACATGACCTGCCCATCACCACTTCATCTTTGCCACCTCGAGAGTTATGGCAATGACTTTGATTCGTCTCCTTATCTGCTCGTTATGGATTCTATCCCTAAGGGAGATACCAAGCACGCTTCTCCCCGTAGATCTCTGTAAAATCACGAGCTTTAGTCCATATGTGCTGACTGGTAGAACACAGGAATTGTAGACTTTAGTTTTTAGGTTTATGGGTATTGTAGCACTTTTTAAGATTTGTCTTAGTTTCCCAAAAGCTGCCCATGCCAGCCTTATTCGCCTGATAATTTCTGCATACTAGTTCTCCTTTCCGATCTTAATAGTAAAAGTTAAAAGTAGATATACTCGTCGACGTGTTCTATTTAGTTATTTCCTATCTGTATATTGGTATTTTCACGACTCATAAATTTACTTTTTTTTTAATTTATTTTAAGACCTACCCTTGTGGAGACCACATTCAGCTGGTTCAACATTTCCTGTAGCTCATTGGTGTTATTAGCTATCACTACTATGTCGTCTGCAAGCCTAAGGCAACTTATTCTAGTGCCGTCGATGTTGATGTTTTTCCCATCCCAATTTAACTCCTTGAAGACGTCTTCAAGGGCCATCGTAAATAATTTAGACGCGATACTATCTCTTTGTCGTGATCCTCTTTTTAGTGGTATCTTATTAGTGACAATTGTTTCGTCAATTTTAATATGTATTGATGCTTCTTTACAAATGTTCTCTATTATTTTTATATATCTGGAATCTATTCTTGCATTCGCTAGGGATTTTACAACTCAGATTTCAACAGTATTAAATATTTTATGAAAATCAATGAAGGCTATACATTTTTCTATTACAGTACGTGTTGTGTAGAGGTGGTCGATCGTGCGAGATCACGTTCTGAAGCGCGCCTGTTCCACAGGTGGATAGAAATCTGTTAGGCGATTGGTTACGATTTTAGTAAAGAGCTTATATAACTGCGACAGAAGAGATATGGGTCGATAATTTTCGATATCAGTATTATCGCCTTTCTTAAAGACACGTATAGCCTCGGAATTACACCATTTTGTTGGTATTTTTCCCTCATAGGGACATTTGCTTAGTAATGCATCTTTCAAATATTTACTGCAAGTTTCTACAATGATTTGATCTTCTTCAGGGCATCTATTGTTTCTCATTTGGTTCAATGCAGCTTGTATTTCCTCCTCTGTGATATCTGGGATTTCTTCAGATCCTACGTTCGTAGTGCTCATGTTTTCTTGTCTTTCTATCTGACTGGGATGAGTATAATGTTGTGTAGTAGACTTGAACAGCTCTAAATATATCATTCTTATTATTTACTGTTCTATTATTTTCATGTCGTAGTTTTGTAATATTTATTTTTCCTCTAGACAATCATAAAGGTATTACTTTCATTTTACAATTATCTTTTATAATTTCCTCTATGATCTTCGAATTTCGTTTTATCTGGGATATTTCTTCTTTCCTCTAGTAATTTTAATGTCTCAGGAATTAATTTTGGATTTTTATGGTGTTTTGTTCTTGATCGATGTTGTTATTGAAGTTGTGATTTTAGCTATGATTTCATCTATATTCACTTGAGCAGATGTGTCCGTTGTCATTCTTCGTTTAAGTTCATTTTGATATTTTTCTTCTTTTTGTTTCAAAATTTCTCCGATTAGGTGCCGCTGTTTTCTGAAAAGTTCTTTCGGTTTTGGTGTTTCTAGTTATTTTTGCTCTTACCAGCGTGTGGTCACTGTCGGTACAAAACTGATTTAAAACAGACACATCCCTACATATATTTCTACAATTACACAATATAAAATCAATTTGGTTTTTTTGCTTGCCTTCTGGGCTTCGCCAAGTCCATTTACACTGTTTTGGCTTCTTAAAGAATGTGTTGAGATAGTGCATTTTTTCCTTGTTGAGGTAGTTCATTAGGATCTCTCCTCTATTATTTTTATCGCCCAGTTCAAAGTGTCCAACGAATTCTCTGTCCTCTTGTTTTTGTTCTCCAATTTTGGCATTAAAATCACCTGTAATCATTATGAAATGTGCTCTCTCTTGTTGCAGTGATTGACTAGATTGTCGTAGAATCTTCCAATGTTCTCTTCGTCTGCTTTGTTTGTGGGGACATATGTATGAATCATGTGCACCCTGTATCTTTTGTTTAATGCGATTACGACATAGATAACTCTACTGGATACAGCACTGTATACACAAGATAGTATGTTTTTATTGATCATACTGGCTACACCACCGTTCTTGCGAGTAAACTAACATTCGTACTTTTTTACTCGGAAGATAAAGTACGAATGTTAAGTCCTAAAAATCCCTCTTAATATGCAAAGAATCAAATATCTGGAATGTACGCAGGAGTTTGCTACACCGTCTTTTTTTGTAAAAATTCATATATGCGCCCTTACAAGATACATCTGGCGTAATGATTAAAGTTACTAGGTTGTTGTTTCTAAGTTATTTAGGTAGCTATTAGTAAAAGTTTAAAAAAAATATATATTTTTGTACATAATTACCCTTTTCACTTTGCCCAGCGTTTTAAAAACCGACGCTGCATGGCCTTTCAACTCATGACCTAGAAATACAATTAGGAAAAAAGAAAAACTTTTTATATGGAAAACCTAATCAAAATTATCGACTACTCGGAAATACCGATAACGTAGTTACTTTCCTGATTTGAGTAATGGTATTCCAAAAAAGCGCAATTAGAATACCCATTTCTGTATTTTTCTCTTTACCTTTTTTAATTATGCTTAAACTAATTTGTACACAAGACAATTAAAAAAAGGAAAACGATGAAATTATCAGAAAATTGCATAAAAGTTAGTGGAATATAAAAAGTGTCATTACTATTCACTTTATAAAATGGAAATGAATTGCACTTGCGGATTATGCCAGCTATTTTTATTGCTAGATGCAGTTTTAATGGCGCATCTTCATTATAAACGCTGAAATTAAAGAAAAAGGTTTTAGTTATTTGAATTATATTTGTGTTGATCGTCGATTCAAATCTACGCAAGAATGGGATTTTTCTACAATTTTAAGAAGTTTAAAAACATCTTCGTTCAATTTTTCGTCAATTTATATATTTCATAAAAATGTTTGTAATCAATTACATTGAATGCTGAGAAACCTGTTCCACAGAGCGATAAATGGAGAAAAAATACCAGAGGAATGGTCAAAAGTAGTCAATAGTATCTATATTTAAAAAGGGAGACCGCAGAAAATGCATAAACTATAGAGGCCTAAGCATAATATCGAGTATGGGACGTTTGTATAGAAAAATTATTAAAAATATCATAGAGAAAAATATAAAAGGAAAAATTGGAGAAGACCAAGGAGACTTTACGGCCGGAAAATCATGTATAGACCACATATACACTATAAAACAAACAATGGAAAAAAAACTGGCAAAGAATAGAGAAGATCATTTAGTCCTCATAGACATAAGAAAGGCCTATGACTCCGTACCAAGACAAAGATTATGGAACGCAATGAAAGAAATAGGCATGAACAAAGAACTAATATACGCACTAAAAGCTCTCTACGAAAACAACACAGTGAACATAAAAATAGGACATAAAATAGGGAAGAGACTCCAGACATCAAAAGGCCTATTACAAGGATGCTCTACATCCCCCACACTATTCAAAATATACCTCGAACAAACATTAAAAAAATGAAAGCAAAAATGTAGTGGAATGGGAGTCCCAATACGAGAAGATTACTTATATACTCTAAGTTTCGCAGACGACCAAGTAATCATAGCGCAAGATGAGGAAGACCTCAGTGATAAGAAAACTGAAAGAAGAATACACTAAAGCAGGATTAGCAATAAACTTTGATAAAACGAAATATCTAACAACAAAGGAGGGAAACGTGGAGAATCTAGAAGTCGACAACGAAACAATAATCAAAGGAACCGATAGATTTAAATATTTAGGAACCATTATTTCAAAAAACGCAACATCAGAAAAAGAGATTAAAGCTAGATTAGGACAAACGCGGACATGCATAAGACAATTAAATTCGATCCTATGGGACAAGCACATTACAAAGAGAAACAAAACACGCATATACAAATCAATAATACAAAGCATAAAGACATACGGGTCAGAAACATGGACGATCAACAAAAGAAATAAATCTAAAATTAA
This sequence comes from Pachyrhynchus sulphureomaculatus, assembly GCA_019049505.1. Lineage (NCBI taxonomy): Eukaryota > Metazoa > Arthropoda > Insecta > Coleoptera > Curculionidae > Pachyrhynchus > Pachyrhynchus sulphureomaculatus. Next base: position 180,116,988 of record CM032454.1, read on the forward strand.
CGCGGTAGAGATGGAGTATTGGAGAAGATGTTATAGAGTGACACGTATGGAGAGAATAAGAAATGAAGAAATAAGAAGCAGAATGAACATCAAAGAGAATGCAATAAACACCATTGAAGAAAAACGATTAAAATGGTATGGACACATAAGACGGAGCGAAGATAATAGGTGGATAAAGAAAATAACGGAGTGGAGCCCTATAGGGAGAAGAAAAAGAGGAAGACCCAGACGATCGTGGAGAGACGATGTGGACAAGGCTAAGGAGGACAGGGGTCTAACAGATGGAGACTGGGAAGATAGAAACGGATGGAATCAAAGGCTGAGAGAAGGAAGACAGCGTCAACTGTAGAAAATCCTTGATATATATATAAAAATTTTATTAGAACAATTTTTAAAATAAGAGGTACTAGAATTTGATATAAGGTGATTGCAAAAGTTCGTGCCCGATTTTCATAGATGGCAGAAGCGTGCACTTTTGACTGCGCTGATGTTTCTTTTATAACCATATTAACTGACTGACTGATTAAGTTGTTATCTAAAAGCGTCATAACGTTAAAAAAAAGTTTGTTTAAATTAATTTGTGTGCAAAGTTAATATTCAAAAAAGAAAACGAAAAGTTACATTTTCGTCATGTTATGTTATATGAATTTAAAAAGGGAGTCTTTATTACAACTGCAACAAAAATATTCAACGCGTTTATTTGGATTGTGCTCCTGCTCTTAGGATAGTTAAAAAGTGGTTTGGTCTATTTCGAAATGGTGACTTCAAGCGATCAACGAAAAGACGTATTTATAGCATTTATAGACTATCAAAAGACCTTTGATAGTATAAAATACGGACCGATGATGGAAACAATACAGCAAATTGGATTAGACACGAAAGATCTAAGAATAATACAATGTCTATACTGGAATCAGTCAGCAAACTTACGGATTAATAGTCTACTATCAACAAAAGACCTTCAAATAACAACTGGTGTACAACAGGGATGCGTTTTGTCTACTCTATTGTTTAACGTTTACGTAGAGAGGATTTTTCGATTAGCGTTACAAGGTCAAACAGGGGGAATAAAAATTAATGGGACACCAATAAACAATATACGATTCGTTGATGACACAGCTATTCTAGCAGACAACTTGAACGATCTACAAGACATACTGAATAAGATAAACAGAGTGGGCAAACAGTTTCGACTAACAATGAACATCAAAAAATCAAAGTTCATGGTCATCAGCGGACAACAACATAACCAAGCCCAAATATTAAATGACAACAGCCCCCTAGAAAGAGTAAGCAGTTTTAAATATCTTGACTGTAATATAAATGACAGATTGGACTGTGGCGAGGGAATAAAAATATAAAAATAAGAACTGGGATGACAAGGACAGCTCTGGTAAAATTTCAGAAATATCTCTGTCGTATAGAGGTGCCTCTAAGTTTACGATTCCCTAGAGTAAAATGCTATATATGGCCTATAATAACGTACGGTGCTGAAACATGGTCACCTAAGCTAAAATCAATGAATGGAATAGAGGCATTTTAAATATGAACCCTCCGCAAATTATTGCGGATTTCATGGGTGGATCATGTGACCAGTGAGGAAGTATTGCGAAGAGCTGGAACCGAACGAATACTGCTGCAACAAATAAAACACCGTAAGGTCACATACAACATTCTTGGCTAGGTGGCATTAGAAATTGGTCGGCAATGTTGGAGTCATCTTTGCTCTAGCAAAAGAGGGACAACTCACCATAACGTCTTGAGACGGCAGATGAACGCCTACACGCTGTAAGCGTATGGCACTAGAAGAAGAAGAAGACTTCAGTCTAAACGATAAACTTCGCTCTGGGCGATCTCCCGACATTGATAATGACCTTATCCGTGACTTAGTGAGTGATAACCCACGGGTTACCACTGAAGATGTTGCTGAGAGACTAAATGTTAACAATTCGGCTGCATCTCATTAAAAGCAATCATTTAAAGCAACTTGGATACGCTTGGAAACTCAATATATGGTTTCCGCACGTTTTCACAGAACGGAACAAACTGAACCGTGTTTCCAGTAGTCTCAGGCAGGATGGATAAATATAGTCTGTATTTTTTTTTCTCAGATGCTAGAACTAGTAGTTCCCCCCTCCTCTTAGGGATGATTTTCGACATTATGATTAAGATGATCCAGTTGTCTTGAATATTTTGCACAATGTGATAAAAGTACTTGATCCTTTCCGATTTTAATAACATCTATGTGCATCATTAGAGCATAGGGGTAGTTTTTACCACCCTCTAAAGGTAGTTTATGGTCGTGTATCGATGGTTCAAACGAGTCTACTCCATATTTGTTCACCCTGCCTAAAACTACAAAAGCTTTAACTTTTTTCGTCGTTATTAAAACTTTTGAGACACCTCCATAGGTAGGAGTAGTTTTTACACCCTATAGGGATTACTCTACCCTTTAAGAATAATATCTGGTTGTCACACAAGATTCAGATATTTTGTTCTAACAGTTACAACTTTGTACATGTTATTTAAACTCACGTGCGTTATTTGTGTTTTAGGGGTACTTTTCACCCCTATAAGGGTGGATTTTGGATGCAGCTTACTGTAGTTTGAATGCATATTCTCTTCTCTAGACTATAAAATATCTATCATTTTTCCCACTTCATTAGGAGTCATAGTTTTATCATATTTCAAGAGATGTTTTTGGAAAAAAAAAATGACACAATAAATTTTTTTTTTAACTACGGATTCGAATTCATCGTCGAAAAATACACTAGATCCATGTATTTTGGTGCATGGTAATGAACTTTTTTTTGGTATGGTTGTGTAATTAAACATAAATTTTCTGGTCGAAAATCGCATACTAAAGTTTGAAAGACAGTAAATTTTTTATTTAAAAAAAAAATCCTTCGACAATTTCTAACGACTAAATTATTTTGCAAGATTAATTTTTATTTTTGGAGAGTGCATTATTTTTTGTCAAGTTATCCTGCAGACCAAGGGGTGCCATAGTTTTCTTCAGTGGTCCATTTAACCCGATAAAAAATATTAATTTTTTTTATGGGATTGGGGCACATCGACTGCAGTGGTCATTTAGCGCCCAACTTTAAAGTTGAATTTAAAATTTATTTGATGAGTTTGTTCTATATTAAGTTATAGTATCCATTTTCTTTTAGATATTCTTCAATTTGTTTCATTCTTGTTTGTATTAGACTTTGGTTCAGTATTTGTTTCAGATTTTGTTGTAAATGAAATTTTTTCTTGGATTGCAGTGGATGAGGAGCTTCAAATATGTGTTTAATCGTGAGTGGAGACATGAGGAACAATAAGGATAGTTTCACTTTTAAGTAGATATGAATGAGTCAAGTGAGTGTGGCCCACTGTCAATCTTCTCCATATTGTATTTTATCTTCTATTCAATGATTGATCGTGAAAAGGAGGATATACTAGAGGTTTAACTTCCCAAAGCTTATTTGAAGATTCCTCAAGGTCTCACTCTAGTTGAAATAATTTCCTGTATATCAATTTTAGGTGGTTAATGTAGTCATTTGGATGGTTCCCTTCGCGTATAGGTATTCCAGAGTCTACAGCTTCCTTTGCATGTTGGTCAGCCTTTTCGTTGCCTTTGATTCCAATATGCCCAGGTATCCAGAGAAATATAATGGAAATATTTCTTTATTTCAGGATGTATAGAAGGTCGGAGATTTGTCTAGCGTAAGCATATTTCAAATTTCTAGTCTTGAGCGATTCCAAGCCCTTAGTGAATCGAAAGCGATAAGATATTTGTTATTAATTCCTGCATTTATGGCGTAACGAAGACTTTCCTTAATTGTGAGGAGCTTAGCAGAAAAAATTGAAGAGAGTACTGAGGCAACCTAAAGGTTCTAATTGTGTTGTTTGAAACAATGGCAGCTCCCACTCCCAACTAAGATTTAGAGCCGTGGGTATAAAAAATTGAGTAGCCTGAGTAGGTTTTGTTTATTGTTGTTATGTTAACATTTAAAACACATTTAATTTTTTTTTTCTTATAATTGAAAATACAATAAGAATATGTAATCGCCATTCTTTTGTATTATTTATTTAATAACCTTTAAAATATTACTTACTTACTTAATCCTTATGCCTTTCTACCCCTTGTTAGGAGTGTAAGGCCCGTGGAGTTGAGTTATTCTATATTTATCTTTTCCATATTTCCTTCTATATCCTTCCATCCTGTTTAAATCGTCGATTGCCTCTTTTCTTTCTTTTGTATTAGTTTCTTCTGTTTGTATGAGTTCTGTATCTTGTTCCGGTATTATGTCTCTATGTTGATTTTTGTACGCTTTTTCTTCTAATTTTTTGCATCCCTTTCCTTTCCTCTCTGTTTCAGTGATTCCTACATAGTGCATTTGTTGTTCTTCTGTCAGGTCATCTTCTTTTCCGTTTATACCCCTATTATTCCGTGTTCTCAATCTAAAAACTCGATAATTATTTCCCATTTCTTTCTTCCTATCTATTTCTTTGATTATCTTCTCATTTGTATTCATTTTACTAGTCCTCTCTTCCGTATCCTTTATCTTTGCCAGGGTCGTCGTCAATCTACCTATCTCTCTCCTTTTTCTTAGTTTTTTGACTTGATGGTCGTAGTATTCTTTGTTTGTACTTTCAGTTTTTCTTCCTCAATGTCCCGTTTATATTCTCTTCCTTCGATTACTATTTTTTGATATTCTATTTTCACCCTTTTTTCATTCTTTCTCTCATTCTCTGCTATATGCTTCAATTTCTTTTGAAAATTTTGAATTTCGCTTTCATCTTTTGTTAAATCGTTTATATAAACTCTTTTTTTTGGGTTTCTCAGTTTTCCAAGTTGTATCTTGTATATAGGAGTCGTTCCCATTTTTATCACATCTTTAATCTGTACTTTTGTGTCCATACTCCTCTCCATAAAAAGTTCTACACCCATTTTCAGATCTGGTTGGCTATCCGCTTTAAAAGTCGTTCCCGATATTACAATATTATTCCTTGCTTTGTCTTTTTTTAGTCTACTCATCTTCAAATCCATACTTCTCATGTTTTCTCTAATTATCTTATTTTCCTCTTTCAATACTTCATTCTTCTTTCTTAGTTCCTGCAACTCTTGTTGGTATCTCTTTTGATCTTGCTTCATATCCTTTATATCTAACATTAGCTCTCTGATCATTTCTATGAGATTGTCGATCTTATCTACTCTTTCGTTTTTCTCTGTCTGTGGTGTTCTTATCAGCTTTTTACTCTTCTTGAATAATCCCATTGGCTTTTCTTTTCCTTCGACTCTTCCTCTTTTCGAGTCTCCTGAAGTATAATCATCGCTATCCATTGTTCCTTCTGTTATAAAAACTTTACCTGTGTTCCCCGTATATTCCATTTTCAAACACGGGAGAAAAAGAAAAAAATTGTTGTTTATTTTCTTATCACCGTAAACAGTAAAATGATCAAGGTCGTCGCTTATCGTTTCGTTAGCTTCATACGATTTCACAAAATTATTCTCATAAATCTCCAGATTTTTTTACTTATTGTCTTAATCCAACACTACACTCTGCTTTATTTCTAGTCAATCGACAAAATAATTAAATAAATCGAAACACTACCGTAATAATGCTCGTTGAACGAGTTGACTATTGCCGGGTGTTTGATTCACGTGTACACACATCGCGATCCGAAACTCAATTCCCCCTTTAAAATATATTTTTTTAAAAATATACATACTTTTTGCAGCGCTCAAGTGTATGTAACTCCTTAATCTACACCTTATGGAGAATATTCCAGAATTTTTTCTAAATTTTTTGTTAGTGTTCTTAGAGATAAGGTGAGACAACAGCGATTTTTGACATTTTTTTTTTAAATAATATAAAGAGCTTGCGCGAATATTAGAGCCCACGCAGACTACAGACTTTTGATTGGCTGACAGTTTAATTGGTTGTTTAATTAGCATGAAGACATACGTGTGTGCGCACGCTCAACACTTCTTAACTCACGTATGTCTTCAAGATAATTAAGCAAATGATTAAACGGGCGGCCGATCAAGAGTCCATAGTCTGCGGAGGCTCTAACTATTTTAGAACTCGTATTTTCACAAGCTTTCATTTGACACCCCTTTTAATGACCTTAAAATTTATTTTTTTCACTTCTCATTTCAGCCCCCAAGACTAACCCTTTAAGTCAAAATTTAACTTTCAAAACTGCAGAGCTGTTATTAGGTCATCAATTCCTATATTTGTGACAAATTTCAACTTTCGACGTTAAATAGTTTAGGAAAAAATCGGCTGTGACAGACAGACATACACCGAAGTAATCCCATAAGTGTTCCATTTTTCAATTTTGATACGAAACACTAAGAAGAATTATTCCCATATTGCGATACAAATATATTTTGTAAAACATATTCAGCACATCCATTGTTTCCGAAAATAAAACGTACTTGTTCCCGTGTTTACGCTGTATGGGCCCATTAAATCATTCCTTTTGTTTTCGACAAACTCAGCTACGTTCAGCACGAAAAAAAACAGCAAGTCTTTCAAAATAAAATGGAATAAACCAGCCCATTAAATTGGTTTTACTTGACATTTACAGCAGAAGGTGCCAGCATAGCAGTAGCTTTGTACAGCTACTTTTAATTTAAAACCTGTGTACATTTAAAATTGCAATTTATATTGCTGAAATAAGCCGAATTTTTTATTTAAAAGCGTTCGAATGATGGTCAAATTTAATGTTTTTTTTTTGAATTATATGTTAAAAGTTTAAAAGCTTTTTAACAACGTTCCTTAACATATGAGCGGTCGTATATTTACGCAAAAACATCGGTAAAGTAATTTACTCAGTACTTTCCTGATAAATACGTAATGTAAATAAGTGCAATTTACTTTCTTATACTAAAAAAAAAAGATGAACAAAGAGAACTTCAAAGAACGATGATAGACATTTTTCGCAAATTATCACAGGCGACAAAACTTATTGGAATCCTCCCACAAAGCCGGAATCGATGCAAAAGACTCCCCACCTCCAAAGATGTTGAAAACGCAATCATCTTCTGAAAGTCACACCTGCATAGGCTTTCGATTTGATAGAAACCTGGGCAATTCTAAAAGCTATGGATAATAATAATAAGGCCCTGCCAAAAGTGTTGTGCCGGCGAGTAAGCCGACACCCACCAAGGTGGGAAAGTCACAGCAACGCATGAGTTGCACCACAGGAATCAATGAACACGCCATGCGTTGCTGTGATGAAATCACACCTGACAAAGAAATCACTGACAAGAGAATCACTCGCCGCTTGGACCCACCACCACCAATCCCAAGCGCAACCGACGTAGATGCGGGAGAACACAAACATACACAAAAAACATTCAGAAGTCAGTGATTTTGAAAACATGTAACATTGTCGGGTCATTCCTTAATACACAATGGTAATGCTTTTGTGCTGACTTGGTTTGCGCCCGTCAGCCAAGCATGGAACCACATTGACCAAATGTGAGAAAGAAAAACGAGAACAGTCATAATAATAACACATCCTTATACGATCTCAATTCACCAAATACAGGAAATTACACCCCAACGCATGCAAAGAAAGACTTACCATCGAGAGGAAGGCAGGAGGAAGAGGAATTATAGACATCAGATCATTACACACAAAACAAATACAAGCACTTAGGAAATTCTTTCACACCAAGCAAACCAGCCTCCACACGGCAACAGTCAAAGCAGACAAAAACTATACTCCACTCGACTTATCCCGGGTAGACCACCCAGCAGATACACACAGTCACATCCAATTACAACAGGAAAAGATGAAAACGTGGTCAGAAAAAACACTCCACGGAAAACACAGATACCACATAGAACAAGACCACGTAAATAAAAAACAATCATACACCTGGTTATGGGATGGGCAGCTATTCCCGGAAACAGAAGGCTTCTTGCTTGCCATCCAGGATAAAGTCATATTAACCAGAAACTACCAAAAGCCTATCATCAAAGACCCAACTATTACAGAAGACAGATGCAGAAAATGCCACCAGCAGAAAGAAACGATCGAACACATAACAAGCGGATGTAAAATATTAGCCGGAACGAAATACACAGCCAGACATGACTCAGCGGCAAAAGTAGTTCACCAAGCACTAGCCACAACATACAAGCTCATAGAAAACACAGATCCCTACTACAAATACACACCAACATCCGTACTTGAAAATAAAGATTACAAACTCTACTGGGACATCGGTATCCGTACAGATAAAACAGTCTCCGCCAATAGACCCGATATTACTTTTCAGTGCAAAAAAGAAAAAGTCACCTATCTAATTGACATAGCTGTCCCCAACGACACAAACATCCAAACGAAATACACAGAAAAAATTTCCAAATACACACCTTGCAACGGAAATAAAAAAGCTATGGAAACAAGAAAAAGTCATCATTGTCCCTCTCATTATATCAGCCACAGGCCTTACACCACCCTAATAACCTGTTCCTGAAGAGTCCAAGCAATTGAGGAAGTGATAAATAGAAAATACCAATATTATGGAGTGTCTCATTATAAAAAGCCATTGCTCGGTAAAGTGGTGATTTTAATAGAAAATTATTTTGTGGGGTACAGACAATAAAAGTCGAGGGGATCTCATTGTACAACCAGGCACGTGCAACATGATTTGAGAAAATAACTCAGGGCAATCAATAACAGACTTCATAAGTTTTGCAAAAAAACTCATAAGTAGTTCCTGCGTCGCAGCAGTGATGGTATCTCAAATCTCTCCAGCAAGCCCTCATGGTCACAGCCTCTAAGCAGGAAAGAACCATCAACTCTAAAAGGTAAAAATTTAAGGAATTTCCTCTGTATGCCTTCCAATTTCTGGATATAATTGTATATTGGATTCCAGACCACAGATCTATACCCAAGTTTTGAGCAGACATAACAGAAGTAAAGTAGCATAAGTGTTTGAATATTTGTAAAGCTTTTAGCATTGCGCAAAACAAATCCCAACGCCCTAAACGCCTCTGCGTAAATGCTGTTGATATGAACACTGCTGAAGTTGCGAACCGTTCAACTCGTAATTGTAATGAATACTTGACTTATTGGAAAAGGTCATGGTGTAACACTTTTTGATATTCAGCGGTAAGGTGTTACGTTCACACCATAAATTAATTCTTTCTAAATACGCCTGTAAGTCAAGGCAATCCGAGGTGGTGCTTATTATCCGGAGGAGTTTTAAATCATCCGCAAATAGGAGCACTTTACTGGAAATATCAGAGACTATGTCGTTAATAAAGAGAGAGAAAATCAGAGTAACCAACTTGCTTCCCTGTGGCGCACCACTCATTGCTGAGAAACTCACAGACTTGTAACCGTGAATTTCAACATATTGAGATCTACCAGTGAGATAAGAGGCAAAAAAAACTGACCGGGTTGTTATCAAATCCCATAGCATCAATCTCTGCCAGGAATAACCCATGATCCACCTTGTCAAAGGCCTTCGAAAAGGCCTATAGAGCGTATCAATCTGCTGGCGCCTATGCAATGCCTCACTTGGGTGAAACAAGTTAGGTTAGTAATAGTGCTTCGTTGGCAAATAAGGCCATGTTGATTGGATGTTATCAGTTGGGCTGCTTGGGTACTAATCCGCTCGTACACTGCCGTCTCAAAGACCTTCGCAAAGGCAGACAAGATTGATATTGGCCTGTAATTTGAAATTTCGGTGGAATTGTCCTTTTTAAAGACGGATGTGATTCGTGCTTCCTTCCAAATGTTTGGAAAAGTATTAGTGTTAAGAGAAAGGTTAATGATAAAAGCAAGCGGTTCCAAGAAGGCAGAAATGCAATCCCTCACTAAAAAGCGTGGAATTTTATCAGGATCCTGAGTAGTTTTAATTTTCAGTCTTTTAGAAGTATTCAAGATCTCGTCACATGAGATATTTTTGAGACTTATGAGTGTACTAGTATTTGGTAGCAGAGTGTCAGGATCTTGAATGGACGGACCAGTATAAACACTACTGAAAAAGTTAGCAAACGAATATACAATATCCTGTGGGTCTGAATACTGGGTCGCCCAATCCCCGATGTTTTCAGGGATGAAAAAAGAGGATTTCCGTGATTTCACAAACGCCTAGAAGGTTTTAGGCTCATTAGTCATAGAGTTTTCATTGTAATCATCATACGCTGTGTCAATCGTAGTTTTCACTCGAGCACGCAATTCGTTTGCTCTGTTTTTATAGAGTAGAAGATTTGGGTCTTTTGTGCTTTTTAAAAACCCTTCCTTTTAATCGCCCCAATTATCTCCGATGTAAACCATACTGGGAAATCTCTTTTGTGAATCACAGATTTTGGTACATAGGAATCAAGAACATTATATAGTGAATGATAAAACATTCCACATGCCTGATTCACATCATCTAAGCCATATATATTAGACCAGTCAATATGTAGAAATGCCTCATAGAGAAGGGGAAAATTCAGCCTTAATTTCTCTCCTCACAGCCAGAAGTACTCCCCCACCACGAGAAACACCCATTCCCACAAAGAATAATATATAATTATACAAGAATAGACTTTAGATACTCAAAACCTAATTAAATATATATATGGTCATGCAAATAACCGTTCAGGAGAATACAAGGACCGGCACAAGAGGACACAATTTCACCCAAACTGTTCACTTTAGCGCTGGAAGATGCGTTTAAAAATGTGAACTGGTATGACAAAGGAATTAACATAGATGGCGTACAACTCAACCACTTATGGATTCGCGGATGACATTGTCATTATTAGTAAGATAGCAGAGGAACTTCGAATTACCTTGCAAGAACTCCATGAGCTTCCTTAAAGGTTGGACTAGAAATTAACGCAAATAAAACCGAAATAATGACTCCCCGAAACATTGATGTGACTGTGGCCAACCAATTGCTCGAAAATGAACCGTCATACCTATATTTAGGACACAAAATCCAATTGGGAAAAGAGCACCAAGACGAACAATTCTTGGATGGGCAACATTCGGTAAACTGGGACATATAACGAAGTCACCAGGTATTCCAATAAATCTTAAAAGAAAAGTCTTTAATAGATGTATACATTCAGGCCTACATTCAGAAGTGGATGAAACAGGCTGAGAAAGAAGGTTTGGAGTGTTCGTCCAATTTTTTGAAAAAGTTATTTATGATAATGTTATGCAGAAAAGATAAGAAATGCCGTTATTAGTTTAATTGACGGCTATGTATAAATTACCGAACATTGTTAATTGTTCTAAAATTAAATTTAAAATGGAAATGTCATGCAAAATCTAAATTAAGCCCTTTTCTGTTAAAACAAATCTTATTCTTGTTTTCTCTTAAATAAAATTAAAGTTATTCCAGTTTTCCGGAAAATAATACAGTTAGACAAAGGTTGAGATTTCTTTGTATTTTAGAATGTTTTAGAATAAAAACTAACGCCATTTGAAGGTCAAATGGGTGCCGAGAGATTTTTTTTTTTCATTTTCTGCAGAGCCGACACGCTCCCAAATAAATCGGCAATTAAACTGCGTGTGACGCAAAGGGCTATGGAAAGATCGATGTTGGGTGTTACCCTCATAGGTAAGATACCCAACAACATCATTTGACAAATGACAGGTGTAAGCGATGTCATCGAGAGAGTACAATATTTTGAAATGGAATTGGGCTGGTCACCTGGCTAGGAGAACAGACGGATGATGGTCAAAGAGACCATTGGAATGGCAACCCAGACAGAAAGCATTCCGGAACAGAGGATACCCCCCAACCAGCTGGGCAAGTGACATCAAGAGAATTTATAGTAACTGGATACAAATGGCCCAGAATAGAAATTAATAGCATAGAGAATGAGAGGCTTATGTCCAGCAGTGGACGCGTATAACTGATTAATGATGATGAGATCTATACATATATACATATAACACATGGGCTGAAAAGTCCCGGGCCTAACACATAGATGGCGCTAGTTTTATTGCAGTCACCTTTTTTTCAGTTAATACTAACCTTCAAAAGACAGCTGTTAAAATTTCATGATATTCTATTCATTAGTTTGTGAGTTATTGTGCTAAGAGTGACGCTACTTTTGTTATTTTCAAAACAATGGATCAAAAACAATTTCGTGTTTTAATTTTACACTGCTTCTTGATGGGAAAAAATACCGTTCAAGCGAAGCAATGGCTTGAAAAGTGTTATGGGGACTCCGCTCCATCAGAAACAACAATAAAACGTTGGTTTGCTGACTTCAAACGTGGTCGTAGAGACACCGATGATGCAGAGCGCAGTGGACGTCCAAATGAGGCGGTAACACCAGAAAACATCAAAAAAATCCATAAAATCGTTTTGAATGATCGAAAAGTGAAGTTGCGTGAGTTAGCTGACATCGTAAAGATATCAAAAGAACGTGTTGGCTTTATATTGCATGAGCATTTGACTATGAGAAAGCTCTGTTCAAAGTGGGTGCCGCGTTTGCTCACTGTTTATCAAAAACAAGAACGTGTTGATGATTCTGAGCAGTGTTTGGCCATTGTTAGAGCGGCGCTGGAATGATTGCGTTGCTCTTGATGGAGATTACGTTGATGAATAAAGCTAATTTTGAACCAAAAAAACCGTGTTTTCTTTGTTAGGCCCGGGACTTTTCAGCCCCATGTGTTATATATATATATATATATATATATATATATATATATATATATATATATATATATATATATATATATATATATATATATATATATTTATATATATATATATATATATATATATATATATATATATATATATATATATATATATATATATATATATATTACCGTCAGAAAGTATTTGCCCACCTAGAAATTCCAATGTAACTGCCAAAATTTAATACCTTATTAAACCCTTTTATTATATTAGGTAAATTTAATTGTTCTTAACAAGCGTCCATCATAAAATTGTTTAGTTACGCCTTTTTGGTGAAATGTCAAATTAAAAATCAATTAGAACAAATTTCCAAGTTTTGCATGATAATGGTTTTGATTGAGGCGATTTCTGAGAATTCCAGTTGAAGTAAGAACTCATTTCAAGTTTCTAGGGATTATGGAAGTTCCTAGTGACATTTTATGATAAAAACTATGCTATAAATATCATTGCCCTTTTGGAAATTAACCATTCGCAAACAGTACTTTGTCACTGATACAGGCTCAATTGTTTTGTGAAAATGCCAAAAATGAAACAAGTTTCTGTTGAAAATCGGGCTCTGATAATTTCGAGACATCAAAATGGTCCCTCGAGTCGACAAATCGCGAGTTATATGCGAATGCCAAGGAGAACGGTGGACTACATCGTAAAAAAATTTTTGCGGGACATGGAATTTTCAACCAAAAAACGTTCAGGAAGGCCTCAAAAAAACGACTCCCGCTGATGACATGAATGTCCAGCAGACGTAATCGCCGCCTAACCGCACCAGAAATCACTGCTCAAGTAAACCTGGAGCGGTCCATCCCGGACCGGGACGTGAGAGTTGCAGTGAGGAAAACCACTTCTTAGGCAAGTGAATAAATGTAAACGATTAGAATGTATATATACGTATATATATATATATATATATATATATATATATATATATATATATATATATATATATATATATATATATATATAAACTCCTGGACAAAATTAACGCAACAATCTGAAAATTAATTTATCTTTTTCGTATGTCAGTTTTAAAGTTTATCGAGTATTTGAACAGTAATCAAAACAATTCGTTTAGATTTACAGTTTTAAAGAATTTTTTTAGAAGATAAACAATTTTCTGTAATAATGCGATAGATTTTCATTAAAAGTAAGCTTATAAAGTGTTCCCTTTTTCAAAGTAATACGTTTTTTGTGGTAGACTGTTTTATTTTTGACCCCGAAGAATTAGAAAAATGAATCGAACAAAGAATTTAACTGAACACGAGGTAGTGCGAGCCTCAGTTTTATTGGACGAGGGATATTGTCAGAGTTATGTTGCCAATTTGTTAGGCAAACATCGTTCCACAATAAGTCGTATGGTAAGACGCTTGAATGAAGTAGGAACTTATTCTAGAAGGCTAGAGCAAGGGCGAAAACGATGCACTAGCGACCTAGATGAACGTTTTATAAGACAATATGCGTTAAAAAACAGGACTGTCACTAGTTCTATAATAAGAAACGAATTCGAAGCTGTTCGCAATGTCACAATTTCTTCTAAAACAGTTAAAAGACGGTTAAATGAAGCTGGATTAAACAGTAGGAGACCAGCCACTGCGCCCTTGCTTACTAGAGAGAACAGAGTTGCCAGGTTACGTTTTGCTCGAAATCACGAAAACTGGTCTGTGGATGATTGGAAACAAGTTTTCTTCACAGATAAAACTAGGGTTAGTCTAAAACATCCAGATGGTCTTGAGCGAGTATGGCGAAGACCACGAGAGAGGTTTGCTCCTTGCAATATCTCTACAAGGATTCCATTCGGCGGTGGCTCTGTTATGTTCTGGGATGGCATCTGCTTTGATGCTCGCACAGAGTTAGTACCTGTCCGTACGAGATCCATGAATGCTGACTACTATCTTGAGAATATTGTAATAGAACATGTGATGCCTTTCGGTCATTTTGTGGGGCCCAATTTCCTGTTTATGCAAGACAACGCTCGACCTCACGTGGCTAGGGAGGTACTCGATTATCTTAATCAAGTTGATATACCGATTATGCAATGGCCACCAAAAAGCCCGGATCTAAATCCGATAGAACATATATGGGATCACCTTAAGAAAAATATGAAACGTCATATACCTGCACCTAGAAACTTGAGGGAACTTGAAAATGCAGTTATCACAGAATGGGAGCAAATTCCTCAAGATTTTATCCAAAATTTAATTAGAAGCACGCCTAGGCGCATAAACGCTGTCATCCGAAGTAGAGGAGGCAACACACGCTACTAGTGTCCCAGTTACACCATTAATTTTGCTACTAGTGTCCCAGTTTATTTTTTTCATTATTACATAATTTCAACGATTTTGTTATTAGGTCTTAAGAATTATTTTAATTCGAATCTTATAGAGAAATTTGGTAGCTAATTCACTTTTAAAGTATCTGAATAAGTTTTTTCTAACTTTTAGTGTAACCAATGTTCATAAAAAATTATTAAAATTAATTCATTATAGAGATTTGTATGATTTAATATATTGTTGCGTTAATTTTGTCCAGGAGTGTATATATATATACATATATATATATATATATATATATATATATATATATATATATATATATATATATATAGATATATATATATATATATATATATATATATATATATATATATATATATATATTATATATTATATATAAATATAACAGAACAACCTTATATTGATATTAAATATATATACAAAATTTCTGGTCAAATTTAGAGCCTAAGTAAAGATTGAGTAAAAAATTAGGATCCAGTGGCTTACATTTATATACTAAAGTCCCTTAATCACTTCCGAAATTATAGGAAAATTATACGGCTACTATTAACGAAAAATAGTTTTCCTTTTTTAAATAATCTGTTCCTATAAAACTATAAATAAGTTCTTTTTAAAGAGAGTCATACATTTTTCACCGTTTTTCTGCGTTATTAAAGAGCTTGAAATGCCGTGCATCTGCTGAAAAGATATTCCTGAAGAAATGACAGATTTATGGAACTCTATAAAACTCCATAATGTCAACAAGCAAACTGATCAAAATAAAATGTAATCCATTAATGCATTTGACCTGCCTCTGGAGTTCAACAAGTAAATGAAAAACAAATATCCAAGAAAGTTTTAAGTATAATTCTTGTACCCGACAAGAATTACAATTTCACTAATAACGTAATACAATCGGATTTTTACGTGGACATTATTTTTGTAATTTTTGGAAAAATAAGCCCAAGAATCTTAAAAAAGGAAAAGTGTTGTCAATTTTCTTGCTCCTACAGAAATCAAAGGCGAAATATGAAAAAATACTATAATAAATAAATAAATGGATAGACAGGATCGAGTTGAATTTTGGTACAGAATACTGAAAACCAGGAAACCATATATTGATATGAGGATATCCTATCTAAAAATAAATCTTTGACACGAACGAAAGTAATATCAGTTCTCCTGCTTACATAATTTTCAGATTCCTCGATTCCAAGAGCCATGTAAAGAACATATAATATTACTAGAGACCAGATTATATGCAACATAAAAATCTTGAAATATGCATGTTAATATGCATGAAAAATGCTTAAAATATGCATGAAAAGAGTCAAAATATGCAATATTAAATAATAATAAAAGTAGTAATTTTTAGTTTTTTATTTCAAAATTATTTAACATTTGTATTCTTGTACACGTAAACAATAAGGTATTGGTCCAAATATTGGGTAGTAAGATTGTGTCTTCGATCACTTAAAATACTTTTATAAGTGGAAAGAGACCGTTCCACATTCAGTGAGGTAACTGGGCAGTATTTGAATTTGGGTGCTATGTTAGCACTTATTATTTCTGGCAAAAGTTCACCCGTCCCATTAATAAAACTATCAATTTGATACAAAGGTTCAAAGCCTGGATTACTGCACAAAATGTTTTCAAACTTTTCTTTAACTCTACGCAGGAATACATCTGGCAATGTGGAGTTTATTTGACGAATTTTATTCATTTCCTGAATTGATTCGGTCAACGCCAAACCTCGAGTTTCAAGCTTCTTAATACCCGCAGGTGTGCTAATCAAAGCTATGTTTTTTTTTAATATCAGAATCGTTAAATGCTTCCTTGGATTGACGAACTGCCATAGCCTCTGCACTATCGAAGTCATTTACTACACCTTTGATGGCCTCGAAATGTTCATTGTAAAATAGTACAGCTTCAATCCATGTTCCCCATCGAGTTACCACTGGTCCGGGAGGTAAAGGCACATTTGGCAGTTTTTCTTTATAGGGTTATTGCGAGCAGGTGCCTTAAGATACCCTTTCTTTGCTGATGAAGACACTTTTTTTTTGCGGGTGGCATGGTATACGTTAAACTTTAACACAGCACGTTAAAAATTGCAAAAAGACTACACTGATGCAAGCGCGTCAACAATAATGTTAAAAACTGATATATTGTTTTAAAATAAAAGTTCGTCTTTGAGAAAATTGTTTAATTGATCCACGCTCAAACAAATATTCTTAGAAACTAACTACTTATCACTTAATATCCCGACCAAGAAACAAAGGAATAAAATACCGTAGTAATTTTGGGTATTCCCTTGGCACTATAACCTAATCGATGTTTACACTATTGCAGGTAATGTTCAGGCGATAAGATTGGCTCCAGACGGCGACATTAACAATACCCTGGGCAATTCAATTGCCTAGTAATACCCAGAAATATTGTAAATATAGGGAAAATATACATCATTACTAGATTTTGGGTAAAATATGCAATAATCGGTGAGAATGGTCTAAATATGCAAACGCATATGAAAATATGCAATTGCATATAATCCGGTCTCTAAATATTGCCCATCTAACACACTCCCCAACTCAATAAGCCTCTTATAAATGATTATGTTCACAATTTGTTTATTACCCCAACTAAAGACTGGAAAAAAATCTTTTAATACTACCACGGGTATAGAATATTTAATGACCCCCACCCCTCGTCCCTGAAGCGATATCGCTCAAAATAATATCCGCATATTTTCACTAAGATATGATCAATCATCTAACGTGCTAGGAAAACTTAGAGAGAAAAAATTTAGAGTATTTTCAGAGGTCCAAAATTTAAAGGACTTCTTTGCCTTTATTTTCAAAAGAAACCGGTTATCCAAAAGAAATCCGAATTGCAGCGGCCAAAACGCGCGGCATTGAGACATGTAGCGGTTCCAATCCGACGCCAGGTCACATTTAATGCTATAACTTTGAAATGGAATGGAATTTTTAAAAATTTTTTTAAAAATAATTCTTAGAAGTATAGAGATTAAAAATGCGTAAAAAAATCGAATTTTTGAAAGGCGTATATAACCCCCTAAGTCATTACGGTAAAACTTTAATCTGAATTATTCTGAGAAATGTGAAAAGATAGTTCAATCCTTGTGATATGTTAATTTAAATAAATGCTTAGAGAAATAATGAATAAAATGAAACTCGCTTTAATGTACTCAAGTACAACATTGCAAAACACTTCACTATTCTATTTTTTTTTTCATCATAACTTTTTTCTTTCTTTCACTGTTCCCTATTTATTCTCTAAAGATTTTTTTCCTCCATAATGGACAAACTTTAAGCAAATAATTTAAGAGTTTTTGAAAAACTCCAAATATTAATTACTTGCATAATCTTGCCACTTATTAATTATCCTGATTATAAAGTTCTGTGCATTTTTAATTTCTTCTTTGTTCTGGGAATTTTACAAAGTTTCTTTAACTTATTTTTACCACGTTATATTTTAAGAGACACAGAAATACTAATGAGATAACAGAAAAAGCAGACAAAGAAATAAAATTCAAAATACACTTACTGCAAGACGAAACGATAAGAGACCTATATAGACGACGATTAGATCAAAAATTAAATGAATTTAACTACGATAACCTCCAACAGATGTATGACCACATAAAAGAATGCATCAAACAGGCGTCCCTAGAAGCAGTAGGTAAAGAAGGCAACGAGAATGAGAAACAAAAAATTAGAATCTGTGAAAAAACCAAAGAATCTATAAAGGAGTAAAAAAGACTATACGAAAAATGGCTGAATACAAAATCAGAAGAAAATCTACAGAAATATAAAGAGAAAAATGCAGAAACGTGGATGATGATAAACAAAGAAAAGAACGAGAGATGGGAAAAATCGTGCGAATATGTAGAACAGTATATAGGAGGAACTAGAAGTACAGAGTCATGGAGAATAATTAAAGCACTAAGGACTAACAATAGAGAGAAGACGTATATAGAGTACATCCCAGAAAGCGAGTGGGAAGAATATTATAAGAAGCTGCTAACAGAAGATAGACAAGAATTCCAAGAAGAGAACCCTGAAGAAGAACAGAATAAGAAAATAAAAGAGATAGAACTAAGCTATGAAGAAGTAAAGAAGACAATAAAAACACTCAAAAATAATAAATCTGCAGGGCCTGGGGGTGTGGTAAATGAAATGATTAAGTACGGGTCTAATAAATTACATCGAATGCTGAGAAACATGTTCCACAGAGCGATAAATGGAGAAAAAATACCAGAGGAATGGTCAAAAGCTTATATAGTATCTATATTTAAAAAGGGAAACCGCAGAAAATACACAAACTATAGAGGCCTAAGCATAATATCGAGTATGGGACGCTTGTATGGAAAAATTATTAAAAATATCATGGAGGAAAATATAAAAGGAAAAATTGGAGAAGACCAACCAGGCTTTACGGCCGGAAAATCATGTATAGACCACATATACACTATAAAACAAACAATGGAAAAAAACTGGCAAAGAATAGAGAAGTTCATCTAGCCTTCATAGACATAAGAAAGGCCTATGACTCAATACCAAGACAAAGATTATGGAACGCAATGAACGAAATAGGCATTGACAAAGAATTAATATACGCAGTAAAAGCTCTCTACGAAAACAACATAGTGAACATAAAAATAGGACATAAAATAGGGAAGAGACTCCAAACAACAAAAGGCCTATTATAAGGATGCTCTACATCCCCAACACTATTCAAAATATACCTCGAACAAACATTAAAAAAATGGAAGCAAAAATGTAGTGGAATGAGAGTCCCAATACGAGAAGATTACATATAGACTCTAAGTTTCGCAGACGACCAAGTAATCATAGCGCAAGATGAGGAAGACCTCAGTTATATGGTAAGAAAACTGAAAGAAGAATACACTAGAGCAGGATTAACAATAAACTTTGATAAAACGGAATATCTAACAACAAAGGAGGGAAACATGGAGAATCCAGAAGTAGATAACGAAAGAATAATCAAAGGAACCGATAGATTTAAATATCTAGGAACCATCATTTCAAAAAACGCAACATCACAAGAAGAGATTAAAGCTAGATTAGGACAAACGCGAACATGCATAAGGCCATGGGACAAGCACATTACAAAGAGAAACAAAACACGCACATACAAATCAATAATATAAAGCATAATGACATACGGGTCAGAAACATGGACGATCAACAAAAGAAATAAATCTAAAATTAACGCGGTATAGATGGAGTATTGGAGAAGATGTTGTAGACTGACACGTATGGAGAGAATAACAAATGTAGAAATAAGAAGCAGAATGAACATCAAAGAGAACGCAATAAACACCATTGAAGGAAAACGATTAAAATGGTATGGACACATAAGACGAAGCGAAGATAATAGGTGGATAAAGAAAATAACGGAGTGGAGCCCTATAGGGAGAAGAAAAAGAGGAAGACCCAGACGATCGTGGAGAGACGATGTGGACGAGGCTATGGAGGAAAGGGGTCTAACGGATCGAGACTGGGAAGATAGAAACGGATGGAATCAAAGGCTGAGAGAAGGAAGACAGCGTTAGCTGTAGAAAATCCTTGTTATATATATATATATATATATATATATATATATATATATATATATATATATATATATATATATATATATATATATATATATTAAGAGGATTGGCTTATGATTTTTTTTTAAAAATTTCAAGATTTAGGTGTTATCATTCTAGGAAATCATAGTTGCTGGAATAGGGCCGTCTAAGGTTTGATTAACTTTCTGACGTTTGTCTTCAGGGATCTTTCCTCTTCGAGAATGTTATTAGGATATTTGTAAAGTTCGATTAATTCTCTATGTTTTTGTTTATAGAATTGCAGACAGAAGGCAAAGCTTTGGTTTATCTTGCATTGACGGTATGACATGTAGAGTGTTGCGTTCAGCTACTACTAATTGTACAATTTGTTTCCTTTTGATCCATCATTCATGTTCATGTTACAATTAAACGACGAACAATCGAATATCTAGATCATGTGATGAGAGAGCAAAAATACCAACTATTGCAGCTGATCATGCAAGGTTCAGTACAGAAGAAATGCTATACGACGGCGTATATCTTGGCTTTGCAACTTGAGCGAGCGGTTTGGGTGTACGTCTACTTAATTGTTTAGAGCAGCAGCTTCAAAAATACGAATAGCAATGATGATGCCTAACTCCGCAGCGGAGATGACACCTAAAGAAGAAGATATACACTGTGCCACACAAACAGGAAAACCTGACTCCCAAACAAAATGTGGATCCACTAATAGATAATGCAGTTTCAACTTACATAAATTCACATAATAAATAAGAGAATGTTTCAAACCCTTGTTTTAAACGGGCACCTTGTATAAAGTTCATTATTTTCGAGAATAATATCTGATAGCAATTTTTTTCTTTAAAATTTTAATGGCTATATGGTGAGAAAAATAGGTAAGCTGAATGTCACTTTAGAATAAATTTTCCTGCATATTTTTCTGCAGCGATCGTAGTTTTATAGTTACTAGTTACGTGTTGAGGGTGTGTAATAGTTCGCGCCAAAACTAAAAGGGTGATAAATCAATAAACTATGACCATTTGAAGGAAATTTTTGTATCTTTTTTAGTACTTGCTGAAGTTTTGGACGTTATATATTGAATACTATGTTTATATTTTTATTTATTAGAGAAGCGACAGATGAGAGATGAATGAAAGAAGAAACAGTGGTGTCGTTTTAGAAATTTCGTTGGCATAACTTATGTCTTTTAAGTGTTAATACTTTCTTTTGGAAGTCAGCTTTTTTGAAAGCCAAAAATAATTTTTTCTTATTTTTCTGCAGTTACTGAAGGTTAACTAGCAGAACTATTTTTCGACATAGCTACCGTCTATATTAATAAATTTAATTCAGAGTTTGTCTTAATATATCTATATTTTTTTTTTGTTTACGCTTTAACAAACGCCGCTTCAGTGGCTTTCAGTTCATTATTTTGAGAAATATTTTCGACTCTTTCGATGTTTTTCTTTGGATGTTTTGACAAAAAGAAGTTACAGGACACTGAGTCAGGGCTAAAAGAGGCAGAAACGTAACTCGGCGATTCCTCAACTTTCGGTAATTACTGGAACTGTGCAGTTATCATACAATAGAAAAGTTTGTGTCCTCCATAGATTAATTGAGGATTCTTTTTCATTAAGCAAAATTCCTTCGCAGTCTCAAAAAATAATCGCTATCAATTTTCCAAAAGACTACTGATTTTTTGCCTTCTCGATCAATTCCTGCTTCAGGGAAGAATTCCATTAGCATTCTCAATTCTAACCGCCGGTGACAATTTATCAAAAATCACTCCCATCGTTCTGGGTACACCAGTTTCTTTAGCAACCACTGAAATTTTCATTTATCGATCTGAGTGCAGTGGAGTTCTTTCCTCATCCAATCGTCATTAATTAAATTAATAAACTTTTTTGTCTCTCCAATCCAATAGAGTAAATAAGTTTCAACTAGCGTTGCGCAATTAGCATAAATAAATTTTAAAGAGATTAATTAGCAACAAGCAATATGCGTTAATAAACAGGCCAATTGGTAATTCGACCTATTCCTTGAGAGGTGTTATACTATAGTTAATTTGCAACAGATTTATTTCTGTGTACTGGGGTCCTGAAATCAATAGTTTTTGAGTTGTTGCAATTTTTAGGTTTTTTTTTTAATTTTAAGATTTTTGACCAAAAACTGCCAATTGTGAAAAAACTATTCCGCTCTGGTCATTGAGTCGACACATTTTTAATAGCTGATGAAAAATTTACCACTTTAAAGAAAAATGCGTGGCCAGAATTCTTATAAACTCAGAAATAAAAGGTCATAAATCACGAGTCATGAATTTTTTTTCAAATATCGTTTAAATCATAGAAGACTACTCAAAAAAATTGTATTACACTTGGCGTACAAATTACGGAAACAACTTCCTCGTTTCATAAGCTCTTCAAAAAGGTACAAATGGTGTCAACTCTCGCACGGCTTTGGAAAAAAATCCTATTAAAATAAGCAGAAGGCACGTTGTAGGTCTCTATATAATTAGAATTAACTGTCGGTTTTCAGAAATAGATGAAAGAAAAAATAAAGATTTTTTTTTGATTACGATTATTATTTTTCAATTAACCGTAACAAGAAATTACAAATTATGTTCAAATTGTCTCCCTCGATTACGTATGCAAGCACGAAATCTACAGCGTACATTAAATACAGACACACATGTCTAATGTCCTTCACTAGTTAGCTTTTTGCTATAGCTACTTTACACGATAAATTGAAAACTGAGTATACATAGTGGAACAGGGACCTAATTAACTTAGCCTAGGCCAGAATATTATATAATTATGTTGAGAGAACTTGAGATATTTCATGAACATAAAAGTTAAGATAAAACTTAAAATTAATTAAGGTTAACTTAAGCTAATCCACCGGTAGGAGGTCAGGGGGTCCTA
Source organism: Pachyrhynchus sulphureomaculatus (assembly GCA_019049505.1). Classification (NCBI taxonomy): domain Eukaryota; kingdom Metazoa; phylum Arthropoda; class Insecta; order Coleoptera; family Curculionidae; genus Pachyrhynchus; species Pachyrhynchus sulphureomaculatus. The sequence continues at coordinate 180,140,442 of CM032454.1, forward strand.
GAAGTCAACGTCGAGCAAGGCAGGGAGGGAGGCGGTAAGCATTCCTTACAGTGGGGTTGGGGTGGAGTGTGACTTCGTCTAGAAATTTCAGCTGGCTGTTGGTCATGAATTCCCGATTTGTCAGAATCTGCAGGTCTCTATGCTGGTTGAATACATCGATTAGTAACAAATCGAATAAATTTAGAGTATTTCCAGACGTCCAAAATTTAAAGGATTTCTTTGTCTTTATTTTCAAAAGAAACCGGTTATCAAAAGAAACCCGAATTGCAACGGCCGAAAGGCGCGGAATTGAGAGATGTAGCGGTTCCAATCCGACGCCAGATCACATTTGATTAAAATGGAATGGAATTTTCTAAAAATTTTTTTTAAATAATTCTTAGAAGTATAGAGATTAAAAATGCGTAAAAAAAATCGAATTTTTGAAAGGTGTATGTAACCCCATAAGTCATTACGTTAAAACTTTAACCTGAATTATTCTGAGAAATGTGAAAAGATAGTTCAATCCTTGTGATATGTTAATTTAAATAAATGCTTAGAGAAATAATGAATAAAATGAAACTCGCTTTAATGTACTCAAGTACAACATTGCAAAACACTTCACTATTCTTTTTTTTTGTCGTCATAACTTTTTTCTTTCTTTCACTGTTCCCTATTTATTCTCTAAAGATTTCTTTCCTCCATAATGGACAAACTTTAAGCAAATAATTTAAGAGTTTTTCAAAAACTCCAAATATTAATTACTTGCATAATCTTGCCACTTATTAATTATCCTGATTATAAAGTTCTGTGCATTTTTAATTTCTTCTTTGTTCTGCGAATTTTAAAAAAGTTTCTTTAACTTATTTTTACACCGTTATATTTTAAGAGTATTGGCTTATGATTTTTTTAAAAAAATTTAGGTGTTATCATTCTAGAAAATCATAGTTCCTGGAATTGGGCCGTCTAAGGTTTGATTAACTTTCTGCCGTTTGTCTTCAGGAATATTTCCTCTTCGAGAATGTTATTAGGATATTTGTAAAGTTCGATTAATTCTCTATATTTTTGTTTATAGAATTGCAGACAGAAGGCAAAGCTTTGGTTTATCTTACATTGACGGTATGACATGTAGAGTGTTGCGTTCAGCTACTGCTAAATATACAATTTGTTTCTTTTTGATCCATTATTCATGTACATGTTACCATTAAACAACGAACAATCGAATATCTAGATCATGTGATGAGAGAGCAAAAATACCAACTATTGCAGCTGATCATGCAAGGGAAGGTTCAGGACAGAAGAAATGCTGGACGAAGGCGTATATCTTGGCTTTGCAATCTGAGTGAGCGGTTTGGGTGTACGTCTACTTAATTGTTTAGAGCAGCAGCTTCAAAAATACGAATAGCAATGATGATGCCTAACTCCACAGCGGAGATGACACCCGAAGAAGAAGATATACACTGTGCCACACAAACAGGAAAACCTGACTCCCAAACAAAATGTGGATCCACTAATAGATAATGCAGTTTCAACTTACAACGAATTACATAAATTCACGTAGTAAATAAAGGTGTTTAATAGATTTTTTCAAACCCTTGTTTTAAACGGGCATATTGTATAAAGTTCATTATTTTCGAGAATAATATCTGATAGTAATTTTTTTCTTTAAAATTTTACTGGCTAAACAGTGAGAAGGATAGGTAAGCTGAATGTCACTTTAGAATAAATTTTGCTGCATATTTTTCTGCAGCGATCGTAGTTTTATACTTACTAGTTACGTGTTTAGGGTGTGTAATAGTGCCCGTCAAAACTAAAAGGATGATAAATCAATAAATTATGACCATTTAAAGGAAATTTTTGTATCTTTCTTAGTTCTCGCTGAAGTTTGGGACGTTCTTTATTGAATACTACGTTTGTATTTTTATTTATTAAAGAAGCCACAGGGAAGAGATGAATGAAAGAAGAAACAGTAGTGTCGTTTCAGAAATTTCGTTGGCATAACTAATATCTTTTAAGTGTCAAAAATATTTTTTCTCTCATTTTGCTGCAGTTACTGAAGGTAAACTAGCAGAACTATTTTTCGACATAACTACCGTGTACCTTATTATACTTAATTCAGAGTTTGTTTAATTGTCTTAATACATTTATAATTTTTTTTTGCTCACGCCTCAAAAAATACCGCTTCAGCGGCTTTCAGTTCATAATTTGAGAAAAATTTTTGACTCTTGACGTTTTTCTTTGGATGTTTTAAGAAAAAGAAGTTACAGGACACTAAGTCAGGGCTAAAAGAGGCAAAAACGTAACTCGGCGATTCTTCAACTTTCGATAATGACTGTAACTGTGCAGTTGTCTTCCAATAGGAAAGTTTTAGTTCTCCATAGATTAATTTTGGATTCTTTTTCATTAAGCAAAACTCCTTCATAGTCCCAAAAAATGGTCGTTATCAATTTTCCAAAAGGCTACTAATTTTTCGCCTTCTCGATCAATTCCTGCTTCATGGAAGAATTCCATTAGCATTCTCAATTCTAACCGCCTGTGACAATTTACCAAAAATCACTCCCATCGTTCTGGGTACGCCAGCTTCTTCAGCAACCATTGAAATTTTCATTTGTCGATCTAAGTGCAGTGGAGTTCTTTCCTCGACCGATTATTATTTATTAAATTAATAAACAAAAAGTCTCTCCAATCCAATAGAGTCAATAAGTTTCAACTAGCATTGCGCAATTAGCCTAAATAAATTTTAAATTGAGATTAATTAGCAACAAACAATATGCATTAATATATAGGGTGATTGGTAATTCGACCTATTCCTTGAGAGGTGTTATACCAGAGTTAATTTGCAACAAATTTATTCCTATGTACTGGGAGTCTGAAATCAGTAGTTTTTGAGTTATTGCAATTTTTAGGTTTTTTTTTTAATTTTAAGATTTTTGAGCAAAAATTGCCAATTGTGAAAAAACTGCTCCACTCTGGTCATTGAGTTGATACTTTTTTAATAGCTGACGAAAAAGTTACCACTTTAAAGAAAAAAGCGTGGCCAAAATTCCTATAACCTCGGAAATAAAAGGTCATAAATTACGTGTCATGATTTTTTTTTTCAAATATCGTTTAAATCAGAGGTTCCCAAACTTTTTTTCTCGTAGACCACTTTCAAAATTTTGCTGGTTTCGGTGGACCCCCCTGCTGCTACATTTCTACCATATTCCCAAAACTCGTCAAAAAATGTGAAGATTAGATCTATTTATTAAAATAATATGATTACAGACTTAATAAAATTAAAATTAAAATTAATAACATACCGTAACTTCAACAATGCAAATCAGCAATTAAAAAAAAAATAGTCATAATTTTAATGGGAGGGATGTACTTGATGGATTGACAGCAAATTATCAATATTTGGCTTCAGTTTTGTAAGGAATAACCGCAAATCTCCCCGTTCTGTGATGTTCAATCTGCTCCTTTTTTTGTTAATAGGTTTGTAACGACACTAAAACTTTTTTCGACAAGGTATGACGAGGGAAACACTATCAAAAGTTTTCTCACAATTTTCCACAGCCCAGGATATTTTTCGGGTATTTCTGCCTACAGCCAAAATGTTTGATAGCCTTTTTTAAATTTCACCTTCAGCTCCTCATTGATGCTTAGCTCGAGTAGCTCCTTTTGTAATACCACATTCGCCACTTCCGTTTCATCAAATGAATTTATGATCCATGGTGGTATTTCCATCGTCAGAATATCTATCTCTCAAATCTATTTTTGAAGTCATCATGCAGGGCATTTAAATGTTGAAGGTATGCCTGAATATCTTCATCAAGACATTCTGCCTGTGACATATTGGAAACTGGAAGCATTCACGCCGACTAATATTTTGCTTCATAAATGTCAATTTTCCAAGAAAAGCCGAAATTACACCCTTTGTTTTTATTAAATTTAGGCTGTCCCCTTGTAACTGCAAGTTAATGTCATTAAATTTTTTGAACAAATCTGTCAAATACGCGATGTCTGCTTTCAATTTGATCAGGTTTTCTTTTAAATCTGGATCTTTACTTCCCAGAAACTCTAAAACTGATTCAAAAAGTGAGTAAAATCTTGTTAAACATGCACCTTTCGACAACCAGCGTACTGCAGTAAGTAAGAGCAATCGTTGGAAGTCTTCATCATTTTTGTCGCACAATTGTGCAAATAAACGGGTATTCAACGCATTGCTTATTTTGTTAACTGCTTTAATCACAAATTGAAGCGATTGGTGCAATCTATCACTCAAATTTTTCGCTACCAGGTGTTGTCGGTGGATGACACAGTGAATTGCAATTACTCCTGGTATAATTCTTTTAAGATGGCTTATAAATCCACGATATCGCCCGAAGATGGCAGGAGCTCCATCTGCTGCCAACGAAATAATGTTTGTAAATGGAATTGATTTTTCCTTAAAAAAATCACTCAGGACATTAAATATTGATTCGTCTTTAGTGTCCGTCTCCAAAGTTTTCGCGAATAGTAGCTCTTCATGGATTTCTTCGTCCATAAAAAATCGAACATATGCCAATAATAATGCTTCATTACCAGGTAAAGTTGACTCGTCCAGTCGAATAGAAAAATGAGTTCTTTGCAGATAATTACACAAGAAGCTTTCAATATCAGAGCTCATTTCATCAATACGTCTTTGTACAGTGTTGTTACTCAAAGGAATTCTTTTGAGTACGTCAAATGGAGGTTTGTGTAGAGCACTTTTTAAAACCTCTTCAACAGCGGGTAAAATTAACTGTTCTCCGATGGTGTGCGGTTTTCCAGATTTCGCTATAAGCAATGAGATATTGTAAAATGCTCGCAAGCCATCATCGTTACTTTGAGACGTTGAAGCGAACATACTGTGCACGGTGGGTCTCTTTTCATATTTTTCCTTCAATGTTTGAAAATATTTTAAATCTTTACCTATTTTATCAGGATGACACCTTCTTAGATGATCTTCGAGCTTCGATGGTTTCATAGAGTCTCAAAACTTTGTTGCATAAAAGGCATATGGGCGATCGTTTGTCTGCCTTTGATGGAAGAAAACCAAATTTCAAATAATCAACACTGAACTGTCGACATTTCGTCTTAGGTTCAGCCATGTTTCGTATCAGTTACCTACCTGTAAAGAAAAAAATGTTTGTTTTAGTAATCATAAAGCGACTTTAACAGGATATGGCTATTTTAACAGAATCAAATAGGACTAATTAATTATTTCAATGACAAAACCAAAATGCCGGCGGCAAAACTGATTTTAATTATTAAAAGCAATAAACTGCTAAGACCCATATAGAGGTTTTCGCAAAACGGCTGAACCTATGTTAATGTAATATAAAATATTTTTTGATTAGTTATATTTGGATACATTTCTGTAAATTCGAGAGAAAATACTTTTAAAGAATATTTCGACATCAAAACTCCGCGATTTTTAATGATTTATTTATTACTTTGATGTACGTTACGAGTGGTACATAAAGACACGTACAATTTATGAAAATATTTTTAGTCATTTAGCTTTAGCAACTACGAGGGCACTGAAATATGTACAAACATGCAGGTCAATCATATATCTCTCCTTTAGTAAATCACCACAGTCGGGTAAATAAATAATTTTATAATAAAAAGTACTAAAAGTTCAATCTTTCTCGGCTTTCTGTTCTTTTATAGAAGTATCGAATAATGGCCCTGTTCAGTATTTAATTTTCATTACGTACCTATTACACGCAAACATAACAAATATAATATTATTACAACATAAAATAAAAGTATGAATAACAAATAGGCAGGTACTTACTTTTTCCGGCACTGGCAAACACTGACATCGATTCACTCACACTTTTCTTTTCAAAATTCCGGAAACAAATTAGTAACGTTTGTCCTTGGCATTCGTATTTATCTTGGTGAAGAATCAAACAAGTTCATGCAAGATTGCAAGCACAGCACAAGTCGTATTTCATCCCTTTGCACGTCTGAACGGGTTGCGTTACAGGCGGGCGGGCGGCGCTTTGCAAGTCTCGACGCGCGTTGTACTGAATATCGAATATGCAAGTTTTTACAAGTAACAGTCGTTGACCTTCATAAAATACACTACTCAAAAAAATTAAGGGCGGTTTTAAAACAAGGAAATTAATGCTAAATAAACATTCTATCTAATCCATATGCCGGCCTAACTAAAAAAATTTTTTTCAAGCCCGTGGACCAAAAAAAAAGCAAAATATTTGCAATATTATCTGTTAGGATTGCATGAGAACCGTAGCTCCTAAAAAATTTTAGCCAAAAAATCTAAAAATTAGAATCTTAAAACTTCAAAATACTTTTTTTTTGAGTCTCAAAACGACCATTTTTCACTGAAATACAGCCTGTCAAAAATCACCGAAAAATTTGGATTTTTTTTTGCTCCCTTAATTTTTTTGAGTAGCGTATTATCTGCCTACATTGATAGGTAAAGCCAAGCCCACATTTTTGTGGACCCCCACTTACAACTTGTGAAACCCCACGCCAATGTAGACCCCCGTCGAGTCTCCCGTGGACCCCTGGGGGTCCACCTGAACCACTTTGGGAATCACTGGTTTAAATCATAGAGGACTACTCAGAAAAATTGTTTTATACTTGGCGTACAAATTACGGAAACAACTTCCTCGTTTCATAAGCTCTTCAAAAAGGTACAAATGGTGTCAACTCTCGCAGAGCTTTGGACAAAAATCCTATTAAAATGCGCGGAAAGCGCGTTGTAGGTCTCTATGTAATTAGAAATAAATTTTGCCGGTTTTCAGAAATAGATGAAAGAAAAAATAAAGAATTTTGATTACGATTATCATTTTTCAATTCCTTACAGTGGGGTTGGGGTGAAGTGTGACTTTGTCTAGAAATTTCAGCTGGGTGTTGGTCATGAATTCCCGGTTTGTCAGAATCTGCAGGTCTCTATGAAGTTGTGAGTTCTGTACGAACCATGGGGTTTTGGCCATAATACGGCGGGCCTTGTTTTGGACGGTGTGGAGGGTGGATCTATGAGGACGTGACATTTGGCATCATGTCAGGCTGGAATAAGTCAGGCCAGCTTTGATGATCAGTTCATAGATTGTTAAATTGTTGCGAGTTGACAGTTCACTGGTGCTTTTGAGAGGTGGGTATAACTTGCCAAGAAGTCGGTTGGCTTTTTTGGCGGAGATGAACTGCAGATAGTTCCGAAGGCCAAAATGATTGAAACTAACTGATTTATGATTATGCGATGACAGTGGTAACTGAATTGAACGAGATAGTCAGCCTGGATTGTGTCTCCGAATATTTCCGAAGATTCTCGATTCCCACGAAAATAGAAAAAAAAAACGCACTAGGAAAAAAAAGAGACAAAAGCAAACCGGCTACAAGAAGGCGCTACTTTCTCTGCGATTATAGCAATTTATTATTCAAATCTTTGCGATAGTTGACGAAAGTTGCACCTTTTTGGAAAGCTTATGAAACGAAGAAGTTATTTTCGTAATTTGTACGCCAAGTGTGCTAAATTTTTTTAAAATAATTCACTACGATTTACACGATATTTGAAAAAAAATTTTTGATATGTCATTTATGACCTCTTATTTCTGGGGTTATAGGAATTGTGGCCACGATTTTTTGTAAAAAGCAGTCATTCCTTCGTCAGCTATTGGAAAAATGAAAATTCCCTAATCAAAGTGGAGTAGTTTTTCACAATTGACAGTTTTTAGGCAAAAGTCAGAAAATTTTTAAAAAAATCTAAAAACTGCAATAACTCAAAAACCACGGATTTAACATCCCCCATTCATAGGTACTAATTTGTTGTAAATTAGCTCTAGTATAACACCATTCAAGGACTAGGTCGAATTACCGATCACCATGTATATAGTAGCAATTTCCATAAAATCATAATTTGGCTCTAAAAATAGTTAATAGTACGTATTTTTTTTTCGTGCGATTAGTGACAAAAGCGGGTTAGCAGGATGTCCTGCTTCCACGCTTTACGAATAAATTGTATGGCGGATTTACCTGCACGGACCGCGTACTTTTATAGTTACAGGTTACGTGGTCTGTATTTTTATTACTTTGTGTCAAAACTAAAACCGCCGTAAATCACCAGGAAAAGGCGCTTTTGCAGGAAATTTTATAATCTGGTAAGTTAGAATGGAGTGCCGGAGTTTGGAAAGCTTAGTTTTAAAGTTAAATTATATTATTATCTTTTATCTTTAAAAAAGGATAATATCGACGCGAATTAACTAAAGGCCTGTATTGCATTTCATTTTTTAAATCTTAAAAACGTTGTTTTAATTATAACACGTCAATTTGATCCCATTAAATTCCACCAATCTTTCTTTCCTTATACTACTTATTTCTTCTAATGGTGCTATGAAGATACCTTAATAATTAAATTTCCTCTAATCGGACTCCTTTGAATTTAATGTTCATTTATCTCCCATCTGGCAATTTTTTTTCTTTTTTTGACATTGCTGCTGACAGTTTAGACTAATCGAACATACGCTTTACAATCCGCATCTCTATTTCAATAATAAAATTCGTCAACGTCGAGACTATACATACACGTTTGACCAGAAGAAACCGAACCAGGGCCAAACAAACACTACTACAATTTAGGATCTTAAATATATATATATATATATATATATATATATATATATATATATATATATATATATATATATATATATATATACACATATATAACCTAACCAAGACCCAAGCCCTCATCTTCACCAAATCTTCCGGGCCCATTCCGGCCAGCCTCGACCTTCCTACCACCAGACTCCCATGGACCAACGGCGTCAAGTACCCTCTTCTAAACAAGTCCAGTAAGTTTACAAAATTATCTTCAGAGTCAGCCTCACATTCTCCAGTCCAGCATGAGATCTTAAGTTTATAAGTACTATTTTCTTTATAATCCATATATATCACATATACTTACAATTCACATATTTTTCTAGATATCTTGATAATGAAACAAACATATCGGTTTCGAAGGCTTGGCAAATAAATAAATTGATTTTTAATTGATCTCTTACGACTGCATCCCCAACAATTTAGCTCCTTCTTCTTACTAGTCAGTTGCGACTACCTTCTTTTTAGCGCGCCTTCCCTTGATGGAGGTTGGCAATCCAAATGACTAATGTTATCTTGGAAGCTGTTACCCTGAAGATATCAGTGGATGTTCGATTAAATCATCTTCTTATGTCTTTAAGCCAAGAATTTTGGCGTCTTCCGATTGATCCTTTACCTTCGATCACAATGATCAGCCTCATTACTTCATATCTTGGTACTCTCATTCATGCCCCAGATAAAGTGTTTTCCTTTTTTTTTTGATAGTTTTTAGTAGCTCTTTCCCTTTATTTAAACAATTAATGTTTCTCAGTGTTTGTTATCCTTTCGCATCATCCGACGGTACACATACATTCCGAAAGCTTCTATTTTCCTATCGGGGCCTGGGTCGAGTGTCCAACCCTCACATCCATAAAATAGTACAGATCAAATATCATTCTTACCCTGAGCTCTGTATTCAACAATGAGGTCCATTACATATTGAAGGTCGTTAAGGGTTTTTACCAGTACGACGGTATTGTCGGCGTATTTAATGTTATTATCTTGCTGTTTACCCTAATTCCTAATTCCTTTTTTGTGACTCCGTCCAGCGCTTTTCCGAACATGTGCTCTGAATAAATCTTAAGCAGCAAGGCAAATCCCTATCTTACGCCTTTTTTTAAGGATATTGTGTCTGAAACAACGCCTTGTACCCTGACTTCTGCTATCTGGTTCCAGTAGAGCTAACCGATGAAGCGTAGTTCTCCTTCGTCGATTTCTGCTGATCTTAATATGCCAATCAATTTGTGATTGTTAACGCAATCAAAGGGCTGCCGTCAATGGATAAAGTACGCGTATTTTACGTTCATGTCTCTGTATCATTGTGTTTGTACGCTAGAAAAAAACAGTGCTTCTCGCGTGCCAAGACTATCTCGGAAGCCAAACTGGGTGTCATTTCTTTGGTATTCACATTTTCTATTTATTCTCGTATATTCTTGATATTCTTCACAGTTTGAAGCAGTATTCTTTTTTCGTAGGATAATGAATGTCTATTTTAGCCAATCAGCAGGTATCTTGCCTGAATTGTAAATTGCGTTTAAGAGTGAAATCAGGAGATCTAAGCCTATAGCATCTTGTTCTGCTATTATTTTAAGCACTTCCGGACGAATGTTGTCAGGATCAGGAGCTCTTATCTTTTTTTGGTCTTCTTAGCGTGTCTGACTTGGTGTTGTAGGGCTTGTGTCATTAATGTTACTGTTTATTGCTGGTATTTTATTGGGTCTATTATCGTCAAAAACATTAGGTATTAGTCGTTACGTTATCAACCCTTCTATAATTTTCAATAATTAATTTCCCTGCTATTAACTGCCATTTCTTTACTCGCATCTTTGGAAGTACTGCTCGTCAAAATTTCTGAAAGTATCATTTATTTATGACGCCAGCAATTTTCCTTCTTGGTTTTATAAATTGCTCAAATCCGAGAGTGATCTTTATTTCTTGAAGAATCCGAAAACGCGGCGATATCGCCATTATAAATTAATAAGTTATAGGAAAACACTTGGCGAGTACAGGGGGGCCAGTAAGGAGGCCATAGACCATACATCTATCAAAGTTGAACTTGCTTTATATTTATTCGTTCATTTATCTCGGGTGCAGCTTTCCTGGTTTTTAGTTTATCAAAGGATGAATGAGGAAACTTCCCCTTAACGAGAGAAGTAAGGATAAAATAACTTTTTTTGGTGTCTGGTAGCATTTTAAAGACACAAACATATAAAAATATGTTAAAATATCAGTTGAATAGAAAAAAACAGTACTTAATTTTTTACCTTGCTCCTGTTTTTGAAAAATGACCCAATTTCCTTTTTATCTCTTTCCTTTCAATACGCCAGTAAAACGTAAAAGCTGTTGAGTTCGGATGCACGTAACTACATCTCTTGGCGCCATTTGCAATGGTCAATTACAGACTGTTTGCCATTAATACACTTCACTCCAGTTTATTAGAGAGTCCGGATTCTAAAAAGGCTTATAAAATGTCCGCCTTTTCAATAAAATTTAGATTAGTTCTTGAAAAATTTAATGGAATACCACGAGCTTTGATCTATTATCCACTAAAGTTTTTGAAGTTAATAATGACCAATTTATTTATTCAAATATTTTATATATATATATATATATATATATATAAATATATATATATATATATATACATATATATATATACATATATATATATATATATATATATATATATATATATATATATATATATATATATATATATATATATATATATATATATATATATATATATATATATATATATATATATATATATATATATGTATATATATATATATATATATATATATATATATATATATATATATATATATATATATACAGCCGTTCATAAAGTTTACACCATATGGGAAAAATTTTTATAAGTTTTTGAAAATTTAACTTCGAAATGTGTTAGAGTAAGAAATTACAACTCTTCTGCAATCGCTTTTGTGTGAAGTTATGCGGCCTTCGAGTTTCTTGGAGGTTTGGCCGATGTACGGCAGCCAGGGGATGATGTAGACTACATTAATTTTTTGGTCAATCTCAATTGGAGTTTTTTAACTTTCTGTACAGGGACTTGAGTTTATTCTTAAGTTCCTTGGCAAATTTGAAATTGTGCCCTTTGAAGAAGTCTAGAAGTTAGGTCTCTATAGTATGGTAGAGATACATACGTTATATCTGACAATGAGTTAGATAATTTAAGAGAACCGACTGAAATGTGAACATGTTGATGTGATGTGGGAAGCGGTAGAGAAAAGATGAAAGTGTGTACTAGATTGCAGGGGTAAGAATTTTCGATGAAGATAGTTTGGAGTTCAGCCAGACAGTCGTTCTGGAAGTCAGGATGAGTCAGTTTCAGGACTCTTGCTCTCATTGTAGATATAAGGTTTAGCTTTATTTTGGTGGGATGATGTGAATGGTAATTCATGTATCTCGCACTGCTGCTGGTCGGTTTTCGGTGCCAATTGGTGCTCATTTTGTTGCTATCATTTCGACTTAAGGGCATGTCGAATCTATTTGTTAGATTGCACTTCAACTGTGAATTGAATATATACATATAATATTTATATATATATATATATATATATATATATATATATATATATATATATATATATACATATATATATATATATATATATATATATATATATATATATATATATATATATATATATATATATATATATATTATATATTATATATATTATATATATTATATTTATTATATATATATATATATATATATATATATATATATATATATATATATATATTATATATATTATATATTATATATTATATTTATTATATATACTCGTATATATATATATATATATATATATATATATATATATATATAATGCCAAATGAGATTTTGGCGAAACGTCATCCAAATTCATTATTAGGCGAACAGATTGAAACCAGGAATTTTAATGTATTACATTCCACCGTCCGTGAATACCTTTATTGTAAGATATATGTATATATATATATATATATATATATATATATATATATATATATATATATATATATATATATATATACATATATATATATATATATATATATATATACATATATATATATATATATATATATATATATATATTTTATATATATATATATTTATATATATATATATATATATATACATATATATATATATATATATATATATATATATATATATATATATATATATATATATAGAAATCATTGATCAAATCCATGATATGGTGATGGATGACAGAAGAGTTAAGGTGCGTGAGATTGCTAGTGCTGTGGGCATCTCGACTGAACGGGTACATAATATTTTGCATAAACATTTGGACATGAGAAAGCTATGCGCAAGATGGGTGCCGCGATTGCTCACGCTTGACCAAAAACGGAATCGTGTGAAGTGTTGCAAGGATGGTTTGCAGCTGTTCCAGAAGAATCCGGAGGACTTTAAGCGTCGTTTCGTCACTGTGGATGAAACATGGATACATTACTATACTCCTGAGACCAAACAACAATCTAAACAATGGGTTACCAGTGCACCAAAAAAGGCGAAGACCGTTCCTTCGGCCGGAAAGGTTATGGCGACTGTCTTTTGGGATTCGCAAGGGATAATCCTCATCGACTATCTGGAAAAGGGTAAAACTATTACAGGTGAATATTATTCATCGTTATTGGACCGTTTGAAAACCGAGCTGCAAGAAAAACGCCCGCGATTGGCCCACAAGAAAGTCCTTTTCCATCACGACAACGCACCAGCACACACCTCAGCAGTTGTGGTCGCAAAATTAATGGAAATAGGATTCCAACTCGTTTCACATCCCCCCTATTCTCCAGACTTGGCTCCCTCGGACTACTATTTGTTCCCCAATTTGAAGAAATGGCTGGCGGGACAAAGATTTTATTCAAACGAGGAGGTGATTGCAGACATTAATGGATATTTTGCAAACTTGGACAAATCCTATTATTCGGAAGGGATCAACAAACTAGAACATCGTTGGACGAAGTGTATAAGCCTAAAAGGAGACTATGTCGAAAAATAAAAAAGGTTTACCCCAAACACATAAGTAGTTTTTATTTTTTGCACGGACTTTTCAAACCAGCCTCGTATATATATATATATATATATATATATATATATATATATATATATATATATATAATGCCAAATGAGATTTTGGTGAAACGTCATCCAAATTCATTATTAGGCGAACAGATTGAAACCAGGAATTTTAATGTATTACATTCCACCGTCCGTGAATACCTTTATTGTAAGATATATGTATATATATATATATATATATATATATATATATATATATATATATATATATATATACATATATATATATATATATATATATATATATATATATATATATATATATATATATATATATATATATACATATATATATATATATATATATATATATATATATATATATATATATATATATATATATATATATATATATATATATATATATAATATATATATATATATATATATATATATATATATATATATATATATATATATATATATATATATATGTATGTATACACTACCGTCAGAAAGTATTTGCCCACCTAGTTATTTCAACAACAGACAGACAACAAAAACCCACATAATATATATTTTTTTAATTTTAATGAATCATTTTTTATTTTCACATTACTTACAGTTTAGAAAATCAGAAAAATATTCGTGATTTTCCAGGATTGTTTTCATCTATGTGACCTCCTTTGTTTTTAATTACAGAGTTTCGGCATTCTGTTCAGTAGTTTCTTCAAAGTTCCTTCGGTTATTTTAACCCATTCTGCGTGTAAAAGTTCCCACAAGTGATTTTCTGATGTTGGATTGAGTTTTCGAACACACCTGTCCAAATGGTCTCACAGCAATTTGATGGGGTTCAAGTCGGGTGATTGTAGAGGCCAAGTCATCACTTCCAGGACATCATCGGATTTCCACTGGTCCAAAAATTCTCTAATTTGTTTAGCAGAATGTTTACAGTCGTTGTCATGCTGAAAAATAAATTTCTCTTAAAAAATATCTCTTCCAGAAGGAAGCATTTGAGTTAGCAAAATTTCTTGATACTGTTCTTTTCGCATGATTCCTTCTATCCTAACGATTTTTCCAACTTTACCGTTGCTAAAACAACCCCAAACTATTACTGAACTTCCACCATGTTTTACTGTAGGCAACATCCTCTCTCCAGCTGACCGCCGAACGTAACCTTCTGGTGCAGTTAGGCGGCGATTACGTCTGCTGGACATTGTTATAGCTCTGACTTCAGCGGATGTCGTTTTTCGAGGCCTTTCTGAACGTTTTTGGTTGGGAATTCCATGTTCCGCAGAAATTGTTTTTACGATGTAGTCTGCCGTTCTCCGCATCCGCATATCACTCGCGATTTGTCGACTCGAATAACGATTTTGATGTCTCGCAATTATCAGAGCCCGATTTTCAACATAATCTTCTTTCGTTTTTAGTATTTTTACAAAACTATTGAGCCTGTATCAATGACAAAGTACTGTTTGCGAATGGTTAATTTCCAAAGGGGCAATGATATTTATAGCATAGTTTTTATCATAAAATATCACTAGGAATTTCCATACTCCCTAGAAACTTGAAATGAGTTCTAACTTCAACTGGAATTCTCAGAAATCGCCTCAAAAAGATTATCATGTAAAACTTGGAATGTTGTTTTTAATTTGTGATTTCACCAAAAAGGCTTATTTAAACAATTTTATGATGGACACTTGTTAAGAACAATTAAATTTACCTAACATAATAAATGGGTTTAATTAGGTATTAAATTTTGGGAGTTACATAATAATTTCTAGGTGGGCAAATACTTTCTGACGGTAGTGTATATTTATATTATATATATTTTATTTATTATATACTAGCCCGGCCCGCAGCTC
This sequence comes from Pachyrhynchus sulphureomaculatus, assembly GCA_019049505.1. Taxonomy (NCBI): domain Eukaryota; kingdom Metazoa; phylum Arthropoda; class Insecta; order Coleoptera; family Curculionidae; genus Pachyrhynchus; species Pachyrhynchus sulphureomaculatus. Next base: position 180,155,961 of record CM032454.1, read on the forward strand.
CGCTCGCGTGGACTTGATTCACTACTATCGTCACTGCTTATTCCTTATGTTACCCAACGTAATAAAATATCTCCCATTATTTCCCCTTATCTCCCAATATTTCTCCTTATCTCCCAATATCTCTACATAATTTCCATTATCTAGGCTTATCTCTGCTCATCTCCCATTATTTCTACTTATCTCCCATTATTTCTCCTTAACTCTCATTATCTCATCTTATCTCTCATTATGTAGGCTTATATTGAATTATATAGAACATATGTCTAAATTTATAAAAACACGTAAATCGGATAAGTGGTTCTCAAGTGATAAGCGCACTAACGGACAGACAAACAGATAGGCAGAGAGACAGGCAGACAGACAGACAGAGAGACGTTGCATTTTATATATATTCTAGATAGAAGATTATAGATAACCTGGCCAGAGAACAAATGTATGAATTAAAAAAAAAAACACGTAAATCGGATAAGTGGTTCTCGAGTAATAAGGGCACTAACGGACAGACAGAGAGGTGTTGCATTTTATATATATTATATTCTTTGTTACATGATATTGTTCCATATTTAATGCTTCAGGCAGTGTATTGCAAGAGAACGCGCTACCAGCAAACTTTTGTCCGACTTGATTCACTATTATCGTCAATGCTTATTCCTTATGTCACCTAACGTAATAAAATATATCCTATAACCTGGCCAGAGAACATATGTATGTCTAAAAAAAAAGCACATATATCGGATAAGTGGTTCTCCAGTGATAAGGGCACTAACGGACAGAAAGACAGACAGAGAGACGTTGCATTTTATATATACGAGTATTATAGATATTCTTTGCTACATGATATGGTTCCATATTTAATGGTTTAGCATGTTTAAAAAAAAAACACGCAAATCGGATAAGGGGTTCTCCAGTGATAAGCGCACTAACGGACAGACAAACTGACAGAGATACGTTGCATTTTATATATTATAGATGTAATAAAATATATATCTATAACCTGGTCAGAGAACATATGTATGAATTTAAAAAATCACGTAAATCGGATAAGTGGTTCTCAAGGGATAAGCGCACTAATGGACAGACAGACAGAGAGACGTTGCATATATATATATATATATATATATATATATATATATATATATATATATATATATATATATATATATTATAGATATAGATTATTATTATTATATAACCTGGCCAAAGAATATATGTATGAATTTAAAAAAAGACACGTAAATCGGATAAGTGGTTCTCGGGTGATCAACGCACTAATGAACAGACAGACAGACAGAGGGGCATTCCATTCTATATATACTATAGATTATAGATATTCTCTGCTACATTATATTGTTCCATATTTAATGGTTTAGGCTGTGTATTGAAAGGGAACGCGCTAGCGGCAAACTTTTTTCCGACTTCATTCACTATTTTACGTCACTGCTCATTCTTTATGCTACCTATAGTTATAAAATATAGCTTATAACCTGGCCAGAGAACATATATATGTTTTTAAAAAAAAAGTAAGTAAATCGGATAAGTGTTTCTCCAGTGATAAGCGCACTAACGGACAGACAGACAGACAGAGAGACGTTGCATTTTATATATATTATAGATTTACTTTCTGACATTCGTAGGAAGTCTAAGTTTTAACAACCGTTGTATTTTTATAAGCAGTTTATTCTAAAACCTGATATATAAATTTTACAGCCGTTAACGTATTTTTCAACTTTAATGTTAGTCAAAGAAACGCATTACCCGGTACATAACCTCTTATCTCGGCCGTTACATCATTTAGTTCCATTATTTAGCCAGAGAGCAGTTATATGTTATTATGAAACATGTTAGTGTAGCTGGGGACCCGTATATAACTTTCCGGGCCACATTACGAAATGACTGGATGTGGCTGCTGTGGTTGAACGAAATTAATGGACTTAGCTCATGTGGTTTTGCACAAGTATGTGGGATTTGTATTCAAGAGGACAGGCGTAGGACTTTTAGGTTGCTTAGAAGATAAATTTAAAGGGTAATGCCACTCTAAAGCTAAGAAAAAAGCATGATTTTGACAATTTTTTCTTTGAAATATGTACGTAATTTAAAATTTACTCAAATGTTTTTAGTATTCATACTTTAAAGTACATTTTTTTACAAAATAGCGGCGGCAGTACTCGGTAAAGGAAGATGCATCTTATAAATAGTACTTTGCTGCCGGAAAGATTTCTCCTTCAATTTTTTACCTGAAAGAAAGTGCAAAATTTTTGAGTTCTACATAAGATTTTCTCGGGAAGTACATAGAAAAATTATAAAATATTGATTTTTTTATGAATTGTATACGTTTGAAGAAAATGTTTCATTTTTCGGTAAAAAATCACGTATAAAATCGTTTATAAAAAAAAGTTCAAAATAAATTTTAAAATCGGTAGGTACTTCGCTAGATAATGTAATTTTGAAAGTTAAAATTTCAAATAAATCGGTGATAATTTGAAGAAGTTATGTTTCTCGTCAGTTTGAAAAATGTAGTTTTTAGAAAAACGTGTTTTAAAGTTATATAATTTTTTTAGATTCCTCTAATCTGCGATGCCTACGCCATATAATTGACCTTCTAAATTGATGTTTTGTTGATAGATTCTAGATGAACTTAAATTCTGCAGATAAACAAATTTTTTTCAATATTCGGAATCGTCACTTAAGCAGCGCGAAGCTAAAGACTCTAGGAGAGTTTGGATAGCGTTACGAGACAATTATGCGCACTTGATAAAGTACACACTTATAACCTTCTTCTATAATATATATAAAATACAACGTCTCTCTGCCTGTCTGTCTGTTCGTTAGCGCGCTTATCACTCGAGAACCACTTATCCGATTTACGTGATTTTTTTTTTAAACATACATATTTTCTATGGCCAGGTTATAGGATATATCTTATTATATTAGGTAACATAAGGAATAAGCAGTGACGATAACAGTGAATTAAGCGGAAAAAAGTTTGCTCTTACCCCGTTCTCTTGCAATACTCTGCCTTAACCATTAAATATGGAACAATATCATGTAGCAAAGAATATAATATATTTAAAATGAAACATCTCTCTGTTTGTCTGTCTGTATGTCCGTCAGTGCGCTTATCACTCGAGAACCACTTATCCGATTTATGTGTTTTTTTTTAATTCATACATTTGTTCTCTGACCAGGTTATCTATAATCTCCTATAATATATAAAAAATCCAACGTCTCTCTGTCTGTCTGTCTGTCTGTTTGTCCGTTAGTGCACTTATCACTCGAGAACCACTTATCCGATTTATGTGTTTCTTTTTAATTCATACATTTGTTCTCTGGCCAGGTTATCTATAATCTCCTATAATATATAAAAAAATCCAACGTCTCTCTGTCTGTCTGTCTGTCTGTCTGTTTGTCCGTTAGTGCACTTATCACTCGAGAACCACTTATCCGATTTATGTGTTTCTTTTTAATTCATACATTTGTTCTCTGGCCAGGTTATCTATAATCTCCTATAATATATATAAAATCCAACGTCTCTCTGTCTGTTTGTCCGTTAGTGCACTTATCACTCGAGAACCACTTATCCGATTTATGTGTTTTTTTTTAAATTTATACATTTGTTCTCTGGCCAGGTTATGTATAATCTCCTATAATATATATAAAATGCAACGTCTCTCTGTCTGTCTGTCCGTTAGTGCGCTTATCACTCGAAAACCACTTTCCCGATTTACGTGCTTTTTTTTAAAATATACATAAGTTCCCTGGCCAGGTTATAAGATATATTTTATTACGTTAGGTAACATAAGGAATAAGCAGTGATGATAATAGTGAGTCAAGTCGAAAAAAAGTTTGTCGCTAGCGCATTCTCTGCGTAAACCACTAAATATGGAACAATACCATGTAGCAAAGAATATAATATATATAAAATTCAACGTCTTTTTGTTTGTCTGTCCGTTAGTGCATTTATCACTCAAGAACCACTTATCCGATTTACGTGTTTTTTTTTGTAATTCTTAACTTAATATTTATTTGTATTTGTCCTACTAAAATTGTAATAATAGTTAGAATAATTAAAGCATGATCATGAAAAAATGCTAATTGTTCTATAATTGGGGAGGCTCTATCTTGTAAAACTAAAGTTTTTCATGTTGAAATTTCTAAAAGAAGAATAAACTTCATTTTTGGAGTTTAAATCCAGTGCACTAATCTGCCACTTTAGATTTTTTAATTTTTAGTTACTATAGGTAATTCTAAGAATCTATGTTCTGCACGGGGGAAGAATTGTAATCATTCAATAAAAAATCTATAATATATATAAAACGCAACGTCTCTCTCTGTCCGTTAGTGCACTTAGCACTCGAGAACCACTTATCCGATTTACGTGTTTTTTATAAAATACATATGTTCTCTGTCCAGGTTATAGGATATATTTTATTGCGTTAGGTAACATAAGTGACGATGATAGTGAATCAAGTCCACATGAGCGGAGCCGCGGGCACGGCTAGTACCCTTATAAAATTATTTGTACCTTATTTCTATGTCCCTAAAGCATCATTTAAGCCAAAAAAAAGTGGATTTTTGAATTTCTGGAGTGGCATTACCCCTTAATAAAAGAACAATTTTTAATTCACCATATCTAGACTTCATTTCTTTTTATTTTTTTTGCGACATTTTCTAATATTGGTAACATTGTTGTTAAATTTATATTTTCAGATAAAAAACACCAACCAAGTGCAAGTCGGACTTGCGCAATTAGTGTTCGGTACCGTGATTGCTTTTATACTAAAAAATTTTATTATGGAAATAATATGATCAGTGACTTCACAAAACACACCTCAAATAACCAATATCTGGGATTCGCACACAAACTTTTGTGATGGCTAAAAAACTTTCTGTAACGTGAACTTCAATATCATTAGGAAAACCCATTGTCTATCAGGTTTCTTTCTCTAGTACAACTAGTATATTTTATCATTTGTATAAGCCTAATGCTATCCAAATAGTTGGATAGACTATTATTAACACATTCCAAAAAACTCTGTTTATATACCAAACTAGCCGTGCCCGCGGCTCCGCTCGCGTGGACTTGATTCACCTTTATCGTCACTGCTTATTCGTTATGTTTATATTATTATACAGCTCAAGGGGCCTTAGAGGCCCATGGCTTGGTTGCATACTTGTCTTCACTTCTTTTTGTCTCCTGTTAGCTTTTGCCAATGTGGGATTCCCATCAACTCCGGATCTTACTTTACTGCCTGAATCCATGTAGATCGAGGTCTACCCTTGCCTCTTCTTCCAACCACTCCTCTTATTAGGGCTTACTTTGCCTATCTTTCTTCTTTTATCCTTGCCACGTGTCCCAACCATTCTAATCGCTGGCTTATTATGATTTGGTTTCGTATATAGGCATTTTAATTCGTAGTTTGTTCTTTTTCTCCACAGTCCCTCTTCTTTCCTTCCTCCGTAAATTCTTCTCAAAGCTTTCCTTTCCCACACCTCCAACGTCTCCTTTTCTCTTGCATTCAGTTTCCACGTTTCGCATCTATATGTCACCGTGGGTCTGACAACTGTCGTATATATTCTTTCTTTTACTTTTCTTGATACGTTCTTTGATTTCAATATTGGATTTATTGCCCACAAACATCTCTGTCCTTTCGCTATTCTTTCTTGTATCTCCGTCTTTCTTGTTACTCCCAGATAATTAAATTTGTCTACTTTTTCAAACATATATCTTTTTCCTAAGTTGTTTATTATATCTAAACTTTTGTTGTTTTTATTATCCTTCTTCTTTGTAATTTCCATGTATTTTGTTTTTTCCTCATTTATCTTTAGTCCTCTCATCCTTCCCCTTTCTTCTATCCTACTTATGGCTTTTGTGAGGTTCTCTTTTGCTCTTGCAAACACTGCTACATCATCCGCATAGGCCAAGCATTGCCAGGATTGTTAGTATATCGTTCCATTTGTTTTTATTTCTGTCTCCCGGATTATCTTCTCTAGTACCAAATTAAATAGACATGTCGACACTGGTTCCCCCTGTCTTAATCCTCTCTTCACCTTAAAATTGTCTGATACTTTGCCCTCAAGCAACACTCTATTTTCTGTGTCATTCAGGATCATTCTCACCATGCGAATCAATTTACTTGGAATTTTTAGTTCTTCCATTATCTTGTAGAGTCCTTCTCTATTTACAGAGTCATATGCTTCTCAAGTGTAGTGCCAAATTTTGTTCTAAGCTTTCCTTTTGCTTGGATTTGCTTAATCGAAAATAGCTGGTCTGTAAACGATATATTTTTCCTGAATCCACACTGGTACTCTCCCAGAATAGACTCGGCTTTCTCTGCTAGTTTGTTTTTGATAGTCAACATTACTATCTTGTACACGACATCCAGTAAGGCTATTGGTCTGTAATTAGCACATATAGTTTTTTCTCCTTTTTTATATATTGGGACAAATGAGCGACTCTCTCCAGCTCACTGGCATCTTTTCTGTTTCCCATATTTCTTGCACCAACCGGCATATTTCATTTTCCAGATCTACTCCTCCAGCTTTTATCAATTCTACAATTTCCACCCGGGGCCTTATTTTTTTTGGGTTCTGAGTATTTCTCTTATTTCTTCTTTGCAGGGTTTATTTGTCGCCTCCTGCCCTTCAGTTAATTTTGCTTCCAATTTCACATTCAACTCATTTTCATCTCCATTTAGTGTTTCTTTAAAGTATTCCCCCCTTCTATTCAGTCTTTTTGCGAAGCTTACTGCTAAACTTCCATCTTTTTTCCTACATATTAGCATTTTGTCTCTGTTTATTCCCTTTGCATTTTATTAAAAAAAACACGTAAATCGGATAAGTGGTTCTTGAGTGCTAAGCGCAGTAATGGATAGACAGACAGACACAGAGACGTTACGTTTTATATATATTATAGATTTTTTTTGATATATATTAAATTAAGAATTAAAAAAAAATCACGTAAATCCGATGAGTGGTTCTCGAATGTTAAGCACACTAACGGACAGACAGACAGAGAGACGTTGCGTTTTATATACATTATATAGATTATTATTATTATTATATAACCTGGTCAGAGAACATATGTATGAATTTAAAAAATCACGTATATCGGATAAGTGGATCTCGACTGATAAGCGCACTAACGGACAGATAGACAGACAGAGAGACGTTGCATTTTACATATATTATAGATATAGATTATTATTATTACTATATAACCTGACCAAAGAATATATGTATGAATTTAAAAAAAGACACGTAAATCGCCTGATAAACGCACTAATGGACAGACAGACAGACAGAGAGACATTGTATTTTATATATATTATAGATTATAGATTATAGATATTCTCTGCTACATAATATTGTTCCAAATTTAATGGTTTAGGCTGTGTACTGCAAGGGAACGCGCTAGCGGCAAACCTTTTTCCGACTTCATTCACTATTATCGTCACTGCTCATTCCCTATGCTACCTATCGTAATAAAATATAGCCTATAACCTGGCCAGAGAACATATGTATGTTTTAAAAAAGTACGTAAATCGGATAAGTGGTTCTCCAGTGATAAGCGCACTAACGGACAGACAGACAGACAGACAGACAGAGAGACGTTGCATTTTATATATATTATAGATAAATCAACGCCAGCGATTTTTGTCAATTTTTTAAAAATAATATAAAGAAAACTTTGTTCGTATATTACGTCCTATATGTTTTTTGAACTAGCATTTTCACAAGCCTTCAGTTGACACCCTACTTGATGACCTTGAGTTTTTTTTTTTCATTTCCGTTTTAATCCCCCAAAACTGACCTTTTTAGTCAAAATTTAATTTTCCGAACGGCACGGCTATGATTAGGCTATTAATTTCTATACTTGTGACAAATTTCAACTTTCCATGTGAAATAGTTTCGGAGCAAAACGGCTGTGGCAGACATACAAACACTAAAAATAGAGAAAATAGAAATGAAGTAGTAATAATCAATAAGCTGGGCCTTAACAGGGAACTAGTATTACTATAATTTACTTACTGTCTCACTTTGAAGTATATTTCAACTAAACTATTAAGTTTTTACTTACAGAAATTGTTTAATTCGGATTAATTCTATTTTGGATGGTTTATCCATTAGTGTCTGCAATCACCTCCTCGTTTGAATAAAATCTTTGTCCCGCCAGCCATTTCTTCAAATTGGGGAACAAATAGTAGTCCGAGGGAGCCAAGTCTGGAGAATAGGGGGGATGTGAAACGAGTTGGAATCCTATTTCCATTAATTTTGCGACCACAACTGCTGAGGTGTGTGCTGGTGCGTTGTCGTGATGGAAAAGGACTTTCTTGTGGGCCAATCGCGGGCGTTTTTCTTGCAGCTCGGTTTTCAAACGGTCCAATAACGATGAATAATATTCACCTGTAATAGTTTTACCCTTTTCCAGATAGTCGATGAGGATTATCCCTTGCGAATCCCAAAAGACAGTCGCCATAACCTTTCCGGTCGAAGGAACGGTCTTCGCCTTTTTTGGTGCAGATTCCCCCTTGGTAACCCATTGTTTAGATTGTTGTTTGGTCTCAGGAGTATAGTAATGTATCCATGTTTCATCCACAGTGACGAAACGACGCTTAAAGTCCTCCGGATTCTTCTGGAACAACTGCAAACCATCCTTGCAACACTTCACACGATTCCGTTTTTGGTCAAGCGTGAGCAATCGCGGCACTCATCTTGCGGATAGCTTTCTCATGTCCAAATATTTATGCAAAATATTATGTACCCGTTCAGTCGAGATGCCCACAGCACTAGGAATCTCACGCACCTTAACTCTTCTGTCATCCATCACCATATCATGGATTTGATCAATGATTTCTGGAGTCATAACCTCCACAGGTCGTCCAGAACGTTCAGCGTCACTTGTGCCCATATGGCCAGTCCGAAAATTTTGAAACCACTTATAAACTGTTCTAATCGAAGGTGCAGAGTCACCATAATGTTTATCAAGCTTCTCTTTAGTCTCCTGAGGCGTTTTGCCTTTCATAAAGTAATGTTTGATCACCATACGAAATTCGTTTTCGTCCATTTCTTGAAAATCACTCGACTTCCTTGATTCACACGAATGCCAAACACAAAGAAATAGACCAATATGGCTGAAACTTGGTGTGCGTTCATTCAAGAGATGCTACTAACTAAACATGACCTCGATACGCGCCGGTGGTGCCATCTCTTGGACTTTGCACGGACTTTTCAAACCAGCCTCGTATAATATTACTAGAGACCGGATTATATGCAACATAAAAATCTTGAAATATGCATGCAAATATGCATTCAAATCAGCCTCGTATATATTATTCTATATTTTGTATTTTTTGTCTAACATTTATAATACAATACTCGAAACTAACTCAGCAGCAACAGCAAGATCACAGTATCGAGTAGCAGCAGCAGCGGGAGCACTTGAAAATGCCAAATAAGATTTTGGCGAAACGTCGTGCAAGTTCATTATTAGACGAACGGATTGAAACCCGGAATTTCAATGTATTACATTTCACCATCCGTGAAAACCTCTAGAACTAAAAAAACACTCTGAAATTATTAAGTCTAGCCTTTGTTTGGACAAACGCCATCGATACAAGAAAAATCATCATCATTAACTTATTCCATCCATAGTCGGATGTAAGCCTCCCCAAGTTGTCCCTACTAAACTCTGTTTTTTGCATCCAATCGTGTCCCGCTAATCTTTTTATGTCGTCCGTCTATCTTCTCTGTGGTTTACCTCTGCATCTTTTATGTTCTCTAGGCCTCCATTCCACTATACGGCGTGTCCATCTATTATCATTTATCCTTGCGATATGCCCAGCCCAGTTGCACCTTAATATACATATTTATTGTATTACATCTGTCACGTTTGATCTTCTTCGTATTTCGATGGTAGAAATACGATCTTGGAGTCTAATATTTAGCATTCTTCTCTCCATTGCTCTTTGGGTTACCTGGTGTTAATATATTATACTATTAGTTAAAGCTCACATTTCAGTGCCATAGGGTAATACCGGCAGTACATATTGATCGAACACTGTGACTTTTATTGTATTTGGAATGTCTAATTTAAATGTGTATTTTAACCTTCCGAACGCAGACCGAGTTAACGTGAGTCTTCTATCCAAGTTAGGTTTTAAATTATTTTTTGATACTTCAATTTTTTGTCCTAAATATATGAATGTTTGTACCTTTCCTATTCAGTCACCTTCTATTAACAGTTCCTGGCTGTTGGCTTCAATTTCGTTGTTCAAATATTTGGTTTTGGTGAAGTTTATTTTTAGATCTATTTCTCGAGAGTTTTAGTTGTTTTTTTAACTCTATCAGCATTTCTTATAATTCTTCTTTTGTGTTGGCGATCAGAGTGACATCATCTGCAAGCCTTAAATGATTTAATCGTTTATCATCTATTAGTACTCCTTTATTTTCCCACCTTAGGGATTTAAACATGTCTTCTAGAGGCAACGTGTACACCTTTGGGGATATCGAGTCGGCTTGTCTAATTCCTCTTTTGATTTTGATTTTTTTTTCTAATATAGAATAGGCTCTTAGAGAAATTTCTAGAGCAGAAATATCACCTCTAAAAATGAATGAAATATTAATTGTATTACGAATTTAAATTCAAAATAAACTTCTTCAAATATTTTTTTGAACTCTCATTGCTGCTTTTTACGACCGCTGTGGATTAGGCACCGAAACATCAAGAGTTAAAAAAAAATAAAAAAGCTTTTTCCTGATTCACTAAAAGATGCTTTAAAAATGAGTCTACTTGGGCAGTTAGGGGAGCATCCCCGTGAGAACCGTTAATATACAATATAATGCTCTTTACACTATACACCACTTTATGGCTTCGCTGAAATCTTGACACTGAATTAATTCGCTAAATGAATTTTTATATCGGTTTCTTGAATACTATTGAAGATGGGTAGTCGCAACAGCATTTAATGCTTTTCAGCCACCAAGTCTAACACAAAAGGCCATCACAGCTCAGTATTTTCAGTATTTAAAGTTTTGTGACCGTTCGTCAAAGCACACTTTCACTCTTATCACTATAACTCGACATCTAGTGGAACAAATGTCATAAAACAGCTGACACAACCCTAACGAGAGTTGGCGTTTTCGACAACAAGAAATAGATACAAAAGCTGGAGCTACTATTTTAAAAATACGGTTTCCTTTCAGATGCTGAGTATAGTGAAATATTTCAAATCCTATCATATTCCAAAATAACAAATCTTGCGGATTTGTAAACAATTTCAGTCTTATCAACTAGGAAAACTTCAAAACAAAATAGATCAAAGTTTAAAATTTTCGACGGAACTTTTTCAAAGGCACAGCCAAACTAGTAGCCGACATTTTATGGAGCGTTTTATAATCCAGACTTTCTAATAAAGTACATTGAAGAGTATTAATGGCAAATAGCTTGTAATTGACCACCGCAAATGGCAACACTGACCATTACTCAAAGAGCATATCGATTCGAGTCTTAACAAAGTATTCATGTTAATCTTTGATGCTAGGAACATATGTGTGCTACCCTAAATAAAAAATTGGTTGCGTTGTGTAAAGGAAATCTAACCAGAACACTATTTTCAGACCGGCAGAAGGTCATAACTGACCACGAAGACAACGGCCGATTGCAGAAACTTATTTTACTAAATGTCATTTTCAATTATACAATTGACTGCGTATTATAATTGGATGCAATTGCTGCCTAACCAGCACTGTGAGTTTCTCAAATATTACAAAAAGATTAAAATAGAAAAAAAACAATATATATATATATATATATATATATATATATATATATATATATATATATATATATATATAGTAAAAAATATCAAAATAATGATGAGATAGGCATAGATTAGATATAGCAATATTATGACTTTATCCTCTCTGGGGTATCACGAGGAGTATTGTCTTGAGTTTTGGACCTCGAAAAACTTGTACTCTTTTGTTTATAAATGATTTAAGTTTTCAAAACGCGTTTTTTGAGCTTAAATTGTTATATAAGTCGGATCGAGACAAAAAAAGAACCAAACTCTTCATAATAAAATTTCCATCACGTTAACGAAAATGATTTTGTTTTAAATTAAAATCTCGCGATTCTCTACCAGATGCTCCATTTTTTTTTTCAAAATGACCGAAAAAAAAAAAAAAAACGCATTTGTTATTATTTGATTAATAAACAAGTGTAAAAAAAAGGTAAAATGACACCAAAAAAAATTTTTTAATGGCATCTGAAAGCTGGCGTCGTCACCTAATTTTGAAAAAACAAGATCCAGTTTGGACCCAATGGCATAAAATAGCGGGCAAATCAAATTTTAAATAACAAATTCAATTGTCTCCACTGGGTTCAATATTTTTGTACCAAAATTTCAGGGTATTTTTCCTATAATAAAAGGCATATCTGAAAGTTTCAAGCCGACTTAGTCGACCTATACAATAAAATGAAAAAAAAAAGTTTGCTGCTTTTTCAATTTGAAGGTTCTGTACGCACTTGAGCGACTTAAAACCAACGAAAATTTGTTGGAAATTTCATTACGAAGAGTTTGGTTTTTTTTGTCTCGATCCGACTTATATAACCGGAGTTATTCACATTTTAAGCTCAAAAAACGCGTTTTTAAAAACTTGGATTGTTTATAAACAAAAAAGCACAAGTTTTTCTAGGTCCAAAAATTAAGGACAATATTCCTGCTTTACCTGGCAAAGACAAAGGATACGGACGAGAAGACTAATGAAAGGAATATCAATAAGAAGATAATCAGAGAAATGGATAGGAAGAAAGAAATAGGAAATAATTACCGAGTTAGTAAATAGGAACACGGAACTTTAGGGGTATAAACGGAAAATAGATTAGATTGGGAATATGAAATGTGAGGGGCATAAACGGAAAAGCGGATGAACTGGAAAAGATACAAATGCACTATGTAGGAACCACAGAAACAAAAAGGAAAGGGAATGGAAGCAAAAGATTACCTAATGGACATTGGATGTACTGGTCAGGAGTAAAAGAGGAGGAAAATGCAGGGGCAGGAGTGGCAATGGTGGTCAAAGAAGAGAAGATGAAGAATGTAAAACGGGAAAGGTTTACTCTCGATAATAAAAAAAGAAGATGTAGCGGACGAAGACTGCGCTTTGATTGGGTGCTATGGACCAAATGACAACGCCCAATTGACAAATTTTTCAATAATTTACAGGAAGAGATAGACAATACAAACAATAAGATAAAAATAATGGGAGATACGAACGGAACTTAACTCCACGGGCCTTATATCCCTAAAGGGGTAGAAAGGCATAAGGATTAAGTAAGTAAGTAAGTATTCCTGCATTAATAGTAATTAGTAACAGTAACAGTGAAAACATTTAGTAAAGTTATAAAATAAATATTAATAAATTTATTCAAAATGATCCCGTTGAAGGGATATATGAATATGATGTCAATTACGATAACGACATCTCAGAAGAAATTCGAACGAAAATTAGAAAAACACGGGCTACGTTCGTGAAGATGAAAAACTTGATCTCAAACCACGAGATTAACTTAAACTTCAAAAAAAAGATTGGTTAGATGCTACGTTTTCTCGGTTCTGCTCTAGGCGGGAGAGGCGTGGATGCTAAACAAAAATAACATCAATACACTAGAGCCAATCGAAATGTGGATATATAGAAGAAATCTCAGATTAGCTTGGATCGAGAAAGTAACGAAGGTTGAAGTGTTGTAAAGAATGAACAAAGGTAGAGACATTCTAATTACCATTAAACTGTGAAAAATCAAATATCTAGATGATGTGGTGAGAGGGCAAGATACCAACTATTGTAGCTGATCATGTAAGAGAAGGTTCAGGAGAGAAGAAGTATTAGACGACGGCGTATCTCTTGGCTTCGCAACCTGAAAGAGTGGCCAGGGTGTGCATCTACTCAATTATTTAGACATTACCAAACTCCGCAGCGGAGATGACATCTGAAGAAGAAGAATATGACTGTGATTTTATACCATAACTTAATGCGTGCAGAAGGTATTGTATGCAATGGCGTATCTCTAGCTTTGCAACCTGAGAGGGTGGTTTAGGTATACGTCTACTTAATTGTTTAGAGATTGCCAAACACCGCAACGGAGATGTCACCTGAAGAAGAAGAATATGACTGTTATTTTAAACATTAACTTAATTCGTGCAAAAATTATTTTAAGTCTTACGAGAATTTAATACAATAAAAGTGTTTTCAAATATAGCGTAAAGGATAATAAAAATGGAATGGCTAAATGCAAAAATAATAAAAATCACCCTTAAAATAGTATATAGCTTAGTAATGCCCAGATATGTATATTCAATATAAAACCATAAAATCTTTAATTAACTATATATATATATATATATATATATATATATATATATATATATATATATATATATTTATATATATATATATATATATATATATATATATATAATATATATATATATATATATATATATTTATATTTATATATAGGGTGAAGCTGAAGGTTATGAAAGCCGTAGTAAAATAGGTAAATCTTGGGGTCATATCCAATACACACACATTCAATATTTTGTTTTTTAAATTCAAACATTTCTGAAAACAACAAGAAATTCCCCAATGTTGGCAAATACACGATTGAAATCAAATACAATATAGCCCGATATCTAATTAATAAGAAAGAAAGATCTAACAAATATGGAAAATCGGAGCCTACAACAAGGATTAAAAGAATACAGGCTCTCTATTTTAAATAAACAAAAATTAACAGGCCTTGCTGAACACTGCATAGCCAATAATCACCTTTTTAATAACGAGAAGGTGAGGTTGCTATACAGTGTTCAAAAAGGAAAAAAAAAATGGATTTTTTAGAAATTCTTAGCATAAAAAAGCCATTAAAAATAATATAAAAATAACGAACACTCAAATAGAATTTGGAAAAACCTCCATATTAGACGTTCAGACAGACTACCTCTAGTTCACCCAGTTTTATTACCTCTTAACTTTAATTTAGTCCCAATTATTCATCCAAATGTAATATTTTTTAAAACTTAAGTTTAGTCTTATTATAAACCTCTTCGAAAATCGTCGCGAGACCGAAACTCCTGTCAGAGTGATCTGAATAAATTCATTGAAACATGTATTTTATTTCAAAAGTGTAAATATTAAGATGTTTCACCTAGAACCGACCGAAAACTCCATAAATTTTATTTTAAAAATATCATTGTTTTTAATATATCTAATCCGTGTATTAATATTGTAATTACTCCTGAAGAAGCTATCAAACGGTAACGAAATATTAAGTATTAAAGAAGAAAAGAGTTTTATTTACAGTCCAGACCGATTCCCGATAATCAAACACGCATTTATATATATATATATATATATATATATATATATATATATATATATATATATATATATATATATATATATACATACATACATACATACATATATATATATATATATATATATATATATATATATATATATATATATATATATCTTAATTTTTGAGAATGGATTGAGTGGATATTTATACTGAGAGAACAAAAATCAGATATAAGCAAGCTCGTTTTTTTTTTACTGGTAGAGAACATGGAGATCAAGGTAATTTTTGTACGCCTTTTGAAAATAGTGTTCAAAATTTGGTTGTACTATTTTTGGGCACCATTCATTTTAGAATAAAAGGAATCTAATTTCGGCTCAAAAAATGAAAAAATACTGAAGAGTTATTTAGTTGTTAAAATAAAATTAAATATATTACAACCTGTGCGTCCTGAAAGAAAGAGCAGGTAGTTCAGTAAAAGGCTCCATTAACGCAGAGAAAAGTTTATTAACAACATAAAAAATTCTTGCAGTTATTACACTCTTAAATTACATTAACTAAATAAAAACCACTTAGGCTATGAGAGTGTACACATTTAAACTAGAGTTAGGAAAGTTCTATTAATTACTGATTCTAAGTGTAAAAAAAAACAAAAGGCTTTAAAAGACACGATATAAAAGTTTGTAAAATTGACTTCGCGGATTACACGTGTTGACTTACTGCTTGGCTTCTTCTCGTGGGTTTTCTATGAACAGCTCGGCCTCTCTTAATGAGATTCTCATCCAGATATTGTCTCACCTGCTTGACCCGAAATGTCTTAGGATGAGCAGAAGACTAAAACCACTCGTCTATCACTAAGGAAAAAAGTCGTTACTGCAAATGTAAATTATAAAAAGAAAAAAGTTGTAACATGATCTTAGAATCTAAGAAAAAAGGAATGTTACAATATATATACTGATTGTTTTGGTTTTCCTTTCAACACAATTTTAATAAAAATTATAATATTCTTGCCATGGAAATTTAATACCAGCCATTTGAAATCCAATATACATCTTGAGCATTGTACAAAAGAAAGTTATAAATTATTTTGATTTTATGACAACAAAAGTTTTGAAGCACGTATTCCAAATAAAAGATTTATTTTCAGCTAAAAGTGGAGACATTGAATTTCAAACTTATAACCCCGGCATTTTTCTTTGTTTCCCTTGACAACTTTTTTATTTACCAAATTGAAGGGTGCATAGCATTAACGAAAAAACTTTAACCTGGTTCCGATACTAAAAAGTCTGGAATGAAAAAGCCATTTAGAGATTTTAGTGGGAAAAAGATATAATACAAACTTTTTTGGGTGAGACGATATATAAGATAACATGATCTTTAAATTCTTAGGTCAACTACAACTACTCAATATAACCTTCTAGTCACAAATTCAGAGAACTGATTAAACAAACCACAAAGTACAGTCGAACTTTGATAGCTCGAATTTTTGATAATTCGTACAATATTGGGTGGCAACATAGATCTACATCTCATTATTAGTAATTATGCATATATGGAGTTATCCCAAAAAATCATCTCCTTAGCGACTTCAACACTACGAAGTCTTTGAAGAAATTCACTTGTTTTCATTAAAAAAACGGTTCCATCGATAGAGTCCTCTCTATGTGGTCCTTCTCATTTTGTGATAAAGGAAAGTCCTGCTTTGTTGTGGCCCATATACTACAACGTCCTCGGGTTTGGAAGACCTTTGGCAAGCGCTAGGGAAGAGAACTTCTTAAAAGTTTCAACATCCATAAAGTACTATCAGAACCTTTGTTGTTAAGTCTATAACGCTTAAGGACGACAAGGTTATAAAGAAGATTATTAATCTCGATCAATATAACGATATTTTCGACAACTCGAGTTGAAAAGTTTTAGCTTGATGTACTTTCTTCTTCTTCTTCTTCTTCTAGCCATTCTCTATCCTTTGAATATAGTCCTCTCTCATGTGCTTCCGTATGTCCCTGTTTTGAGCAATGTGATACCAATTGAGCCACGCTGATCTTTTAATATCGTCATACCAACGTTGTTGGGGTCTACCAGTACTTCTTTTTTGCTCCCACGGTCTCCATCTGGTCACTTTTCCGCTCCAGTTACCAGTATTTCTGGCCACATGGCCAGCCCAGTTCCACTTGAGGGAAGATATCCTCTCAATTATGTCGCGGACTCCTGTTTTTTTTCTGATCCAATCGTTTGATTTGCAGTCCCTAGGCGATATACCTAGGATTTTCCTTTCAATTGCTCTCTGATGAACATACAATTTTCTAATTATTTTCCGTGTCAAAACCCAAGTTTCTCTACCACAGGTAGAATGCATTCGTTATATACTTTACTTTTAAATTTAAAGGCAGTTTGGACTGAAAGACTTGCTTCATTTTACCGTAAGCCGCCCATCCTAGGCGTATCCTTCGATTGACTTCCAGTTCTTGTTTCAATTTTCCCAGTGTAACGTCCTGTCCCAAATATAAATATGAATCCACCCTTGCCACTTGTCCGTGTATGGATATTACGTCATTAATGGTTGTTTGTTCATTCGTCATGAATTTAGTTTTTGTGATGTTCATCTCTAAACTGACCTTTTTTGCTTCAGTTTGTAATTCTTGGAGCATTTCTTTGAATCCGATTTCATTTTCGACAAAAAGTGCGATGTTATCAGCAAATCTTAAGTTGTTAAATCTCTCTCCGGATATGTTAAGTCCCCTGTTTTCCCAGTGAAGGTTCTTGAAGATATCTTCTAGTACCAGGGTGAATATTTTGGGTGATATGATGTCACCCTGTCTAACATCTCTCTTAATTTTTTATGTACTATTTTGATCAAATTACTTTCTTGTTTTTGATGCAATTAATCATAAATTTATTTTTATATTTACACAGAGGTCCTGATAACCTACCTCCGCTGATTTACTTTTAAGTTTTATTTAACATACCACAGTCGATCAAATAAAGAAATTCCTTTTTTTTGTAGTTATTTTTGGAACCTCTGCAAACAATGCTTTGTTGGGGTGCAAAAACTAAAACAGAAAGGTTTGGATATATGGCATCAAACGATTCACACTGATCTCTTGTACTAACGATTTGAGGTAGCGGAGTACGATCAAGAAACCATTGTTAAACACAAAGAGGAACGACTCGCGTGGGCAGAGAAAAATAAACACCGAGACTGAAGCAATGTAATTTTTTTTCGATGAACTTCGTTGTGGGGTTATGTTATCACTCCACGAGCCTGGTCAATTTCCACTAAAACTTAGTTTACACTATTTCACCTTTGATGAACATATAAAATGATCATCAAAAGTGAAAGTGAATCGTGAAAGATTTTTTGTTTACACATTTTCATCCGATGGACGCCTTTTTACTGCCACTATATAGAAAATGGCCGAAAATAGAAATTTGAAGCGCTTGATTTTGGAACGCAGACATTTCGTAAAAAAGCATCGGCTTCCTTGAGCCAAAATAACTGGTGTTCATAAACGTCATCTGCACCTGCTCCGCTTTTTTTCTGAGCTTTTTATCTTGGTAATTTCTGATTTGTATCATGCCTAGTAAAGCCTTTGGCCTTTCGGAACCGGCATTAAACTGTAGGCTCCTTTTCTTTGTAAAACACTTAAAAAGACATCAACTCCAGGCAAAGGAGAGAGGGTCGTCTACGTCCATATCGGATATGTCACTTCAAGATGAACTTCTAATACGTACTGCGTTCGAACTGTGTCAGCCATAGTTAAGGAGTATCCTTTATCCCGAAAATTTATTTTGCTGTATTCGCTCATTTTCTGATTCCACAAACATTCCTGTCTTTGATAAGCTTCCAAAAGGTATCATATTTTTTTTTTTCACACAAAACAGTTTGTTTTGTGTGAAAATAAAATCTTAAATTTTTAACATTAAACAAAACAACAATGCCGCAGCAGTTGACTCGGACGTATTTACACTTGCTACTAAACGTTCACTCCCGATGAATCGTCCGCTTGATGAACGTTATTTTCAACAAAAATTGGAAAGGGATCTATTTCTTGCACCATTTCTTTTTGATGCACACTTTGGGTGAATTGGATGTGAAAAAATTGATGTTCATCTTAATGATATCAAGATGAACATCCAAATTGAAATAGTGTAAATGAGCCTTAATTGATTAATTCAACGCACCGTGCAACACTCTGTGTAGATCCATGTTTAGGATAGTCTTTCGGAAGAAGACTCTTCTTCTTTACGTACAATTTGAACGCTGAAAAAATTCTCCAGATTTACAAGAGGGAATTAGTACCGACTGCTAAATGGTGGTTTGTCGATAAAAATGAGAAGTGGATTCTTAAACAGGATAACGACCCAAAAATCAGAGTGAAATGTGTAGCAAGTGGAAAGGAGAATCCAGTATGGTCACACTAGATTGGCCACCCCAGTTACCCGATTCAAACCCAATCGAGAACGTGTGGTCATACATCAAGTAGAAGCTTCGTAGTAAAAATACATACACAGTGAACCAGTTGTCACGGAAAATTCGGGAAATCTTTGCCCCAAGAATACGTGGAAAATTTCATCCAAAATATGCCCAGAAGATGCCAAGTGATCATCGATGCTGTTGGAGACTGGACGAACTCATAAATCATTAGCATTTTAATGGCCATCCTTTATTGTCGAATGACGTACAGAACTTTTAAATAAATACATTTGTTAATGAACAATGCGCGACACATTCTTACTTAACCTACTGCTACATTACTGTAAAAGGCGGTACTCGATTAGATCTCCGTGTTTCGCTTTACTATTATTTTGTTTGATTTTAATCTCATTTTGAATGTCTGTGCGACCTAAAATAATCATGTTCTTTTTGCCACTCCAATACAATGACTTACTTTATTTGATTAAAAATATTGGGCTGGGCAATGTAGAATATGCGCACCGACGGCATGTCAATCCGAAGCATATGGGCCAGTAGGATAAAGAAGAAATTTAGGATAAAGACAGATATAGTAAAAAAACCAGTCAAGTGCAAGTTGAACTTGCGCAATTAGTGTTCCGTACGTTGATTGCTTTTCAAATAAAAAATTTTGTTACAGAGGTATAAAATGATCAGTGACTTCACAAAACACACCTCAAATGAGTTTTCAACAAAGTTTGATTCCAATCTTTACTGAAATCTGATGACCTTGAAATTTTTGTTTTTTTTTACATACCTGATAAATTATTAAAGGTGACGTGATAATTTTCGTTCAATCTACACCCCGTGGAAAATATTCCAGAATTTTTTCAAAATTTTTTGATAAGTACTTTTCGAGATAAGGCGATTTTTCGCGATATTTTAAAAATAATACAAAGAAAAGAGCGCGCAAATATTACATTATATATATATATATATATATATATATATATATATATATATATAATATATATATATATATATATATATATATATAAATTTTACTCGTGTTTTCACAAGCTTTTATTTGACACCACACTCGATTACCTAGTTAAAAAAAATTTTTTTCACTTCCGATTTTCACCCCCCAAAACTAAACCCTTAAGTCAAAATTTAACTTTCAAAACTACATGGCTCTGATGAGGCCCATCAATTCCTATATTATTACCAAATTTCAACTTTCTATGACAAATAGTTTCGGAGAAAATCGGGTGTGACAGACGGACAGACACCGAAGTGTCACGGCTAGACAGACGTCAAAACCTAAATAATAATAAAGCTGTGAATACTAACTAGAACAGTGGAATAGGCGAGATGACAGTAACAATGAATCAACGAAATTATGACTTTTAATAATGAAATAGATTAAAAAGTTTCTAAAAAATGTTCTTATTTTTATATTAAAAGTGAGATTAATATTATTTTTGTTAAAATAAAAATGCAAAATACAGCAATCCGCCATGTTATGTGGAACGTCAATCAGAGCGAATGACGTCACGCCTAAGTAAACATTATTTCGGTCGAACTTCTACTGTGTTAACGATAATCTTTACACCGTTTATCAATTAATTTGTGGTTTTAAACTATCGAGTTGCCTAGTTTTGTGTTACAAAAACTAGAACCAAGAAACGTTAGCGGACTTTTTGTTCACCAGAATTTAGAAATATCAAAACTGTAAGTATATAAGTAATCTGTATTAAAACTACAATTTAAAACACAAAAACCCATAAAAACTGCACTTTATTTCTACGTCATGGTTTTATTAGTTTTAAGTTAGCTTATGATTCTTATGAAAATGTTGATATATACTGAATGTAATTCTCCATATCATTTGTCTACTGGAACAAGAATAAAGTATCCATTAAATAAACAGTAGTGGATGATAACATTAAAGAAATAAAACCTACCCTCAATAGTGACTATCTAAAGGTATTATTTAGATAATTTCTCAAACAAGATTATTACGACACCTCATTTATAATAATAAAATATTAAGGTAAAACTTACCTCAAACTGGTCTTTACAGAAATAAATTGAAGAATTTGGAGAAATAACTGCTGGGTCTCACCGTGCAAGAGTTAGCCACTTATTTCGTATTGTTTTCTTGTTTGGAACGTAAACAAATAACTAGTTATCGATGTGTTTTTACACTGAGGGACCACACACTATTTATACACTTTAGAATTCATTTTAAACACAGAAAATAACAAAATTATTGTATAGACACTGTATACTTCACTGTTATTGACATGAAGTTTTACAAAGGCATGACGTCACGAGCAGACGCCATGACACCTTGGCGTTTTGGCGTGAAATTCAAAATTAGTTTAAAAAAGTCCAATTTTATGCTAAGAAACCTGTAATTTCTCCAGAAATATATATTTTTTTAGAAATAGTAGTTCCGTAAAATAATGCCTATTATACATTAGTTACCATAAGTAAGTCAGTAAGTTTAGACAACAAAGATGCATCTAAATAATTATGAGGGAAATCAAAGAAACATAACGAATGGACAAGGTCCGATATTTATACAAAGACATATCTTCCAACTATGCTATTTTAAAAACTATCACTTATAAAGAAAAAAATATACAAGAAAATTGACAAATGGTGAGACTGTATATCTTTTAAATTTGGGTCGATGCGACCCAAGATAAAAAAAGAGATAATTTAATAACACTATATCCTAATATTGTCGATACAAAAACTATATAGCGTTATGCAAACTGTGCATATCATAGAAAATAAACATTACAAAATATCAACTCTCCTGAGCAAATGTTTAAGCAAAAATATATTTAATTCTCATGTGTGAAAAATAATAACGAAATCGATATTAACAGGATGTGATGTCTTTCAATACGGCTAGAGTAATCTGAGAACTATTAAACGACTAATATAAATAATATGCTAAAATATGGAGGAAAAAACATACATCAATAACTAGCACAGCTCTTCTATAATATATATAAAATGCAACGTCTCTCTGTCTGTCTGGTCTGTCTGTCTGTATGTCTGTCTGTCTGTCTGTCCGTTAGTGACCTTATCACTGGAGAACCACTTATCCGATTTACGTACTTTTTTTTTTAAAAACATACTTATGTTCTCTGGCCAGGTTATAGGCTATATTTTATTAGGATAGGTAGCATAAGGAATGAGCAGTGACAATAATAGTGAGTGAAGTCTGAAAAAAGTTTGCTGCTAGCGCGTTCCCTTGCAATATACAGCCTAAACCATTAAATATGGAACAATATTATGTAGCAGAGAATATCTTTAATCTATAATCTGTAATATATATAAAATGCAATGTCTCTTTGTCTGTCTGTCTGTCCATTAGTGCGTTTATCACGCGAGAACCACTTATCCAATTTATGTGTCTTTTTTAAATTCATACATATATTCTTTGGCCAGGTTATATAATAATAATAATAATCTATATCTATAATATATATAAAATGCAGCGTCTCTCTGTTTATCTGTCTGTCCGTTAGTGCGCTTATCATTGGAGAACCACTTATCTGATTTACGTGCTTTTTTTTAAAACATTCATATGTTCTCTGGCCAGGTTATCTATAATATAATAATATATATAAAATGCAACGCCTCTCTGTCTGTCTGTCTGTCCGTTAGTGCGTTACGTACTTTTTTTTTAAAACATACATATGTTCTCTGGCCAGGTTATAGGATATATTTTATTGCGTTAGGTAACATAAAGAATAAACAGTATATATATATATATATATATATATATATATATATATATATATATATATATAAAATGCAACGTCTCTCTGTCCTGTCTGTCCGTTAGTGCGCTTATCACTTGAAAACCACTTATTCGATTTACGTGTTTTTATAAATTTATACGTATGATATGTTCTATATAATTCGATATAAGCCTAGATAATGGGAGATAAGGTGAGATAATGGGAGATAAGTATAAATAATGGGAGATAAGCAGAGATAAATCTAGGTAATGTAAGTTATGGTGAGATAATGGGAGATAAGGAGAAATAATGGGAGATGAGCAGAGATAAGCCTAGATAATGGAAATTATGTAGAGATAATGGGAGATAAGGAGAAATAATGAGAGATAAGCAGAGATAAGTCTAAGTAATGGGAGTTATGGTGAGATAATGGGAGATAAGGAGAAATAATGGGAGATAAGGAAAAATATTGCGGGATAAGTCGAGATAAGCCTAGATAAATGGGAGATAAGGTGAGATAATTGGGATAAGTATAAATAATGGGAGATAAGGAGAAATAATGGGAAATAAGCAGAGATAAGTCTAGGTAATGGGAGTTATGGTGAGATAATGGGAGATAAGGAGAAATAATGAGAGATAAGGAAAAAAAATGGGAGATAAGGAGAAATATTGCGAGATAAGTCGAGATAAACCTAGATAATGGGAGATAAGGTGAGATAATGGGAGATAAGGAGAAATAATGGGAGATGAGCAGAGATAAGGTTAGATAATGGAAATTATGTAGAGATAATGGGAGATAAGGAGAAATAATAGGAGATAAAGGGAAATAAGAGCAGATATTTTATTACGTTAGGTAACATAAGAAATGAGCAGTGGCGATAGTAGTGAATCAAGTCCACGCGAGCGAAGCCGCGGGCACGGCTAGTTACAAATATAGTACAAAATTCAAAAAAAGGCAGAAGACGTTACCCAAAAACTACCGCGGAATAACGCTCCTCCATACTACCTTAAAAGTATTAACAAAAATGATACTAGAAGAAATGAGCAAGGATATTCAAATAAGAAAGGAATAACAGAGATTCCGCAAAAATTGATCGGCTATAGATGCCATATTTATAGTGAGGCAGATAATGGAAAAAAAGACTAAAGAATTTAGCAAACCTGCATATATGTGTTTCGTCGACATACCTCAAGCCTTCAATATAGTGCAATTAACAGATATTATAAAAATATTACAAGAAAAGCAGACAAACCAGAAGCTAATAAAAATCAAACATGACATTAACACAGAATGCAAAACAAATATAAAGGTGGGACATCTACTGAGCAAGAAAGTAAAGATAAACGCCGGAATGAGACAAAGCGACGCACTTAGTCCCTTTATTTTCAACCTCGTCATGGATAGAATAGTGGAGAATCTTCTAAAAAGTAGAGGATACAAAATGGGCAACACATATTTCCATACAATCTGCTACGCCTATGATGCAGTCCTCATCTCCGATTCTGAGAACAACCTTCAGAAGATCTTTCAAATCTCCAATTTGGAAGCGAGAAAACTAAATATGATTATTACCACACCTAAGACAAAATGTATGGTAACTTCAAAAGAATTATTACGATGCAAGCTGGAGATCCAAGGAAGTATTATTGAGCAGGTTAATAATTTTATATACCTGGGAATAATGATAATAACCTACGGAGACTTAAACAGGGAAGTAAAACAACAGTCTATGAAGGCATCACTAATAGCAGGTTGCTTAACGGATATAGTCTGGAAAAATAAATACCTCACAGTGGAAAGCAAAATAAGAATATACAAGACAACAGTGAGACCGATACTCACGTATGCTGTAGAAACACGAGCTGACAAATGTAAAGCAGCACAAATGATGAGGACAACGGAAATGTAGGTGATTAGAAAAATACATAGAAAAACTATCCACGACAAAATCCATAACAAAGATTTACAAGAACTAAGTAAGATCCAATAAATATCCAAGGGGGCCAGAATTAGAAGAAAACAATGGATTAAACACATAGATCAGATGGACGACGACAACGGACTGGTAAAAAAGGCCAAACTCAAGAAACCTTGCGGTAGAAGAACTAGGGGCAGACCTCCAAAAAGGTGGAAAGAATGCTGTATGTCCACATCGGAAGAGACTTAATGGGGATAAAACAGGCAGAATAAAAAAAATGCCTACTTATATAACGCACCATATAAGAAAGAATAAGAAGCCTGCATTTATGTGTTTTGTAGACATGACTAAGGCTTTCGCTCGAGTTCGACTAACATACATCATCAAAATAATGCGAGAAAAGGAAGTAAACCAAAGACTAATAAGCTTGATACACGACATAAATAACCAATACAGAACGAAAATAAAAGTAATACATGAACTAACTGAGGAGGTGCCAATACGCACAGGAATAAGGCAAGGCGATTCGCTTAGCCCATTTATATTCAACATGATTATGGACAAAATAATTGAAAATCCACCCAAGACAGCTGGCTACAAAATGGGAAATACCTGCCTTAATGTTGTATGCTACGCTGACGACGCGGCACTTATCGCTGACTCAGAAGATAACCCACTGAATATGGTCATTAACACAGAGAAGACTAAATGCCTAGTCACATCCAAAGAGCCAATAAGGTGTAAGTTAGAGATAAATCAGAAGATTATCGAACAAGTGAATCACTTTAAATGTCTGGGAGTTGAAATAACAAGCTATGGAAATATACAGAAAGAAGTAAAAGAACAGACAATGAAGGCTTCCCGAATCTCGAGCTGCCTAAGAGACATTGTATGGAGGAACAAATACCTCAATAATGACAGTAAAATAAGAATATATAAATCAACGATTAGACCCATTATAACATACGCAGCTGAAACAAGACCAAACACCTGCGAGACACAACAAATCACTACAGAATTAGAGGTGAAGACCTTCGGCAGGAAAGTGGGACCCAAGACATAGGAAAATGGGTAAGACAACGGAGGAAATACTGGAACAAGCACATAGACCGGATGGACGACAACAGTCTTGTAAAAAACGCGAAGTTAAAGATCCGGGTCGGAAAACAATCACGGGGCAGGCCACCGAAGCTTTGGAGAGAATGTTGGACGTCAACATCCGAAGAGGCATAAGAAGGTTAAAACAGGCCACGGCCTACCTATACATGTGCAGCTACACATGTTAGAAAAAAAGAAGAAGAAGAAGAGAAAGAAACAATATCGTTTAGGCTGTTATAGCCAATCCTGCTGAAAACATTGACCTTTACATAAGTTAGTTATAACAGGGTTAAGTTTAAACTAATAAATATGGAATAAATTCGTCGATATCAGTTTCTTTTGACTGAGGTTCACGTACCAAAATTGTCATTAAGAACAAATAAATTGTTAACAGTTGGTGGTAATTAAGATTTTGTAAGATGCAAGTAGATTAATACTAAGTTGTGAGGTTTTATAAGCAGATTAGAAATATTAAAAGTTACGAAACCAGGCCGAGGCATTTACCTTATATTCTCTATTATTTTAGAAATTAGAACACTGACACACTGGCTAAACATATTGAACGCTTAGCAGACCTTATTGTAAAAGGTAAGTTTTAAGCCAACTGACTGGAAAGCAATGTTTCATCTTTAAAAAAAACTATCCTTTGATGTGGAAATAAGGTTCTCTTCTCTATAAAAGGTTCGCTTTCTAACTAAACAAAATGTTAGATAAACTAATCGAATAACTTGGTATCCCAACTAAAATCAACTAATTTGTTTTAAGTACTGAAGCAGGACAATAATAATTGGTAGAAACCGCACGTTGTCATTGTGTCAATAGACAAACAAAGTCGTTAGCTAAATTAAGTTTCATGCTTTCAATTATTTAGTTTAGTCTCGGACTTAGAAATATATATTGAAGATTTAAAGTGTATAGTTTGATAGTATTTTAAATATTATGTGAAATAATATTGGATTGCTTAATTTACATATCTATGTAATTTGAGGTTAATAAGAATTTTATATACGGTGCGACAATAAATTTTTCGGATATACAAGTTTATTGTTAGTTTAGAGCTGTCAGCTCAGTCGCAAATTTTGACGAAAAGCTCTCATTAAATGTTAATAGGCTGCATTTTGTCACACAGGTAGTTTGCTGCTCTAAAATGTACGCTAAGCAAATCGCATATTCGCAAATATCTCGAAACATAAAAAAAGATATCGAAAAACTAATAGCACCACGTGAAAGAACGGAAAATTCTACAAAAAAAATCATATATGGATTATTTTATTTATCTTTGATTGTGTTAGCCGATACTTGTTGGAAATTCATAATAAAATTATATAAAAACAACATTATGTTTTAAATTTCCAATATATTTAAAAAGACTTGACAATTGTTTCACACCATAATGGCTTCTTCAGAAGTAAATTAGAAAGAAAAATGTTTGGTAATAATACTGGTTAATACTTAAAACTATCCTAATTACATAAGATTATATAAATCATTTTATTATATTATTTACTGACAAAGTTATTTTAAAGATGCAAATCTGCGGTACTATTTCAGAGAACTAATAAAGATTAAGTAAAGGTGAATGGTTTAAGTCTTGAAATAAATTGAAGTTTTTTCGTTTGTTAATTTCAAAACATTCAAGCATATTTAATTTTTTAGATTTATTTTCTACATGTAGGATTTTGAATGTATCATTAAAATTATGGGATTCGTTTATTATATAAGTTGCGTAATGTGAATTGTTCTTGTTTTTTAAATAGCTATGTTTATGTTCTTTAATGCGAGTTTCAAAGGATCTACCAGTTTGTCCTACGTAGGTTTTAGTACATGATTCACAATTTAATAAATAAACTCCTGATTTTAAGGATTTATTAGATTTGGTTTTGTTATTCAAAATTATATTCCCTAAGGTATTATTGGTTTCAAATGCTATTTTATTGTTCTTTTTTGTTAAATATTTTGAAATTGTTCTAATTATTTTCCCTGTGTACGTGAGTGTGCTAAATTTTCCTTTTTTGTCATTAATGGTGGGAAAAATTAGAGAGATTGCCTGTTTAAAAAAAAAAAAAAAAAAAAGATTTTTTTATTCAAAATATTATCTATAATGCTAAGATCAGATCCGTTATTAATTGCTGTTTGTTTGATTATGTTTAATTCTTTGTTAAAATTAGTTTTAGTCATTGGAATATGTAACAGTCTATGTATGACAGAGTTAAAAGCTGCCATTTTGTGAGTGTAAGGGTGGGATGAACTATTGTGTATGACTGTGTCAGTATGTGAAGGCTTGTGAAAAATTGAGAAATCGTCTTATGTCTAAGAAATTTATAGAGGAAAAACTCCAATCTATTATTAAGTGAGCAGGTAGACTTAAACCATTCACCCTTACTTAATCTTTATTAGTTCTCTGAAATAGTACCACAGATTTACTTCTTTAAAATAACTTTGTCAGTAAATAATATAATAAAATGATTAACATAATCTTAAGTAATTAGGATAGTTTTAAGCATCGTGAAACATTTGTCGAGTCATTTTAAATATATTGGAAATTTAAAACATAGTGGTGTGGTCGTATAATTTTGTTTTATTTAGTTTTACCGTAATTTAAAAAAAAATATTTTAAAAAAATTGCTGGTTTAATTCGTTCAGTTGTAGTAAAAGTCATGCTTCCAACCCCTTTTATGATTAAATTGACGTTTCTATATACCGCTAAATATTTTTAAATTTGCGTATTGACGGGTTTCTCAGGATGAGGAGAATCCGAAGACAAATTTGAAAAATTCCAAATGGCTGATTTAATACGGCGTCCAGAGGGTACGTAATTCATTGATTTCTTTTCAAAGTGTATAGTGTATAGATTTTTTGGGGTGCTGATTAAAAATCTGAGGACGGATATAAAAAATTCAAAATGGGTGATCCAAAATGGCAGTCAATGTATATAAAGAGGAAATAAATGAAAATAAATTATTCATATAAAAAGTGAATATATTTAATAATGATTTTATAAATACAATACAATAAAATAAAGAATAAATTACAAAACATGTATAACAGAAATATTTACAAAATAATAAACATTATTTTTAGTCACTTTTTTCTTCAATTTGTTCATAATTATTATCAATATACAGTGCACAAACTACGTAAGCGTCGTATAGATGACAAAAAATAGATTGGGCTGGTGGCGCTGCGCGCGCATTTCTTCACCGATCACCATTAAAAAAATTCCTTCGAGTAATTTAGAATTTTTGTGTTTTCAATAATTGTTTTCTTTATACCTGAATGTTTAAATGATTTCATTTATATATAAATACTTTATACTTAAAGCTTATACTTTTATCTTTCATTTCCCACCTTTAAATATATTTCTTTAAATTTAAGTTGTATGTTAATAATAAGTAAAAAACAATTTTTTAAAAGCAAGATTACAAAAAAAAAAGTTTCTTTAAATTTTTAATGATTTTCTATTATCAAGTATACATTTAGCTGTAACAAAAAAAATGCCCGACTTTTTTTGTCCATTTCGACCTGCCTGGAACATAAAGTTGCCGGCGTCGCACTACAGCAGGCAAATTTTCATATCTTAAAACTCGATTTTTAAATAACACAGACAATGTGGGTATTTTTAAGTATTATTATATTGAAACTTAAGGTATAATAAAAATATATGCACAAGGATTTTTTTTTCAATACTATATTTTATTAAATATTTATAATTTATTGTGTGCCCGTTAAAATCACGCACACAAAAATTTAGTTTTAAGTTCAATTTTTGAGGTTAGGAAAAAACAAAAATCACTTGGGACTAAATCTGGGGCATAGGGTGGGTGATTAACTTTTTTGATGGTCTTGAGTACTGGTGCGAAGCTCCTAGGAACTTCTTTACGTTCAATTTCTATCTGCGCTACAGTCCACTTTAACAAGTTTGTTTTATCACTGCACGATTCGAACCATTTCAACGAAACGTGTAACCCCGATCGCTTACGATAGCTGCCAATATACAACTGAACGTTGCATCTGTTGGCAACTTTGAACACAACCGTTAGAAGAATCACGTTTATCAACAGTCACGCCGCCGCTGAACTAGATTTATCACCATTTCATGGATATTCACCAGACAGACAATCCACCCTCGTAGAGACCTTTCAAAAATGCTTCTACACGTGTTTTGCACGCAGTCTAACAACATGACCTAGAAAGTTTGTTTGAATCACCTTTAAATCGCTATAAAAAGTGCACTGAATTAGAAGGAGAACATACTGAACACAAAAAAGAAAAAACTGAGGGACAAATGATTTAAATAATAAGTGATTTTGTGTCGATAAACGTCTGTGAATAAAGAAAAACCATTATTCGCTTGAAAAATTTTCAACAAGGAGATAAAAAACTAACTTTTGAGTTCCATTTACTTTAGTTGAAAACGAATAAAAAGTGTTGTTCTTTCATGCATTAAATTCCTTTCCTTTTATAGCACAAACTCTTCCTGAATCATTATAACTTATAAGTTCTAAATAATTTAAAAGTTGACGTTTGTTATCATGAAAGTTCGTAAAAAATAAGGTGTAATTTTCCGTTAATAATGGTTTGCTGTTTACAATATTAACAAGAAACCTATTAAAACAGAATGTCTTAAGATGACTGCATGTAACAACTTCCGGGAGATGTGTGAAATTGCTGAATTTAACTTTATAATGAATTTTATGACGTACTCTCCAATATTAACGTATTGGTTTTAGTCACAACTGAACTTTGCTACAAATAATACAGGCACCAATAACACAGGCCAATGATGAAAAAACTTTTTTAATAATTTTACCTGATTCCTATGTGTTTTGGTGTGCTGACTCTGAAAATAATAATAAAAAAGTCGTATCATCATCACCCACCAATTTTTCACATTTTAATATTCAAAATGTGAAAAGTTTATTTTTTATCATTCGAATGTTATTAGGTTGGCAATAAAATCAGAATTTTATAAGGTTGGCAGTAAAATCAAATGTTATTAGGTTGGTAGTTCCGATAAACGGATTAGAAACAAACTTCTCGCTTGTCCCGGCAATTCCAGGTCCTTTTGGTCAGTCGCTAAGGCAGTTAGTCAAAATTTCACACAAATCCACCAAACCACCACTCACATGGCCAGATAATTCTATTGCAAAGACACCTGTTGAGAAAGCGAACTTGTTGGCTGAACTCTTTGCTTCACATTCTACTGTCGATTTCCAAGGAAAAACACCACCTACTATTCCCATAGTGCAGTCAAGGATGCCCGATACTGTCTTCAGACAGCGTATCATAAAACGTATTTTGATGAAGCTAGACACCAAAAAGGCTTCAGGCGCTGACGGAATACCTGCCATAGTTCTCAAGAACTGTGCGAGGGAACTAACACCAGTTTTCTGTAGACTTTTCAACCTATCCTACAGAAAGGGAATATTTCCTTCCTGCTGGAAATGTGCCACAGTTCAGCCGATATCTAAAAAAGGCAAGAAGACCTTGCCAAATAACTACCGACCAATCGCACTACTCTCAATAATATCGAAAGTCATGGAAAAGGCTATCAATCAGCATCTTCTAAAATATCTTGAAGGATTCAACATTATTAGTGATCACCAATATGGCTTTCGTAAAAATAGATCAACAGGAGATCTTCTGACTTATGTAACACATGTTTGGAACAACGCAATTGAACACTTCGGAGAATCTCGGGCGGTTGCTCTTGACATATCCAAGGCATTTGACCGTGTTTGGCACGATGGGCTGTTGGCTAAACTACGTTCTTATGGTATGTCTGAAAAGTTCTGTTTGTGGCTCTCATGTTTCCTCAGAGAGCGTTCTTTACGAGTGGCAGTTGACGGATTTCTTTCTAACACCTTCACTATCAACGCCGGTGTGCCCCAAGGTTCCATACTGTCTAAAAAAGTTAACGTTGCAGAACCCGACATAGTTATGTCGGGGCACTCCATCCCTCTAACATCGTCACTCAATCTGTTAGGCGTTAATTTGGGAGCAAATATGTTCTGGCATGAACATGTTGCAGGCATAGCAAGAAGAGCTTCTCAAAAGTTGGGAATATTGTTTCGAACCAGAAAGCTTTACACTCCACAACAACTGTTAATTCTTTACAAAGCTCAAATTCGACCAACTATGGAATACTGCTCTCATGTTTGGAGCTCCGCTCCCAAACATACACTGCATTTGTTGGATTCTATCCAGAGAAAAGCTGTTCGTCTGATTGGACACCCGGAACTGACCGACGGCCTTGATTCGCTGGAACATCGAAGAACGGTTGGCGACTTGAGCCTATTCTACAAGTACTTTCATGGAAAGTGTTCGAAAGATGTGGCCCGTTTGGTTCCATCCAGAGCGGTGCATGTTAGAAGTACACGTCGCGCTGATGCTTCACATCCGTATGAGGTTCAGCTTGTTACTCCTCGTACAACGCTTTTCAAGCAGTCTTTTATATGGAGAACATCATACCTTTGGAATGGTTTACCCAGGACTGTGTTTCCCATCGAGTACAATCTACAGCGATTCAAGAACAACGTGAATCGCTTTCTCTCCGCACACGTGTCGCTCCTGTAGCGCTTTAGGGACTTCCCTGTAGCACGTGTGCTAGACCCATAAAAAAAAAAAAAAAAAAAAAAAAAATGTCACAGCTGTTTGTTTTCTTCCAGTTAATATAACCTCGCATTGCACTGTTTAACCCATGTACTTTAATTCACACTCAAAGTATGGGTGATCGTGGTTGTAAAAACTCTCCCAACACTTTTTGTTATATATGTAGTGAGTTTGTAGTTAAAAAACATAAAACAAACATTACTGACTTTGTAAAAAAGGTATACTTTGCATATTTTGGTGTAGAAATCGGTAATCAAGAAAAATGTTAGGCTCCTAACAATGTATGTTATGTTAGTGTCGAGGATCTTAGGAAATGATATAAAAAAGAAAAAAGAAAGCTTTTAGATTTGCAGTATCCATGGTATAGAGAGAGCGAGAAAGTCATTCAAATGATTTTTATTTTTGCGGCGTTGATGTTTCTGGATATAACTCCAAAAATAAGAAAGTAATTGTCTATCCTAACTTTACTTCAGCTAACCGGCCGGTAGGACATGGACCGGGACTTCCTATCCCTGAGCCACCTCAGTCTATTGATGACGTTTCACAGTCCAGTCCCGAATTTAATGATAGTCGACCGGATGTTGATGAGTTTCAATGTTCTCTAGAAAATTTAAAACCACAGTTGTTTACGCAAGCTGAATTAAATGATTTAGTGAGAGATTTAGGTTTGACTAAGGAAAAAGCAGAATTGCTTGGTTCTAGGCTGAAAGAAAAACATTTATTGGAATCTGGAACATCTATTTGCCGTTATAGAACAAGAGATCAACAGTTTTCTCAGTTTTTCAAGCAAGAAGAGGATTTGGTTTACTGCCGTGATATTGGTAGTCTAATGAACGAATTTGGCATTGAGTACAAGAAGGAGGATTGGAGGCTTTTTATAGACTCATCAAAAACTAGTTTAAAAGGTGTTCTGTTACACAACGGAAATACTTATGCTTCACTGCCTGTTGCTCATTCAGTCTTACGTTTTTTTATGTATCAAATTTTCCCTATTTTGAAATTTAATCGATATCATATTGTGAGAGAACTGTGGGTGATACAAAAAAACTGATTCCAGGTACGGTTTCAGCACCCAAAAATACATAACACTTAGATGTATTGGTTTAAAAAGTTTTTACAAATATTTTTTTTGTTGGCCTGTGTAATTTAGAAGAATATATAAAATACATTTTGTAAATTAACATTAACACTTTCGAAAGTTATAATGCCGATTATATAAAATCTCGTATACAGAACAATTTCACAAAATGGTGTTAATATAAAATAATTACGGGACAATAACATTTTCATAAATTCTATAAATATTCCCTGAAATATTGTATTGGGAAATTTATATCACATTTATAGTTATAGCAACTGATATATTTCTAGCTTACCGTGCCCGAACTTTCGTGGTCGATCCCCGCCCCAGCAGGTTACTACTTTTACTTATTTAAGTATATATTTGACTAGATCACATACCACTTCTTATGGCAACGCAGTTGACATCAGAAAACTATCAAAAAACCAACGTTGTTGTAAAAAGGCATTTGTGGATTATGGATCACTTATCCACCTGAATAGGGATTACCCTTTTTGGATATATATCTGTGACGATGTCGTAATATCCGTCAACGTTGTCCAGGATTCGAAATATATATTTGTATTTCGCTGCTACAGGCGTTATTATATTTCTGCAATAAATACTACCTATATATGTGGCCAAGCCAAATATACTTAAACTAGCTGTGCCCACGGCTCCGCTCGCGGGGACTTGATTCACTATTATCGTCACTGCTCATTCCCTATATTACCTTGTAATAAAATATATCCTATAACTGGCCAGACAACATATGTATGAATTTAAAAAAACACGTAAATCGGATAAGAGGTTCTCGGGTCATAAGCGCACTAACGGACAGGTAGACAGACAGACAGATAGACAGGGAGTCGTTTGCAACTATAATATATATAAAAAATGAAACGTCTCTCTGTCTGTCTGTCCGTTATCCGATTTACGTGTTTTTTTTTTAACATACTTATTTTCTCTGACCAGGTATATATATAGTGCAACATCACTGTCTGATCTCTGTCTGATCGTATAAGTGATTCTCCAGTGATAAACGCACTGACGGACAGCCAGACACACAGAGAGAAGTTGCATTTTATATATATATATATATATATATATATATATATATATATATATATATATATATATATATATATATATATTATAGAAGATTATAGATAACCTGGCCAGAGAACAAATGTATGAATTTAAAAAAAAAAAAATGTAAATTGGATAAGTGGTTCTCGAGTGATAAGCACACTAACGGACAGACAGATAGACAGAGAGACGTTGCATTTTATATACATTATAGATATTCTTTGCTACATGATATTGTTCCATATTTAATGGTTTAGGCAGTGTATTGCAAGAGAACGCGCCAGCGGTAAACTTTTTTTTCGACTTGAATCACTATTATCATCACTACTTATTTCTTATGTTACCTAACGTAATAAAATGTAGCCTATAATCCGGCCAGAGAACATATGTATGTTTAAAAAAAAAAGCACGTAAATCGGATAGATGGTTCTCTAGTGATAAGCGTACTAACAGACAGACATACAGACAGACAGAGAGACGTTGCATTTTATATATATTTTAGATACTGACCTACCGGGATTGAATCCCGGTAGGTCAGCCGACACGATGACCACGAGGCTAGGGTCGCCAGGTAAATTGCACGTCCTCGTATTAGGAGCATTTTAAAAGTTTTTCTTAATAAGAACTAAAATCCGAGTTCGACGGAAAACTGCCTGATGTTCTTAATTGGGGTTACTTGGACTGGAAAGTCGTCTGGTTAGATAGATAACATAGGGAGATGCATCCTTTTAATTTTAGACTAAGATACAGGTCTAAAGAAGATCAATAAACAAAACCTCTTAAATTTATCATTAAAGTGCAGCTTAGCTAATACTTCATCGTGCCAAAGACGGTCGAATGCTTTAGGTGCATAATATTCACTTACGTTATTCCAAAAATGTTAGGTTAGGATATCTCCTATTTAGTTGTTGGTCACTAATATTATGAAATCTCTTCGAATATTTTCAAAGATGATTGCTAGTCTTTTCCGTAGCCTTTGATAATACTGGAAGCAACGACTGATCGGTGATGCCTTTTCCGGTATTATGTATTGCAGGTAAATTAAATAACATATAAATAACCGGTCAAATGCAAGTTGAACTTGCGCAATTAGTCTTCCGTACGTTGATTGCTTTTAAAATAAAAAATGTTGTAACGGAAGTATAAAATGATCAGTGACTTCACAAGACACACCCCAAATGAGTTTTCAACAAAGTTTATTTCCAATCTTTACTGAAAATTAATGACCTTGAAATTTCTGTTTTTAGTGTTCCGTACGGAACACTTATAAGATCACTTCGGTGTCTGTCTGTCCGTCTGTCCGTCTGTTCGTCTGTCACACCCCGATTTTCTCCGAAACCATTTGTCATAGAAAGTTGAAATTTGGTAATAATATAGGAATTGATGGCCTCACCACAGCCATGTAGTTGTGAAAGTTAAATTTTGACTTAAGGGGTTAGTTTTGGGGGGGTGAAATCGAAAGTGAAAAAAAAATTTTTTTACTAGGTAATCGAGTGTGGTGTCAAATGAAAGCTTGTGAAAACACAAGTAAATATAAATATATATATATATATATATATATATATATATATATATATATATATATATATATATATATAATGTAATACTTGTCTTTTTTGACGTGTAGTTTCATTACGCCAATCTGAAAATAATATCAGGCATATTTTGCCGCACGTAGTTATACATTTATAATGAAAATACGAAATATTAATTTTCTATATTTATTTTAATAAGAAAACTTTGCATATTATCAAAAATTATACATGGGTAAGATTATAAAGGGTAATTGTTCCATACACCACGTTTAATTAACTTGACTGTTTTACCTGGCCTGAATATTTTAGAGTTGTATTTGTTTTAAGATTGCATTGCATTGCATAAAATAAAATATACATTTAATACGTAAATTTCACGAGCCTGCACCATATTTTCCCCCGACCGTATAGCCAAGTCGCCAGGGGTTTTGAGCTCTCATTAAACGTTAACAGGCTGCATTTTGGCACGCAGGTAGTTTTTTGAACGTAGAGTACGATAAAAGAAAGTTTGTTAAAGTTTGATGGAGGCTAAGCCCACAAAATAAAATAAAGAATTTGTTTTTTCGGTAAAAAATAAAAGAGATATCGAAAAATTAATAGCACCACGTGAAAGAGCGGAAAAGTTAACAAAAAATGGTATAAATATTTTTTTCCAGATTTTTTTAGCTTGAAAATTTATTACAAATTCGGATAGATGATTCAAAAAGTGTAGCACGCCAAACAGGTTAATTAGAAAGTCTACGCGCACCGGTCGAAAATTAATCGACATTACTTGTATTCAGAATGTAAAAAAAACAAAGGATGGCATTCTAAAGAGGAGACTTTCAGCTTTCCGATGATACTAATAGTTTTATTTGTATTGCTTTATAATTTGCAAAAGTTAAAACGAAATTTTTGTTTGCGTGATTTTGTCGGACATAACACATGGGCTGAAAAGTCCCGGGCCTAACACATAGATGGCGCTAGTTTTATTGCAGTCACCTTTTTTTCAGTTAATACTAACCTTCAAAGGACAGCTGTTAAAATTTCATGATATTCTATTCATTAGTTTGTGAGTTATTGTGCTAAGAGTGACGCTACTTTTGTTATTTTCAAAACAATGGATCAAAAACAATTTCGTGTTTTAATTTTACACTGCTTCTTGATGGGAAAAAAATACCGTTCAAGCGAAGCAATGTCTTGAAAAGTGTTATGGGGACTCTGCTCCATCAGAAACAACAATAAAACGTTGGTTTGCTGACTTCAAACGTGGTCGTAGAGACACCGATGATGCAGAACGCAGTGGACGTCCAAATGAGGCGGTAACACCAGAAAACATCAAAAAAATCCATAAAATCGTTTTGAATGATCGAAAAGTGAAGTTGCGTGAGTTAGCTGACATCGTAAAGATATCAAAAGAACGTGTTGGCTTTATATTGCATAAGCATTTGACTATGAGAAAGCTCTGTTCAAAGTGGGTGCCGCGTTTGCTCACTGTTGATCAAAAACAAGAACGTGTTGATGATTCTGAGCAGTGTTTGGCCATGTTTAAACGTAACAAACCGGAATTTTTGCGTCGATATGTGACAATGGATGAAACATGAATCCATCACTTCACTCCGGAATCAAAACGATCGTCATCTGAGTGGACAGCAACTGGTGAACCTCGTCCAAAGCGCCCGAAAGCACAACAATCGGCTGGAAAGGTTATGGCCTCGGAATTTTGGGATATGCGTGGTGTAATATTCATCGACTATCTTGAGAAAGGAAATACCATCAACAGTGAATATTATATAGCGTTATTGGAGCGTTTGAAGGCCGAAATTGCAAAGAAACGACCGCATATGGCAAAGAAAAAAATTTTGTTTCATCAAGACAACGCACCGTGTCACAAGTCAATCAAAACAATGGCAAAACTACATGAATTGAACTTCGAATTGCTCCCACATCCACCGTATTCGCCAGATTTGGCTCCCAGCGACTACTGGCTGTTCGCAGACGAAAAAAATGCTCGCCGGTAAGAAATTTCGCACGAATGAAGAGGTTATCGCTGAAACTGAGGCCTATTTTGAGGCAAAAGATAAATCGTTCTACAAAAGTGGTATTGAAATGTTAGAGCGGCGCTGGAATGATTTGCGTTGCTCTTGATGGAGATTACGTTGATGAATAAAGCTAATTTTGAACCAAAAAAACCGTGTTTTCTTTGTTAGGCCCGGGAATTTTCAGCCCATGTGTTACAGTACAGCAAATTAGAAATATTTAGTAAAATATAGTTTTGAAAAAAATCCTTGTGCATATATTATTATTGCACCATAACTTTCAATATAAGAATAATTAAAAATACGCACGCTGTCTGTGTTATTTAAAAATTGAGTTTTAAAATATGAAAATTTGCCTGCTGTAGTGCGCCGCCTGCAATTTTACATTCAAAGCAGTACAAAATGGAAAAAAAAGTCGCACAATTTTTTTTTTTAGTAAGTTAAAAGTATACTTGACATTAGAAAATAATTAAAACTTTAAAAAAACTTTCTCTTTTTTTATAGTTTTGCTCTTAAAAAAGTGTTCATGATAAACTATTTTTTATTATTATTAATCATACAACTTAAACTTAAAATAAACAAAAATATTTAAAGATGGCAAATGAAAGATAAAAGTCTAAACTTTAAGCATAAAGTATTTATGACTTTATAAAGACTGGAAATCCAATCTACAGCTTTGCTTATCTCTTCATTCACTTTGAATGCTCGGACATCGGCTACTCAGGCGAGTGTCCGCAGACAGCGGGAAGTTGTTCAACTTAACAAAGACCTAAAAGAAATTCTATCTTGGGATGACAGTAACCCAGGCGGTAGTTTTTTCTAAAAAAGTTAACCTTGCTGAACCCGATATAGTTATGGCGGGGCACTCCATTCCTCTAACATCGTCACTCAATTTGTTGGGCGTTAATTTGGGAGCAAATATGTCCTGGCATGAGCATGTTGCAAGCATAGCAAGGAGAGCTTCTCTTATTTCGAACCAGAAAGCTTTACACTCCACAACAACTATTAATTCTTTACAAAGCTTAAATTCGACCAACTATGGAATACTGCTCCCATATTTGGGGCTCCGCTCCCAAACATACACTGCATTTGTTGGATTCTATTCAGAGAAGAGCTGTTCGTCTGATTGGAGACCCGAAACTGACCGGTGGCCTTGATTCGCTGGAACATCGAAGAACGGTTGGCGACTTGAGCCTATTCTACAACTATTTTCATGGAAAGTGTTCGGAGGATGTGGCCCGTTTAATTCCTCCCAGAGCGGTGCATGTTAGAAATACACGTCGCGCTGATACTTCACATCCGTATGAGGTTCAGCTTGTTACTCCTCGTACAACGCTTTTTAAGCAGTCTTTTATATGGAGAAACATCATCCCTTTGGAATAATTTGCCCAGGACTGTGTTTCCCACCGAGTACAAAAACAACGTGAATCGTTCTTTCCGCACACGTGTCGCTCCTGTAGCGCTTTAGGGACCTCCCTGCAGCACGTGTGCTAGACTCATAAAAAAAAATATACTTCATTTAAAAATCCAGGTACAAAGAAAACAGTCACTGAAACAGAAAATTTGTAAATTACTCGAAGAAACTAAATTACATATTCTCTGACCGTCATATTGGATCCGCCATTTTGAATTTTTCAAATCTGTCATCGGATTCTTAATCAGCACCCCGAGAAAACCTCTTAATAGCCAATTTCAAAATATTTAGGTATACTGAAACGTGAATTTAATCATAAATGAGATTGGAAGCATGTTTCCCACTACAACTGAAGGGGTTAAACCAGCCATTTTATTTTAATTTTTTTCTTAAATTAGGGTAAAACTAAATAAAAATAATCCGTATACTATTTTTTGTAAAATTTCCCGTTCTTTCACGTGGACAACGATTAGTTTTTCGATATGTTTTTTATTTTTGAAATATTTGCAAAAAACCGAGTTTTTCATTTTATTTTTAATTTTGTAAGCCTAGCGAACACTTTAGAGCAGCAAACTTTTTTTATCGTATTCTACGTCAAAAAAACTACGTGTATGCCAAAATGCAGCCTGTTAATATTCAATGAGAGCTTTTCGTTAAAATATGCCTCTGACGACTGAGCTAGTAGTAAAGTTGCAAAATATATAGAATTTTTGGACTAAATTAATAAATATGACAATTTTGTAACATTTATTCACTGAAACGTCACATTCCAAAATTAAAATTTTAAATTGTCTAGAGATTTCATGGGGTGTCTCGACTTACTAATTATGCCCTTTGTGTTAATTGAGCAAAAGTAACAATCATTTACATGATCTTTAGGTTAGGAGTCTAAATTATTAGCACAACAGAGGACATATGTCGAGATCCCTTACACCATTCGGTAATAAGACTAATTAATACACGTTAAATAGCAGACGTGATCCAAGATTTTTCCTGATGTCGAACAGGAAAACCGAAATAGTCAAGATAGCACTTATTATTTAAAAGTGTAAAATTTCGACGTTCATTTTGAAAAATTAACTCTCCACATCTTCTTCTAGTATCTTTCCGTTTCGGATGTAAAAGTTCCACAATTTTACCAAACTTGTGTACGTGATTAAAAAAAAAACTAATTAAGTGATCAACTACATCCAAAATTGTTTAGTTTAGAAATACTTAACCTTAATCAATGAACCTAAAAAAATTATAAAAAAAGAATTTTGACTTTTTTTTGCAAAAATTAGAAATACTTAACCTTAATCAATGAACCTAAACAAATTATAAAAAAAGAATTTCGCCTTTTTTTTCCCAAAATTTCTTTTTTTTTTATATACCAGATAAATTATTACAGGTAAGGCACTCGTGATAATTTTCGTTCAATCTACACCCCGTGGAGAATATTCCAGAATTTTTTCAAAATTTTTTAATAAGTACTTTTCGAGATAAGGCGGGTGGACAACGATTTTTCGCGATTTTTTACAAATAATACAAAGAAAAGTGGGCGCAAGTATTACATTATATGTATATTTTTTACTCGTATTTTCACAAGCTTTCATTTGACACCACACTCGATTACCCAGTAAAAAAAAATTTTTTCACTTCCGATTTCACCCCCCAAAACTAACCCCTTAAGTCAAAATTTAACTTTCAACACTACATGGCTCTGATGAGGCCATCAATTCCTATATTATTACCAAATTTTAACTTTCTATGACAAATAGTTTCGGAGAAAATTTGGTGTGACAGACGGACAGACAGACAGACAGACGGGCAGACAGACACCGCAGTGATCTTATAAGTGTTCCGTACGGAACACTAAAAATAGATAAAAATCTACCTTTTTTTACCTCGTTAAAGTAGATATCCCCCTTTAGCAATATCAGTTTCGTGTGGTAAAAATGTTGACCAGTGTTATTAATTACTTTTTTTCTCGAAATCAGAGAGCAAGTAAATAAATAAATTTTGCGTAATTTTCTTTAAAGTTGCCGTTTCCTGACAGTTTTAAAGAATGTTTATTTTATTTTTTACCTTAAAAAATCTCTAAAAATCCATTAAAGCCAATAAAATTGTTTGTTTTACAAATTCCTTTAAGCTCGGGATTATTTGAACTCTCCAGAGCGATCGGCAATCCAAATAATGTATTTTTTTAGTAAACGAAAGCCCTATCGATCGAAGTGTTTTATATAAAACTGGTAACAAATATACGAATACACTCAAGATTTTAATTCAATTTAAAGACTTTAGGAACGGAAGGTTAGTAATTTTTGGGAATACCAAAGGGATTGCTGAAAAAAGTTTTTGCATAGACCATAAACCACTACTTAAAAAAATAACAGGTCAAGTGCAAGTTGGACTCGCGCAATTGGTATTCCGTACGTTGATTACTTTTTAAATAAAGTTTTTTGTTACGGAAGTATAAAATGAATTCACAAAATACATCCCAAATCAATTTTCAACAAGTTTTTTTCCGATCTTTAACGAATACTGATGACCTTGAAATTCTTGTTTTTTTTTATATACCAGATGAATTATTAAAGGTTAATTATTACTTGTGGTCATTTTCTTTCAATCTACATCCTGTGGAGAATATTCCAAACTTTTTCAAAATTTTTCGAACGGTACTTTTCGAGATGAGGACAGCGATTTTTCGCAATTTTTTAAAACTAATACAAATAAAAGCGTGTGCAAATATTACATTATATATACACTCCTGGACAAAATTAACGCAACAATATATTAAATCATACAAATCTCTATAATGAATTAATTTTAATATTTTTTTATGAACATTGGTTACACTAAAAGTTAGAAAAAAACTTATTCGGATACTTTAAAAGTGAATTAGCTACCAAATTTCTCTATAAGATTCGAATTAAAATTATTCTTAAGACCTAATAACGAAATCGTTGAAATTATTTAATAATGAAAAAAATAAACTGGGACACTAGTAGCAAAATTAATGATGTAACTGGGACACTAGTAGCGTGTGTTGCCTCCTCTACTTCGGATGACAGCGTTTATGCGCCTAGGCATGCTTCTAATTAAATTTTGGATAAAATCTTGAGGAATTTGCTCCCATTCTGTGATAACTGCATTTTCAAGTTCCCTCAGGTTTCTAGGTGCAGGTATATGACGTTTCACATTTTTCTTAAGGTGATCCCATACATGTTCTATCGGATTCAGATCCGGGCTTTTTGGTGGCCATTGCATAATCGGTATATCAACTTGATTAAGATAATCGAGTACCTCCCTAGCCACGTGAGGTCGAGCGTTGTCTTGCATAAACAGGA
The DNA here is from genome assembly GCA_019049505.1 of Pachyrhynchus sulphureomaculatus. Classification (NCBI taxonomy): domain Eukaryota; kingdom Metazoa; phylum Arthropoda; class Insecta; order Coleoptera; family Curculionidae; genus Pachyrhynchus; species Pachyrhynchus sulphureomaculatus. Next base: position 180,199,553 of record CM032454.1, read on the forward strand.
AATTGGGCCCCACAAAATGACCGAAAATCATCCCATGTTCTATTACAATATTCTCAAGATAGTAGTCAGCATTCATGGATCTCGTACGGACAGGAACTAACTCTGTGCGAGCATCAAAGCAGATGCCACCCCAGAACATAACAGAGCCACCGCCGAATGGAATCCTTGCAGAGATATTGCAAGGAGCAAACCTCTCTCCTGGTCTTCGCCATACTCGCTCACGACCATCTGGATGTTTTAGACTAACCCTAATTTTATCTGTGAAGAAAAACTTGTTTCCAATCATCCACAGACCAGTTTTCGTGATTTCGAGCAAAACGTAACCTGGCAACTCTGTTCTCTCTAGTAAGCAAGGGCGCAGTGGCTGGTCTCCTACTGTTTAATCCAGCTTCATTTAACCGTCTTCTAACTGTTTTAGAAGAAATTTGTGACATTGCGAACAGCTTCGAGTTCGTTTCTTATTATAGAACTAGTGACAGTCCTGTTTCTTAAAGCATATTGTCTTATAAAACGTTCATCTAGGTCGCTAGTGCATCGTTTTCGCCCTTACCCTAGCCTTCTAGAATAAGTTCCTACTTCATTCAAGCGTCTTACCATACGACTTATTGTGGAACGATGTTTGCCTAACAAATTGGCAACATAACTCTGACAATATCCCTCGTCCAATAAAACTGAGGCTCGCACTAACTCGTGTTCAGTTAAATTCCTTGTTCGATTCATTTTTCTAATTCTTCGGGGTCAAAAATAAAACAGTCTACCACAAAAACGTATTACTTTGAAAAAGGAAACAATTTATAAGCTTACTTTTAAAGAAAATCTATCGCATTATTACAGAAAATTGTTTATCTTCTAAAAAATTCTTTAAAACTGTAAATCTAAACGAATTGTTTTGATTTCTGTCATGAACAACGAAACAAAATATGCATAGCCTACTATTCAAATACTCGATAAACTTTAAAACTGACATAAGAAAAAGATAAATTAATTTTCAAATTGTTGCGTTAATTTTGTCCAGGAATTTATTTTTGAACTCGTGTTTTTACATGCTTTCATTTGACACCCCGATGACCTTGGCAAAATTTAACTTTCAAAACTACACGGCTTTGATGAGCCCATCAATTGCTATAATAGTGCCAAATTTCAACTTTCTGTGTCAAATAGTTTCGGAGGAAATCGAGTGTGACAGACATGCAGACAGATAGACAGGCGGACACCGAAGTGATCTTATAAGTATATGGAACACTAAAAATTACTGCCGTCTTATATTGTTCTGGTTTTAGTGTGATTTTGAAGAGTAGTGGAGTAAATTCAAAGTGGAAGGTGATATAAAGTGAGTTGGTCAATGAATATCTTCCACACTTTTCATGTTCCTATCGGCATTTATTATCAAACTACACACTGAAATTATGCACTTGTCTTTACTTTTCTAAAACAAACTTCCTTTTCCATGCAAAATTGGACGGTTTGAAAATCAACAAAAGATTTCTATGAAAAGTTTCCGTACCCTGAACATACGTTCTTACAGAGCAATTTTATTTTATTTTTCCGTTTCCCTTGCTTCTTATTGTGCTTATACAACTCCAACTACAACAAAAGTTTTCAGGTTTTCAGTACTATACCTTATAGACCTAAATATTTCACTATTTTCCTCCCTTTTTTGCAGTTTTCAGGAAAGAAAATAAGCATTTCCAAAAAGTTTTATTTCTTGTTAGGTCATTCTTCAAGATATTTAAATAATTTCAACCTAATAGTACTAAAGTTTAGTTAAATATGAAGTGAATATATATATATATATATATATATATATATATATATATATATATATATATATATATATATATATATATATATATTTATATATATATATATATATATATATATATATATATATATATATATATATATATATATATATATATATATATATATATATATATATATATATATTATATATATATATATATATATATATATATATATATATATACATATACATATATACATATTATATATATATATATATATATATATATATATATATAATACGTAGGCTGAAAAGTTTTTGGTCTAATACATGGTCTGACACGCCCTTTTCAAAAAAAGTACCAACCTTCAAACGATACATGTGAAAATTTCATGACATTTCGACGATTAGTTTACAAGTTACAGTGGTTTTAGTGACACTACTTTTGATATTTTCAAAACAATGGAAAATATCGAATTTTGTGTGTTGATTAAACAATGTTTTTGGTAGGAAAAACTACCGTCCAAGCAAAGCAATGGCTTGGTAAGTGCTACGATGACTTTCCCCCTGGAAAGTCACTTATCATTTACTGGAATGCTGAATCTAAACGCAGTCGTACAGATACAAATGACGCTGAACGTTCTGGTCACCCAAATCAGGTAGTTATACTGGAAAACATAAAAAAAATCCACAAAATTGCTTTGGATGACTGTAAAGTGAAATTACGTGAGATAACTGACACCCTAAAGATATCAAAAGAACGTGTTAGTCATATTTTACATAAACATTTGGGCATGAGACAGCTCTGTTCAAGACGGGTACCACGTTTGCTCACAGTCAACCAAAAACAACAACATGTTGATGATTCTGAGCGCTATTTGGACCTGTTTAAGCGCAATAAAACGGATTTGCGATGCGATATATAACAACAGATAAAACATGGATCCACCACCACTACACACCGGAATCAAATCGGCAGTCAGCAGGACAGCAGCCGGTGAAAGTCGCCCCAAAGCCACCAAAGACACAACAGTCAGCTAGGAAGGTTTTGGCCCCGAAATTTTGAGATTCGCATGGAATAATTTTCATCGACTATGCTGAGAAGAGAAAAACCATCAATAGCGAATATTATATAAAGTTATTGGTACATTTGAAGGTAGAAATCGCAAAGAAACGGCCCCAAGTGAACAAGAAAAAAGTGGTTACGATGGCAAAATTGCATGAATTGAAGTTCGAATTGCTTCCTGATCCACCATATTATCTATTCGCAGACCTCAAAAAGATGCTCGCGGGAAAGAGATTTGGCTCCAATGAAGAAGTTATCGCCGAAACTTAAGCCGATTACGATTTCTCCAACCCTTCAAAATTAGCGTTTGTTTCAGCAATCAACTCATCGTTTGAACTAAATTTTTTTCCGCCGAGCCATTTTTTTATATTCGAAAATAGGAAATAACCGCCGGGGACTAAATCTGGCGAATATAGTAGATACGGAAGCAATTCGTAACCTAACTCATGGAATTTTGCCATGGCGATGACATAAGTGGGCACGCGTGCATTGTCTTGTAGCCAAATGAGGACGTTTTTCTTTCACATGGCTGAAACGATCCAGTAAGTGGACATAATACTCTCCCATTAAAAGTTTTACCGTTTTCAAGGCAATTGAGGTAGATTATGCCGCGTGCATCCTAAAACAGTTGCCATGACTTTGTTGACTGGTAAAGTCACCTTGGCCTTCTTTGGCACCGGTTTGCCACAGAAAACTCACTGTTTGGACTATTCTTTGGTTTCTGGTGTGCTGTGATGAATCCATGTTTCGTCAACAATTATGAATCGACGCCAAAAATTACTCCGAGTGCGCTTTAACATCGCATTAACATCCTTTTGAGGTTGGCACGTGCGTGTTTTGTCATTTGTAAGCAATCGCCGCACCCATCTTGCGGAAGCTTTCTCATATCCAGTTGAGTCGCTAAAATATTCTGCACCCGTTCAATTGAGATATCGTGTATTTTTTCAATCATTTCTGATGTGGTGATCTAATTTAGACGACCTGGATGTTCTTCATCAAAAATACCTATACGACCGCGTTTGAATTCAGTTGTCCAATATTTTATGGACTATAACGAAGGTACAGGGTCCCCATAAACTTCGGCGATTTCCGCTTTTATCTCATCATTCGTTTTCTTTTTTAAAACAAATATTTTATCACTGCTCGATTTTTTCCATCGTTGTAAAATCACACAAGTTGTTCCATTTAAGTGGCTGCCACTCAGAAACTAAATCACTCAGCGACTTGAAAAATGTACAAGATTCTTGTGAAAGGTTATGTTTACGAAAAATATAACTTTTTAAGTAGTAGTAGCGCCATTTCTAGCCGAGGTTACTTATCATACAACCCTCGTATCCTCGTCAACGAAAATTTTCTTCTCCAAGCCAATTTCTTAGCTTAGGAAACAAAAAAGTCACTTGAGTCTAAATCTAGTTAATATGGTTGTGGGGAGCTCGTTCAAACCCCAGCTCGTGCGCATTTGCCATTTTAACGGCCAATTTGTCCTAGTGTGGGAGTACTTTCTTACCAGCTAATCTTGGTCGCTTCTGCTTTAACTCACAATGGAAACGGTACAATAACGTTGCGTAACAAGATCCACTCACTGTTTTACCCGTTTCCAAATAGTCAATCATAATGATACCCTGGGGGTCCCAAAAAATAGTTTCCATCACTTTTTCCGCCGATACAAGTGTTTTCGGTTTTTTCGATGTATATAATAAAAGACTGTTTTTAGTCAATTTCCGCTGGTTTATTTATAATTATGATGACGCGTTTCGCTGCATCGATAGCGAAACACGTCATCACAATTATAAATAAACCGGTGGAAATTGACTAAAAAACAGTCTTTTATTATATATTCATAATGAATTTCCATCAAGTACCATCCGAAGTTTTTCGGTGTATTTTCATTTTCGCTAACCTTGTGTTTTGACTGCCGTTTTGTCTACACAGTATACCAGGTGTACAAGTTTGAAATGCGGATTTCAGACAACAGATGGTGCACCAATGGAGTTTGTCCTATAAAGATTTGACACTGCGCCATTTTGTTGTGTCATCAACAAGTGTCAGACGCGCTCGAGTGATAAATTGGAAAAGTGTGTGCATAGTGTTATGTTGTTGTGTTAAATATGTCGAAATTTATACCGAACAAAGAGCATTCGCGGACAGCATTAATTTTTTGTTTTCATTTGAAGAAAACTGCTGTTGAATCATACCGATTACTTCGAGAAGCTTATGGTGAACATGCTCTATCGCAAAATACGTGCGAACGATGATTTCGGCATTTCAAAAGTGGTGACTTCGATGTTGCAGACAAGGAACGTGGGAAACCGCCAAAAAAATACGAAAATATGGAATTGCAAGCATTGTTGGACGAAGATGATTCGCAAACACAAAACAACTCGCCGAGCAATTGGGCGTTAGTCAACAAGCTGTTTCCAATCGGCTACGATGGGAAAGATTCAGAAGCGCAAAAATACGTGTGACATTTTGCTCGCTCGGTACAAAAATAAGACGTTTTTGCATCGTATAGTTACAGGGGATGAAAAGTGGATTTATTTTGAGAATCTGAAGCGCAAAAAATCACGGGTAGACCCAGGCGCACCATCCACATCGACCGCAAGACCAAATCGCTTTGGCAGAAAGACGATGGGACCAGAGGGGCGTGGTCTATTATGAGCTGTTAAAACCTGGGGAAACGATTAATACTAAACGTTACCAACAACAATTGACGGATTTGAACCGTTCGCTGCTTGAAAAAAGGCCAGAATACCGAAAGAGGCAACACAAAGTCATCACATACGGCAAAACCAGTTCGCGACACGTTGGAAGCACTCAGCTGGGAAGTTCTACCCCATGCGGCTTACTCACTAGACTTGGCTCCTTCCGATTACCACTTGTTTGCATGGATGGGTGACGCACTTGCTGAGCAGCGCTTTGGTTCGTACGAAGATGTGAAAAAATGGCTCGATGAATGGTTCGCAGCGAAAGGGGAATTTTTACTGGCGTGGTATTCACAAATTGTCCGTAAGATGGGAAAAAATGTATAACAAGCGATGGAGCATACTTTGAATAAAACACTTTTTATTATCTTTCCGAATTTAACATGTTTTTTTAGAAAAAAAATCCGCATTCATACTTGTACACCTGGTAGTGATGGATCCACGCTTCGCCTACAGTCACAAAACGGCACCAAAAGACCTCCGGAAAATCCCGCAACTCTTCCAAACACGATGTTTAAATGTCCTCACACATTCAGCTTTTTGATTTTTAGAACCTCATGCAGGATATTATATACAAGTTCATATGTATTACCTACTATTTCAGCAATCTCAGCAAACTTAATCCGTCCATCTTCCATCACAAGACCATAAATTTTATCTACCATTTCTTCAAAAAAAACCTCGTACGGACACGTTTAAATTTATTTATTGAGTAATAAATGGCCTTGAGTACCGGTGCAGAGTACCCATGAAGTTCAGTTTCTATCTGGGCCGCAGTCCATTTTTTTAAATAAAAATCTTCACTTCACTTCAAATACTCGGCTTTATCCCTTTCGACGAAACATATAACATCGATCACTTACGACAACAAACAACTGAGCATTGCATCTGTTTGAAACTTTGAATACAGACAATTTCATGTCAAAGGGAACAAGATTGAATTCCATAGTGCCGCTCAACTTAACTTCCAGAACGTTTAAACGTAAATTACCTATATTTTTATATGCTTATAAGTAAAATCTGAAAGTTTATTTTTAAGGTACCCGGCGTGTTGTTTCAAAGTCTCTTGTCTCCTTTTTGAAGACGCGATTTTATTCTTTCTAGCCAATTTAAAGTTTTTTTGACAATTTGATTAGTTAAAAATGAATTTACTTTTCTCTGATCCCATAAGGCAAGACCAACTTACACGTAGTTAGTACAAGAACCGATTACAATTGCAACGTCATTTTACCCCACTTCTGTTATTTTATGTATCCGAAATAAAACTAATTAATATTCTTAATGTCACATAGGTGTCCGTGTCTAAAATAATTAGGTAATTAATTAGCCCTTGAGTCTTAATTATTGGATTACGATAGATAATCTATGGGAAATTATAGAATATTGAATATATCCATTCCTCTGTGGTTGAATTGTCGATTTAACTAACTAATTGGCTGGCTAAAATTTAATATTGGCAAAAGCATTCCTTTAGTCTTTAAGAATAGATACTACGTATGAACCTTCAAAAATATCAATTTTTACTTATAACAGCAAATATAGAAACAACAGTTTTACAGTCTGTCAGGTAAGAACGTGACCGCTCGTATTCTTGAAAAAATGAGTTTCGAGAACATTTTTTGCCATCAATTTATTCTTTGGTATGCTAACAACGACGCAGTTACAATAGTAAGCCGTCTAATCGCCTCCTGTATCAATAATCGCCTGATATCTTCGAGGCATGCCGTCGACGAGATTTTCTACATACTCTGCAAATTTTTCTCGTGAGACAACTGAGTCAAAGTCCTCAGAGTCTTTTCTCTGAGCTTTCTCTTTATAAGGGACCAAACGTTTTCAATAGGGTTGGCGTCCAGCCAAGTACTTTAGTATCTTATCGTGGGCCCAAGCGAGCCGCTTCACGATGTAATTTTTGTCCATCAAAGGTTTCTTCAACGTACTTCGGAATTTGACATCATGAGCAGGAAGATGTTGTCAAATAGTCTCATGGGACCCATTCAAACCCGATTTTCTTAATTTTACCGCTCCTTGACGCAGCGTTAATTTCGAGTACCGTAAAAACAAAGACACGATTCGTTTTTCCACTTTCGGAGTGACTTTGCCTACCGAGCGTTTTGGCAAGTCGTCGATATTTTTTCGTTTCGTTGAAATAATTTACCGACTTTTCACAAACGATACTTTTTAATATATATATTTAGCGGCCACGGAATGTGTCACTTCAGGCCCCTTTGGATGAGAAAAAAAAGACTGCCTCGAATCGACGAGCAAACAAGTGACTTTAGATGTTCGATAGATACTTTTACTACAATGCGTCATAGCCAAAGCTTCCCTCTACTGATTTTTTGTTGAATCGTTAGAATCGCATCTACAGAAAAAGAATTATCGCAGACACAAATTTTACACACCTTTAAAGTAACGTAATCTTACTTCTATTCCATAGTTTATGCAGTACAGTTTTGCAGGAATACGACAGGAAGTTTGCGAACTTTTCTTGCTCAGAGATAATTTTTAAGAGCTATAAACAATTTAGAACTCACAGTATTCCGTATATTTTATTTTAAACAATATTTAATAAACTTATTATTTTTTATTAATTTCTTAATTCTTTCAAATATATTTATTTATATCTAGGCCATCTGTCCAAAAAGTTCTCGGACTGCCTTAATAAAAAACAGAAAAATTAAAAGTGAACAGTTTATTACGTCAGATGTTCTACATTCGGCTCTGGTGACAGCCGGTGGCTCCGTGGCGTAAAATTTGCTTGGGGTGCAAAAGGTCTCGGGTTGCAATCCTGACGGGTCGATATACTTATTTATTATTATTATAAACGGTATTATACAGCTAGGAGCTGTCTTCCCGTGCCAAAACGCCAAGTTGCTCTATCTAGCGCATCTTCGTCAGTCAGGCCTCTTGCTTCCATTGCAGTCCTTATCCCGCCGTGCCACGATCTTCTTGGTCTTCCTTTTTTTTTTCTTTCCTGGTGGTATCCATCAAAACATTCGTGAGGGCCATCTATTTTCGTCCATGCGCATTAGGTGTTCAAACCATTTTAAGCTTCTTAGTTCAATTCTGTCTACTACTATTTCTTGTGCGTTCATTTTCCTCCTTATTCTTCATTAGTGATGTGGTCCCTTTTAGACTTTCCTGCACTTCTCAAATAGTCCATTTCGACAGCGTTAATTTTTCTTCTGTAATCCGCATTTATTGTCCAAACTTCTGATCCATACCACAGGACTGACTCTACTAGCGCTTTTCCGATGTGTTTCTTAGTTTTAATGCTTATATGTTTATCCCACCATATTGAGTTTAAACATCTCTTACTTTGTTCTGTTCTGGGATCCACAACCATCTTTAGTTAAATTGACTCCTAGATATTGGTCTACTTGTTTGATTTCTGACTGATCCTCGATAAGTACTGTGAACTTTGCTTCAGAGTTTGTCACTAGAAATTCGGTTTTATTTATATTAATCTTCAGACCCCATTGTTTGTAGGTTTAGTTTAATCTTTGAGGCATAAACTCTAAGTCGTATGAATCTCGAACTATCACTATTTGGTCGTCAGCAAAATTGAGAGTAAATAAGCACAGATTATTGATTGGGACTCCCATTCCACCAAGTTTCCTTTTCCATTCTTTAAGTATGTGTTCTATATATAGATTAAATAAAAGAGGATATAAGCTGTAACCCTGGCGGAGCCCTTTCGAGATGTCAATAGGATTGGACAAGTATCCATTTTGCTTCATGAAGGCCTTATTTCCTTTGTACATCTCTTTTATAATATTTATTAGACACTGGTCAATATTATGTGTTTCAAGAACCTCCCATAATTTTGTCCGTAGGACAGTGTCGTATGCCTTCTCTAAGTCTATAAAGACTAGATGTGTTTCTTCGCCTCTATCTCGTCTCTTTTCTGTTAGCTGTTGAATTATAAACAAATTATCAACACATCCTCTCCCTGTTACAAATCCACTTTGCTCTTTACCCATCTTCACCATACTTATTGATTAATTTATTT
>CM032454.1:180214076-180257770 GCA_019049505.1 Pachyrhynchus sulphureomaculatus
TTCTGTACCTGGTTTGCATTTTTAGAATCCAGAAGAAGCTACCATTAGGCAACGAAAGCTCGATAATAAAAATAAAAAGCAGATACTAGAACCTTTAGATCTTTGATTGCTCATCTCTTCTCCTTGTAAGGGCGTTTTCCCCAGCAGTTAAACTTAGGATTGTTTGTTGCCAGTGCCCTGTTACTGTCCTTCCTCTTTCTATATATATATATATATATATATATATATATATATATATATATATATATATATATATAATAGAAAGATCAAAGATATATAAGCCTAATTGAAACAAAATATAGTAAAGCTACCTTGAAAATACGACTACACGAGTTAACAAAGAAGAAATACAAATAGGAGTGAGGCAGGGTGATATCATATCATCAAAGTTATTCACGCTAGTGTTGAAAGACGTATTTAAGGAAAGATAAAGGAATAAATATACAAGGCGAGAGACTCAATAACTTAAGATTTACTGACGACATTGCATTATTCTCGTGGGAAGAGGAAGAACTGAAAGAAATGATAAAAGAACTGCAACAAAATGCGAGAACGGTAGGACTGGAAATGAACATGTCTAAAACTAAATATATGACAAACCAACAAAATAATGAAGAATCAATAAAAATCTAAGAGCAAAATATAGCAAAAGTAGAGACGTACATATATTTGGGCGGTCACAACTGGAAAGCTAAATCAAGAAAAAGAAATAAACAGACGAATAAAGTTATCCTGGGCAGGATACGGCAAATTAAAAAACATTCTGAACATGAAAATTCCAAAACGATTAAAATCAAAAATTTGTAATGAATATACACTACCAGTTACAACATATGGTTCGGAAACATGAGTATTAACCAAGAAAACCGAGATGAGGCTTCAAGTATATCAAAGATCAATGGAAACCTAGAAAAATTAGTAATAAACATTAAGGGATCGGAAAACAAATAAACGGATAAGAGATAGAACACAAGCGGAAGATATAACAAAGAGAATTTGCACCTTGAAGTGGAACTGGGCGGGACATGTAACCAGACACAAAGCGAACTGGAGTGGAATGACAAGAAGATAGAGACCCTGGGGAAAGAGAAGAAGTACCGGAAGACCACAACAACGATGGTACGATAACACAAAAAGGACTGCGGGATTGAACTGGTACCAAGCTGCACAGAACAGAGACAGTAGAAAATTTAGAAATGGTGTGTCATCTAAATATATTGGAGATGTTGTAGCGTTGACAATGACCACCAGTACTTCTTATACAGACACTGAAGAACCATCTTAAACTTACAATAAGAACAGAGCGACATGGACTGCTGTCTACTCGTGTTCTATGGCAGCATTAAAATATTTGGCCTTATCCTGGCAGTGTAACAGTGGCGACCATTGAAGATATGCATTTTGAGCGTCTACATCGGTAGGAGTTATTGTAAAAATGTAAAAGCGCCAGTTGCAGCACTACCGCGTTGTCTAAAAGGTGCTGTGAAATACAAAATGTATTTTTCGGAACTTAGACAACATTGACGAATATTATCCCCAAAAAGACGGGAAGGTGACTAATAAAAAAAACATACCTGCCTTACTCACCAGATCTCGCCCCCCATGATTATCGCAGTTTTAGGCCGCTCAAAAATACCCTGGGGTAAAGGTATATCGACCAGAGTACATGACTGGTTGCCTAAATAACCTAAAGAATTTCTTTCCACGGGAATTCCACTCTTTGTAAGGGCTGGAGGAATTCTTCAATAAATCATTTTTAAAAACGTTTTTAAACTCTTCATTTCACTCGGCCACACACATAATAAGTAAAATCGATTAGAAGGAAAAAAATATCCATTTTTTACCTATTTGAACTTTCACAGCCTATAGAGATTACCTAATGTAGTTGAAATGAAAAGCCGAGATAAATTGTTTCACACAGATTTAATTTAAAAGCTGAGCTAATCCTGCTGGGACCGTATTGTTTAAAATGTCAGGCAAAATCTACAAAGTTCTTCAAATAGTAAAGCGTTGTTAGATGAAAGCTCTGTACAATTACTGTGGATACGTTTTTGAAGTTTTAACAAAGAAGAGTAATCTTGACTGAAATTTGAACTTAGTTTTATACTGAAATTTTCCCTTTGAATAGGTTTATATTAATAACGTTGAAAATGTGGTTTTATAGACATTTTTAAGTAATTAATTATTCCGTGAACCCTATTTTATTTACTGGAAAACAGCTGGGTATACAGAGGGATGCCTTTGTGAACGGAAATTGTAATGCGCAGTAAATTACTTTTGTGTGGAAAAAAACCGTATTTTCGTAAAACTAGTTTAAAACTTGTAAGAAAACTGCTTAGTTTTTAGATTTTTACTTTATTAATGTTGACTGTGTGTCCCTAAAGTGAACGATTTTAAAGACTTCACTTTGAAAAAGGGGCAAAAGATATATAAACGGCTATTTCGGATTTTTCAAGGCTTTTTCCTCCAGCATGCCATAGTGGTTTTTTCCACTTTGATGCAGTAACGGCTTAGTCCTTCGTAAAGCCGTAGTAGGCTTTTTTCTTCCGTCATGCCGTAATGCAGTAACGGTTTTTTTTTTATCACCAACTAGGTGTAGTTTCTAGATCTCAAATTTGATGCCTTTTTCGGGTCTTAAAATATTCTGCTAATCTTAAAGCATTTCGGGTCAAAAGGTGATTAGCTACCCAAACGAGACTAGGAGAGTAGTGACTGAGATTTTTGATAAGAATCTCACCAGGAGAGGCCAAGCAACTTATGGAAAACACACGAGAAGAAGCCAAGCAGTAAGTCAATAGTACACCAGTTTAAATATCTCACTTCCTGTCTACAAAGTGAGTTTCGTAGCTTTGCATGTGATTGCTAACATACAGTCAACATGTTGCTGTATGTTAGCAATACGTTAACTGTATGTAAGCAATTCATAGCTTTGTTACTTCATCTGATGTACAAAGGTGTACTAAGTGGTTTAAGTTTTGACTATGGATTTTCATCAAGTAATGATCGACGCTATAAACTAAAAACTATTTTCTTTACTAATTGTAAACGGTATTGGTACATTTTTAATCATCGCGTCGTAGGCTGGGTGAAAATTCGTGAAACGGAACACCTCCGACCCGACTTTTCGGAAATCCAAAAACACTGATTTATTTTAATACTACATATAGGTATTGAACAAGCTCTGAAATATTTTCGGTTGATGTTAATTATTATAATTGCTATAAACAATACAAGTTTTAGGTCAATTTTTTTTTTTCAAAAATTAATAAATCGGAACCGATTTTTTTTATGAAAATTCTAGTTGGGACAAAAATGGCTAGAAACGTTATGAATTTAAAAAAAAAAAAACGTTGCAAAATGAAAAAAATATTTTTAATGACAAAAAAATCACTTTATTATAAACGAATTGGAATTTAATAAGGTTCTTAACCACTTATCGACAATAGATTTGATTCCGTAGATGCACCAATGTTTTTTCTGCAGAAAATGAAGAAAAAAATCTTTCGGTCCTCATTTGATCTTCAAATGGCATTAGTTTTTATGCAGCTCTGCAAATTTATTTAACGAGAAGTTAGTCGCGTAAATAAAAAAAAATCACGGTTGTTAAAATGTAAAAAAATATTTTATTTTTCGAATGGATCTGGTGCCCAATACAAAAATAAATTCAATTTTTGTAATTTATTAAAGCATAAGTTAGATTTTAATGTAGAAGCGGAGTGACATTTTTTTGGTACTTCGCACGGTAAAGGTGTGTGTGACGGTATAGATCAGGCGTGCTCAAACTTGAACTGCTGGCGATCGACCTCAATATTGTTAGACTATGATCGATCGACTCTGAGAGGCTGCAAGTAAGTATGAGGCAGGATTGTCGTCTAGGTAGGGTGTATCGTGGCATAGATATTAGTTTTCCTCACAATATGCATTTTTTTTTCAGTCAAGGTAAGTGTAGGTCTGCTCTAAAATGTCAATGAAAAACCTCATAATTATTCAAAATTGCGAGTTTATTGGTTCTTACAAAACAAATGAGTTCTAGTGTCTAAACTTAACTAAAGAGTGACTTTGGATGTTGAAGCGTGGCACTGCATGTCCTCAGCATACTTTTCATAAGATGGTACGTAATTAACGAGTGCTAATCGTAAGCATGATGACATATGTTCGTCAGTTAGTCGATTGCGATATTTTGACTTAATTATCTTCATTTCAGAAAATGCAGACTCGCACAAGTAAGTTGACCCAAACATTGCCGTCAGTTGAAGGGCATTTGCCTTAGATTCGGATATTTATCTTCAGATATAAAACACCAGAATTTTGTATCAGATGCTGTGGCTTTGAGATGTATATCTGATATAATCTGCACTAACTCATTTTCAACAGAACATGAGTCCATGTTAAACTGACTTGCTATTTCAGTAGCTAATTCCTCAATGTTTTTACACGAAAAAGGATAACTTATAAATGATGCGATATTTGCCAGTTTACTGAAATCATAAACACGTATTTCGAATTGGCCCAAAATATTTGATAATTCTGCCTCATAAATATCATAATTCAACTCTGAGGAATCCTTGCTTTCAACGACGGAAAATTTTTCAGATCCTTTCTGTTCAGTTGATCTATCATAAGTTGCAATTTACTTTTGAATGCGTTTATTGCGCTAATCATCTCAATAATAGTTTTTTCCTTTACCTTGAAGCTCCAAATTAATGGTGTATAAATGCATTGTGATGTCTGTCAAAAATGCCAAATCAGTCAGCCATTTTCCGTTTTTCAACATCTGAGTGTCATCACCTCTTTCGTCCAGAAAAGCTGTTATTTCGGGCAATAATTCTTGAAACCTTTCTAGAAATTTTCCGCGACTCAACCACCTGACGTCCGTGTGAAGAACTAAATCAGTGTGTTCCGCTGACTCACTATCTTCCAACTGCAATTTAAAGAGCCGTCGTTGCAAGCTACGTGCACGGATAGAATTCACAATTTTTATTGCAATGCCCATAATCTCCTCCATGTTTAGAACTTTTGAACACAAAACTTGTTGATGTATAATGCAATGGAAGGAGAAAAATGAAGGGAAATCATCATTAGCTCGACGCAATGCCACAAAACCGTTTTTATTTCCAGTCATTGCTGGTGCTCCATCGGTTGTAATGTACACTAGTTTATATATTGGTAGCTTGTAGTTTGTTACAAAATTGAAGAAAAACGTCATATATATCTTCGCCACGGGTCTTTCCTTTCAGAGGAATCATTGTTAAAAACTCTTCTTTAGCCGACATGTCATTGAATACCATTCGAATAAAAATACACAGCTGGGCAGTGTCTGTCATATCGGTGGATTCGTCGACCTGTAAAGAAAAGTATGTACATTCCATGATATCATATTTCAGTTTATCTGCCATGTCCTGACTCATGACTTCAACACGCCTTGTGACGGTCGGACGAGATAACTGAAGTTCTCTAATAGCAGACATAATCTCTGTTTTATTTTTAAAATCTCCAAATAAAGTCTCACCCGCTTCAATAAATGCTTCCTTCACAACCAATCCAAAATGGTTTCTTGTGTTTCGCCAATATATGAGATATTTTAAATGACGCGATCGTTGCAGCTTTTTGATTGTTTGGCTGGTCTTGTGAACATGGTTTGTTCTTTTTTCAAACAAGTTATCAAATTACGTACTTTTCGTTTTCTTAATTCACTCTGTGACGGAAAATCCTTTTCATAGTTTTTATGAACCGTTTTATGATGCCTCTCTAAGTTCCCACGCTTAGGTATTGCAACTGACGCACGGCAAATGAGACAAATGCACTTATCCTTTACCATACAAAAGAAAAATTCTTCCTCCCAATCGTTATTAAAATTATAATTTTACTTTTCTTCGCCGCACTCATTTTGGACTATTTATTAATAAACTTTGTATCGATGTATCGCCTTTAAGTTACAACTCAGACTGACTCCTATTCCTGCAGGCGCAACATTTATATCGGCGAGAACGAAGTTTCGAATGTTCCCGTCAAACACTCCGCCCGAAGTTTCTAGAAAAATCGGCGGGAATCAAAAACGCGGCTGTTCTTTGACAAGTACCGCGCGTTCCTTTGATAAAGCCGCCTTTTGCCGCTAGCAGGGGGTTATTACGATAAAGGAAAGTGATGAGGGGGTTATTCTGGCCTAATTGTGGATCGAATAAATTTTAGTAGTTTATTCATTACGTTTTGTTTTAGTAACCTAAAACAAAATCTGTGAATAGTTCTATATCGGAATTTTTTTCTCGAGATCGACTCAAAAAGCACTCGCGATCGACTTGTCGATCGCGATCGACCGTTTGAGCACCCCTACCCTAGTCTCACCGTTTTTCTGCTAGTCGTTGCTGGCACTATCTCCAGCGCCACCTGCGATACGCATTAAATCTCCTCTAACATCTCGAAGCGGCGACCGTTTAACCGTTTTCATATGCTGAAAGAGT
The DNA here is from genome assembly GCA_019049505.1 of Pachyrhynchus sulphureomaculatus. NCBI lineage: Eukaryota > Metazoa > Arthropoda > Insecta > Coleoptera > Curculionidae > Pachyrhynchus > Pachyrhynchus sulphureomaculatus. Next base: position 180,220,535 of record CM032454.1, read on the forward strand.
CCGAATTCATAGGACGCTAAGTTAGACGAGTAATGGGAGAGAGGGAAACCAGTTGTAGAATTCTTCGCTAAAATCTGTTCCGTATACTATAGTGTTGATTTTTCAGGCGTGGTGGCAGTCGAAGGTCTTCTAAAACGCTCGTCTTCCACGGAAATTTTTCCAGCCTTAAATTAAGACAAAATTTCATATAGCTCAGAGCTTCCCCAGGTTAAGAGAAAATTTCACACACAGGCGTTGCCCTTATATATAGTATACATCGTAAAATTCGCAGAGACAAAATTAGAACTTTACGCAAATATGCATTCAGAGCAAGCTGGAACGAGCTAAGTAGTTGAGACTTGTCATGAAGTCTTGTTAGGGATGTACCTTCCGGCACCTACCTTCACGAGTCGATACTATTTCGGGTTCTTGCTATACAGCGTTAGTTTGGGAATTTTTGGATCTTACCACGTATATTCTTTTTAGGAGTCTTGGAATTTTAGATTAGGTTAGGTTAATGCCAAAATTCTGGGATATACAAGTTTGTGTGCTAATCTCAGATACTGGTTTTCGAAAAGTGATTTCGGGTGTGTTTTTTTATGAAGTCACTGATCATTTTATACCTCCTATTTTTATTTTAAAAGCAATCACGGTACGGGATACTAATTATGTCCGACTTGCACTTGGCCAGTTTTTTAAATTTAACTTTATTCAATTTTCTATTGAAGGTAATAGAAAATGACAAAGCGTACAATGGGTACGCAATCCTAATAAAATTATATTGACTATTTAAGCCACTAAAAATTTCTTCCCCCAAATATTTTAAGATAAAAATATAAAAAATGACCCACTTAAAAGTGTCTCTAAAGTGTCCCCCTAAGTGATCAAGTGACCTAAGCGGTCGGGATATGGCGTCTTGCACTCAAGAGGACCTCTCGAAGAGCTTTCAAGCGGCAACGTTCACTTTTGCTCTTTTTCTTTTTACACAAAACAGATATAGTGCAGGCTTTCACACGGTTTCAATCATTTTAAAAAGGTAAAGCCGATAGCCGGACCAAGGTTCGGTCTAACGATGAAAAAGGAAAAAAAAATTTCAAAAGTTTAAATGAAGTGTATTCTCATAACACACTATCTATATTTTTTGATACATATAAACATCTTAAAAAAACCTATTAAATATGGAAATATTGTTAACATTCTACTTTTTTTTATTTAGAAAATAGTTTATTCAAAAGTCGTGATTCCTTTGGTTAGACCTTGTCAAATTTGATGTAAATTTCCGACGTTTCGCCTAGGATCGTACGAGATATTTTCAGAAATCTATACTCTTTGAGATTATTGAACTTGAATATCTAATGGCTCACATCTTATTTACTACAGTCTGTCAAGTAAAAACGTGTCCGCGATAATTCATTTTTAGTAGATACGATTCTAGCGATTCAACAAAAAATCAATAGAAGGAGCCTTTGTCTTACGACACATTTTAGTAAAAGTATAATTCGCCTGAAGAACAGGCAGGTTTTAGAGCAGGAAGATCCACAATAGACCATCTCTTCTCACTGACACAAATCCTAGAAAAGAAAACCGCATTTGATCAGGAAGTCCATGTCTTGTTTGTTGATTTAAAAAAGGCTTTCGACAGCGTGCCCCTAATGAGATTGTGGGAAACACTACAACAGAGTAATTTAAGCACCGAAATAATTAAAGCCTTAAAATCCTTATACCAAGACGCAAGAAGTAGTGTGAAAACCAAATATGGTATAACAACGGTCACAAACGGTCTCAAACAGGGCTGCTGTATATCCCCAATGCTATTTAAAATCTATTTGGAGAGTGCACTGAAGAACTGAAAAAGGAAATGCAGCAGTATGGGATTACCACTGGATGACGATACTACATTGTACACGCTATCATTCGCAGATGACCAGGTAGTAGTCGCTCAGGACATCAATGATATGGAATACATGACACGAAAACTTATGGAGGAATATGAAAAATGGGGCCTAGAAGTCAATATTAAAAAAGACCGAGTACATGTACGTCGGAGGACAACAGCAGGACTTGAAACTGGCCACAGGACACACCATCAAACACTGTGCCAGTTATAAGTATTTGGGAACGAGAATATCTAGGGACGGAACACTGAAAGAAGCAATATTCGAGAGGAATATCCAAGGAAGAAAAGCGATTGCAATGCTTAATAGTATACTATGAGACAAAAACATAACCATTGAAAATAAGAAGAGAATTTACAACTCAATAGTGAAAAGTATAATAACTTACAGCTCCCAGGTGTGGCCATTAAAGGAAAGAATAGAAAAAATACTAAAAGCTACAGAAATGGATTTCTGGAGACGAGTAGCCAGAAAATCCAGAAAAGACCGCATACCAAATGACACGATAAGGCGAGCTTTAGAAATAAAGCACGATATAGTGGACGAAATCAGAACCCAACAGTTGGTATGGTACGGACATGTAAAGAGAATGTCACAAGACCGACTACCTAAAAAGATTTTAAATTGGAACCCTCATGGAAAAAGAAAGCGAGGAAGACCACGCCAAAGCTGGAGAGCAGGAATCAACAAGGAAGTACTAGAGAGAGATCTGGAGGAGGAGGGATGGAGAAACCGGGAGGAATGGAAATTAGGCATCGGAAGACGGAAGACGTTATAAAACCGATTGATATATATATATATATATATATATATATATATATATATATATATATATATATATATATATATATATCAGTCGAATTCAAGCTTTCGTCGAAAGTTTGCGCGTCGGCTCGAGGCAGTCTTTCTTTGTTCTCATCCAAAGGAGCCTAAAATGACACATTCCGCGTCGTTTGGGAAAAAGTGGTTAATCATTTTAACGAGACGAAAAATATCGACGACTTGCCCAAACGTGGCTCGGTAGGCAAAGTCACTACTATAGTCGAAAAACGAATCATGTCTTTGTTTTCATGAGACCCGAAATTAACGCTCCGTCAAGGAGCAGTAGAATTAAGAAAATGTGTCCCATGAGACCATTCGACAACATCTTCGTGCTCATGATGTCATATTCCGAAGCAGGTTGAAGAAACCTTTGCTGGGCGAAAATCACGTCGTGGTATACAAAGCAAACTTGGTCGGGAAGATATTTAAACGTTTACTCGCAACACTCAATGTCCCAAAAAAAATACTAATGAGCGACAATCAATACCAATGAGGGGCTATTCAAAAAGCAAAAGACATTTTGTTAAAGAATAGTTACCCTTTAAAACTAATTAACTCTCTACTCTATTCCCGCAAAAATAAAACTACACATAACCTTACGGCGGCAAAATTTAGGGTCGGCAAAACCGCCTGAACTACTAAAGCGCAATAAACACAACCCACAAAAATATATTTCGATTACTTAAGTCTAGAAAATAAATGAGTAGTAAAATCAGATACAACAGGAATAGACAGGCTTCTGCCAGAAGCCTATCCATTCCTGTCTATAGAAATACACAGAAGGTCTGTGTATTTCTATACGTAAATTGTGAGATATGTCATTTTCCTGGTTAACATAGTTTTCTTTAAGCTTGGGTGCGCAGGAATATTTGAGTCTGCCTACGGCGGCAAAAAAGCTAGGGCCGGCCCTGCTGGAAGCCAAACCTATTGAAAACGTTTGGTCCCTTGTAAAGAGAAAGCTCAGAGGAAAGACTCCAACGGTGGAAAATTTCGGAGACATCATGACTCGAAGATGCCAGGCGATTGTTGATGCAGGAGGCGATTTGACAACTTACTAAGGTAATTGCGCCGTTATTACCACACCAAAGAATACATTGATGGCAGAAATTGTTCTCAAAATACATTTTTTTAAGAATACGAGCAGTCACGATCGTACTTGACAGACTGTATTTTTTTTTTTATGGGTCTAGCACACGTGCTACAAGGAAGTCCCTAAAGCGCTACAGGAGCGACACGTGTGCGGAGAAAGCGACTCACGTTGTTCTTGAATCGCTGTAAATTGTACTCGGTGGGAAACACAGTCCTGAACAAATTATTCCAAAGGAATGATGTTCTCCATATAAAAGACTGCTTGAAAAGCGTTGTGCGAGGAGTAACAACCTGAACCTCATACGGATGTGAAATATTAGCACGACGTGTACTTCTAACATGCACCGCTCTGGGAGGAATTAAGCGGGCCACATCCTTCGAACACTTTCCATGAAAATACTTGTAGAATAGGCTCAAGTCGCCAACCGTTCTTCGATGTTCCAGCGAATCAAGGCCGCCGGTCAGTTCCGGGTCTCCAATCAGACGAATAGCTCTTCTCTGAATAGAATCCAACAAATGCAGTGTATGTTTGGGAGCGGAGCTCCAAACGTGGAAGCAGTATTCCATAGTTGGTCGAATTTGAGCTTTGTAAAGAATTAACAGTTGTTGTAGGGTGTAAAGCTTTCTGGTTCTAAATAATATACCCAACGTTTTGAGAAGCTCTCCTTGCTATGCCTGCAACATGTTCATGCCAGGACATATTTACTCCCAAATTAACGCCCAACAAATTGAGTGACGATGTTAGAGGAATGGAGTGCCCCGACATAACTATGTCGGGTTCAGCAACGTTAACTTTTTTATAAAAAACTGCCGCCTGGGTTTTTGTAGCGTTAAATTCCACCCCAAGATAGAATTTCTTCCAGGTCTTTGTTAAGTTGAATGACTTCCTGCTGTCTGCGGATATTCGTCTGAGTAGCCGATGTTCGAGCGTTCAAAGTGAATGAAGAGATAAGTGTACTGTCATCTGCAAAGCTGTAGATTGGATTCTCGGTCTTTTCAAGCAGATCGTTAATATAAATGAGAAAGAGAGTAGGAGACAGTATGGAGCCTTGGGGTACACCTGCGTTGATAGTGAAGGTGTTAGAAAGAAATCCGTCGACTGCCACTCGTAAAGAACGCTCTCTGAGAAAACATGAGAGCCACAAACAGAACGTTTCAGACATGTCATAAGAACATAGCTTAGCCAACAGCCCATCGTACCAAACACGGTCGAATGCCCTGGATATATCAAGAGCAACGGCTCGAGATTCTCCAAAGTGTTCAACTGCGTTGTTCCAAACATGTGTTACATAAGTCAGAAGATCTCCTGTTGATCTATTTTTACGATCGCTAATAATGTTGAATCCTTCATAAATATATAATATATATATATATATATATATATATATATATATATATAATATATATATATATGTATATATATATATATATATATATATATATATATATATATTATATATTATATATATAGTATAAATAAATAAATAAATACGATATCCTTATGAAATATTTAGTATTGCTACCAAAACATAGCAATGGCGTGTAATTCATTTTTAAAATTTCTGAAAACAAGTTTTTTTCTGATTTTGGCCTTGTGTATGTTTATTTACCCTCGTAAATCTGATTATACTATATTACTAAAACCCATAAATATATTTCCTGCTGGATAAATACATTATAGGAAAACGCCAATGGCAGGGAAATACTTATTTTATTTTGTACTATACGTGTTCCAAATGCGAAACTATTGTCATCTATCGTACATTATCCGGTACATAAATTGACTCATATTTTTACGTGACAAAAATAAAATTTATTTTGTTCATTTTTTACTGAAATACAAATAATAGAGAGATTTTGCAACGCTTATTTTTCATATGCCTTTGTCCTTATTGTTATCTCAAGCATGCGCAGTATTAACGCGAAGGAATTGCAAGGTTAGGTTAGTATTCATCTTTTATAAAGTTAGGGAATTTTTTTCTTTCAATTCATGGTTAAGCACACCGCCTATTAGTATTTGATGGGTCAAAACAAGTTTCTAAATTAAAATTGTGTCGAGCAGGTTTCTTTCACTTCCTTCAATATTGCCAAGGTAATGTGAATATGCGATAAATAAAATTTCATTTGAAATTAGTATTACACACATTATGCCAAATATTGGATACAAAAAATTCCGGAGGTAAAATAGCCCCCCGTTCGGATCTCCGGGTGGGGGCTAGTTCAGGGGCGTCGACATGCAGAGATCAGAATTTCAAAATGGATTTTTGCAACATACGAGGTTTAAACACGAACATAAATTCAGTGCACCTGCAATCAAATAAACCTCATATACTTACTCTCTGTGAAACTAAGGTCAGTTCATCGACCAGCACAGTAAACTATCTTTATCCTGGGTACAACTTCTATTCCCGATTTAGGCGTAACTTTGGAATCTGTCTTTATGTCAGAAGCGACCTTTCTTGCCAACGAGAAGAGGCTCTGGAGCCCCCAAACTTTGATGTTATGTGGTTAAAAATAACGACTCTACCAACCACAAGGTTCATCTGTATACTCTATCGACCACCAAGTGATACTAACTTTAGAACACTTTTCGCTTCCCTTGCAGACACCATCGATCATTTACAAATTAACTATCCAAATGCCGAAATTGCCATCCTGGGCGAGTTTAATGTCCACGAAATTAACTGGCTTAAATATTCAAATACTACCGACGAACAAGGTCGTGAAGCCGAATCATTTTCAATCAGTTGTGGTTTCACTCAGCTTATTGACGAACCAACACGGATCCCTGATCGAGACGGAGAGTTTGCCAGTCTTCTTGATTTCTTTTTAACCACCAATCCGGAGATTTACACAGTCAGCGTAAATCCGCCGTTAGGTTCTTCCGACCATAAACTACTTTCGACATCGAGTATTCTACCAATCAATGACAGAGAGGCGCCTAAACCGCGCAAGATTTGGCACTACAAATCTGCTAAATGGAAGATCTCATGGAATATTTTCGAACTTTTCCTTGGTTAGACGTTTGTTTTCGATCCGACGACCCATCTAACTGCGCCAGGGAGGTTTCCGATGTTATTTTGGCCGGTATGGAGGTTTACATCCCTTTTTCGAAGAAATGCCCTTCCAACCGCAAGCCTTGGTTTGACCGAAAATGCAAAGAAGCTGTTGCTTCTAAACATCTTGCATACCGACAACGGCGCGAAAATCCTAACACCATAAATCGTAACACATTTGTTCGTGCCAGGAACAGATGCAAAGAAATTATCGACTAAACCAAGGAGGTACACAATCAACGGATTAGAAACAAACTTCTCGCCTGTCCCGGCAATTCAAAGTCCTTTTGGTCGGTCGCTAAGGCAGTTAGTCAAAATTTCACCAAATCCACCAGACCACCACTCACACGGCCAGATAATTCTATTGCAACGACACCTGTTGCAATAGAATTATCTGGCCGAGCGAACTTGTTCGCTGAACTCTGCTTCACATTCTACTGTCGATTTCCAAGGAAAAACACCACCTACTATTCCCATAGTGCAGTCAAGGATGCCCGATGTTGTCTTCAGACAGCGTATCATAAAGCGTATTCTGATGAAGCTAGACACCAAAAAGGCTTCTGGCGCTGACGGAATACCTGCCATAGTTCTTAAAATCTGTGCGAGGGAACTAACACCAGTTTTCTGTAGAGTTTTCAACCTATCCTACAGAAAGGGGATATTTCCTTCCTTTTGGAAATGTGCTACAGTTCAGCCGATACCTAAAAAAGGCAAGAAGACCTTGCCAAATAACTACCGACCAATCGCAATGCTTTCAATAATATCGAATGTCATGGAAAAGGCTATCAATCAGCATCTTCTAAAATATCTTGAAGGATTCAACATTATTAGCGATCACCAATATGGCTTTCGTAAAAACAGATCAACAGGAGATCTTCTGACTTATGTAACACATGTTTGGAACACTGCAATTGAACACTTTGGAGAATCTCGAGCGATTGCTCTTGACATATCCAAGGCATTCGACCGGGTTTGGCACGGTGGGCTGTTGGGTAAGCTACGTTCTTATGGTATGTCGGAAAAGTTCTGTTTGTGGCTCTCATGTTTCCTCAGAGAGCGTTCTTTACGAGTGGCAGTCGACGGATTTCTTTCTAACACCTTCACTATCAACGCCGATGTACCCCAAGGCTCCATACTCTCTTTCTCATTTACATTAACGACCTGCTGGAAAAGACCGAGAATCCAATCTACAGCTTTGCAGATGATAGTACACTTATCTCTTCATTCCCTTTGAACGCTTGGACATCGGCTACGAATATCCGCAGACAGCAGTAAGTCATTCAATTCTATCTTGGGGTGACAGTAACCAAGTGGAATTTAACACTACAAAAAACCCAGGCGGCAGTTTTTTCTTCTAAAAAAGTTAACGTTGCTGAACCCGACATAGTTATGTCGGGGCACTCCATTCCTTTAACATCGTTACTCAATTTGTTGGGCGTTAATTTGGGAGCAAATATGTCCTGGCATGAACATGTTGCAGGCATAGCAAGGAGAGTTTCTCAAAAGTTGGGAATATTATTTCGAACCAGAAAGCTTTACACTCCACAACAACTGTTAATTCTTTACAAAGCTCAAATTCGACCAACTATGGAATACTGCTCCCATATTGTTGGATTCTATTTAGAGAAGAGCTGTTCGTCTGATTGGAGACCCGGAACTGACCGTCGGCCTTGATTCGCTGGAACATCGAAGAACGGTTGACGACTTGAGCCTATTCTATAAGTACTTTCATGGAAAGTGTTCCAAGGATATGGCCCGCTTAATTCCTCCCAAAGCGGTGCATGTTAGAAGTACACGTCGCGCTAATTCTTCCCATCCGTATGAGGTTCAGCTTGTTACTCCTCGTACAACGCTTTTCAAGCAATCTTTATATGGAGAACATCATCCCTTTGGAATAATTTGCCCAGGACTGTGTTTCCCACCGAGTACAATCTACAGCGATTCAAGAACAACGTGAATCGCTTTCTCCGCACACGTGTCGCTCCTGTAGCGCTTTAGGGACTTCCCTGTAGCACGTGTGCTAGACCCATAAAAAAAAAAAAAACTGCAAAATCCCAACTTAATCTGAACGGTAACTAACCGTTGTCAGCGTTATTTGCAATAAAAGATTATTTCAATTTTAATATAGTTTCTTAGTGGTTTGTATATCTAAGTAAGAAAAAGAATAGGCCCTACCATAATAGCGATAAGAATAACGAACTTCAAATAACCTTTCTTATAAGTTCCTAAATAAAGGAAATTGTTATCCTTAATAAAGGATTCTCTTATTTTGTTTCAATACTGCGCAAGCTCTGAATGGTGGGCGCATACTTCAAATAACGATAAAGACAGTGGCCTACCAAAATAAACGTTGCAAAATCTCTCTAATGACAACACGAAGAAGGTCAATAATGTAGCATGTTTTAAACCAACGTATAATGGAATAGGCCAAGCATGAAAACCTGTAGTGCAGGTTGACTTTTTAATCGCATCGTATGTTTTATTAAATAATATCCTCTTCGTTGGTCTTGTCTTTATTATATTAGACCAGGGGTGCTCAAACTTGAACTGCTGGCGATCTACCTCAATATTGTTAGACTACGATCGATCGACTCTGAGAGGCTGCAAGTAAGTGTGATGCAGGATTGTCGTCTAGGTAGGGTGTATCGTGGCATAGATATTAGTTTTTCGCACAATATGCATTTTTTTTTAGTCAAGGTAAGTGTAGGTCTGCTCTAAAATGTTAATGAAAAAACTCATAATTATTCAAAATTGCGAGTTTATTGGTTCTTACAAAACAAACGAGTTCTAGTGTCTAAACTTAACTAAAGAGTGACTTTGGATGTTGAAGCGTGGCACTACATGTCCTCAGCATACTTTTCATAAGATGGTACTTAATTACCGAGTGCTAATCGCAAGCATGATAACTTATATTCGTCAGTTAGTCGATTGCGATATTTTGACTTAATTATCTTCATTTCAGAAAATGCAGACTCGCACAAGTAAGTTGACCCAAACATTGCCGTCAGTTGAAGGGCGATTTGCCTTAGATTCGGATATTTATCTTCAGATATAAAACACCAGAATTTTGTATCAGATGCTCTGGCTTTGAGATGTATATCTGATATAATCTGCACTAACTCATTTTCAACAGAACATGAGTCCTTGTTAAACTGACTTGCTATTTCAGTAGCTAATTCCTCAATGTTTTTACACGAAAAAGGATAACTCATAAATGATGCGATATTTGCCAATTTACCGAAATCATAAAAACGTATTTCGAATTGGCCCAAAATATTTGATAATTCTGCCTCATAAATATCATAATTCAACTGAGGAATCCTTGCTTTCGAAGACGGAAAATTTTTCAGATCCTTTCTTTTCAGTCGATCTATCATAAGTTGCAATTTACTTTTGAATGCGTTTATTGCGCTAATCATCTTAATAATAGTTTTTTCCTTTACCTTGAAGCTCCAAATTAATGGTGTTTAAATGCATTGTGATGTCTGTCAAAAATGCCAAATCAGTCAGCCATTATCCGTTTTTCAGCATCTGAGTGTCATCACCTCTTTCGTCCAGAAAAGCTGTTATTTCGGGCAATAATTCTTGAAACCTTTCTAGGAATTTTCCGCGACTCAACCACCTGACGCCCATGTGAAGAACTAAATCATGTGTTCAGCTGACTCACTATCTTCCAACTGCAATTTAAAGAGCCATCGTTGCAAGCTACGTGCACGGATAGAATTCACAATTTGTATTGCAATGCCCATAATCTCCTCCATGTTAAGAACGTTTGAACACAAAACTTGTTGATGTATAATGCAATGGAAGGAGAAAAATGAAGGGAAATCATCATTAGCTCGACACAATGCCACAAAACCATTTTTGTTTCCAGTCATTGCTGGTGCTCCATCGGTTGTAATGCACACTAGTTTATATATCGGTAGCTTGTAGTTTGTTACAAAATTGAGGAAAACGTCATATATATCTTCGCCACCGGGTCTTTCCTTTCAGAGGAATCATTGTCAAAAACTCTTCCTTAGCCGACATGTCATTGAATACCATTCGAATAAAAATACACAGCTGGGCAGTGTCTGTCATATCGGTGGATTCGTCGAACTGTAAAGAAAAGTATGTACATTCCATGATATCATGTTTTAGTTTATGTGCCATGTCCTGACTCATGACTTCAACACGCCTTGTGACAGTCGGACGAGATAACTGAAGTTCTCTGATAGCAGACATAATCTCTGTTTTATTTTTAAAATCTCCAAATAAAGTCTCACCCCGCTTCAATAAATGCTGCCTTCACAACCAATCAATCATCAAAAGGTTTCTTGTGTTTCGCCAATATATGAGATATTTTAAATGACGCGATCGTTGCAGCTTTTGATTGTTTGGCTGGTCTTGTGAACATGGTTTGTTCTTTTTTCAAACAAGTTATCAAATCACGTACTTTTCGTTTTCTTAATTCACTCTGTGACGGAAAATCTTTTTCATAGTTTTTACGAACCGTTTTATGATGCCTCTCTAAGTTCCCACGCTTAGGTATTGCAACTGACGCACGGCAAATGAGACAAATGCACTTATCCTTTACCATACAAAAGAAAAATTCTTCCTCCCAATCGTTATTAAAATGATAAGTTTTACTTTTCTTCGCCGCACTCATTTTGGACTATTTATTAATAAACTTTGTATCGATGTATCGCCTTCGAGTTACAACTCAGACTGACTCCTATTCCTGCAGGCGCAACATTTATATCGGCGCGAACGAAGTCTCGAATGTTCCCGTCAAACACGCCACCCGAAGTTTCTAGAAAAATCGGCGGGAATCAAAAACGCGGCTTTTCTTTGACAAGTACCGCGCGTTCCTTTGATAAAGCCGCCTTTTGCCGCTATCAGGGGGTTATTACGATAAAAGAAAGTGATGAGGGGTTATTCTGGCCTAATTGTGGATCGAATAAATTTTAGTAGTTTATTCATTACATTTTGTTTTTTAGTTACCTGAAACAAAATCTGTGAATAGTTCTATATCGGAATTTTTTTTCTCGAGATCGACTCAAAAAGCACTCGCGATCGACTTGTCGATCGCGATCGACCGTTTGAGCACCCCTGTATTAGACTATACCTGCAACTTCGGCCGTAATCATATGTAATCAAAACCTGTTACCTTTTCCTAAAGTAATGACTTCTTTGAAGATGATAGAGACCGCACAATAACTGTTAATATACTGTAAATTAACCTTTTCTATATTACCTTATACATTATTTTCCTTAAAAGATGATCTTTATTTTTACCTCGTACCTATATGACTATCAATACTTACTACTTCTGATAAAGAACCTGTATCTTATTTATAAAATTCATACATAAGTACAAGTCGGACTTGCGCAATTAGTGTTCTGTACGTTGATTGCTTTTAAAATAAACAATTTTGTTACAGAGGTAGAAAACGATCAATGAATTGATCACACACACACACACACACACTCCAATTGAGTTTTCAACAAAGCTTTTTTCCTGATCTTTACTGCAAACTGATGACCTTGAATTTTTTTTTATTTACGATAAATTATTAAAGGTAATGTACTCGTGATAATTTTCTGTCAATCTACACCCTGGGAAGAATATTCGAGAATTTTTTCAAAATTTTTTCATCAGTGCTTTTCTGTATAAGGGGGGAGTCAAAATTTATCTTTCAAAACCGCATGTCCCTGATGAGGCCATCAATTCCTATATAAGTACCAAATTTCAACTTTCTATGTCAAATAGTTTCGGAGAAAATCGGGTATGACAGAGGGACAGACAGACAGCGAAGTAATCTTATAAGTACGGAACACTATCAAATTAATATTGGACATGTGTCACATAAAAGTGTGTTATAATAAGGCAAAGCAATTTAGTTAAATGGTGCCCAGTGGCATATAATATGTCCTTTTTTGCTTTCCCTAACAACGCCACTAATTTGCCGTACTTTAAAACAGAAACAGTAAAAATTTCGGACGTCACGATCAGTAATTTCGATGATAAAATTAACATGGTAACCCTTTTCGAAAAACCCAAAAATTACTTACTTAATGTACCCCATGTATACATTATTCAATAATTTCAATCAAACGAGAATCATCATTTTCACACACGTACTTTTTAACTATTTAACTCTTTTTTTTGTTTCAGGTAAATAAATCCCCAATATCTACATATCAAGCTAATTATCTGATAGGTAAGATCATGTATTCTGATAAAGGTTGGTTTTTGTAACTTTAAATTGTCCTTAGCTACTGTCACCCCATCTCTCTATCAAAATGTGAAACAAGCCTTCAAAATGATTGAGCACAATTGACCAGTTTTACATAATACGTACTGTAATAGGGAAGTGTACGGAATATAAAGTACCAATAGATTTGTCCTTCCTTGATGTTCATAAGGCATTTGATATTGTTGAAATCTGCTCAGTTCTAAAATCCCTGGCGAATGCAAGAATAGATTCCAGATATATAAAAAGAATAGAGAACATCTGTAAAGAAACATGTATACATATTAAAATTGACGAGACAGCTGTCACTAACAGCATATCATTAAAAAGAAGTGCGACAAGGAGATACTATCTCACCTAAATTGTTTACGATGGCCCTTAAAGACGTCTTTAGGGAGTTAAATTGGGTTGAGAAGGGCATCAACATCGACGGCACCACATTATCACTTTAGGTTTGCACACGACATAGTCGTGATATTTAACCACACCAGTGAGCTATAGGAAATGTTGCAACAGCTGAATGTGATCTCTGCAAAGGTAAGTCTGAAAATGAATTAAAAAAAAAAACCTAAATTAATAAGACCTGAAGAAACCAACATACATATAGGAAATAACTCCATAAAAGGCGTCGACGAGTATATCTACTTAGGTCACACGAGATCGGAAAGGAGAACCGGCATGCAGAAATTACCAACCGAATAGGACTGACATGGGCAGCTTTTGGGAAACTAGGGCATATTTTAAAAAGTACTACAGTATCCATAAACTCAAACCATAAACCCTAAAACTAAGGTCTAGATATCTGTATCCTACCTGTCAGCACATATGGACTGGAAACGATGTGCCTCACTAAAAGCTTTGTTAAAAAGCTTGCAACTTCACAGAGAGCTATGGAGAAGCGTATGCTTAATACCTCCTTAGGGATAGAATTCGTAACGGGAAGATAAGGAGACGAACCAAAGGCAATGACATAATTCTGGATGCGGCAAAGATGAAGTGGTGTTGGATAGGTCATGTGGCTAGATCATCCGGAGGCAGATGGGTATACAAGATCACAGAATGTACACCTAGAGAACAGAAAGAGGCGTGGGACATCTACAGAAACGAAGGGTCGATGATATAAAGGTAGTAACCGGCAAGCAGTAGTTAAAGGCGGCAAGAGACAGGGAGGCATGGAAGAGATTAGAAGAGACCCCACGTCCAGGACTGAACAAACATGACTTGAGAAGAAAAAGACTGTCACCTCAAAAGATATGATCTGATCTTCGGTCTAGGTAAATGAAGAAACCAGCATGTTTTTATCAGTAAAACTGTAGATTGGATTTTCAATTTTTTCCTGAAGATCTTTAATAACATAAAGGAGAATAATAGTGGGACACAATATGAAGCCCTGAGTATACTGGCGTTGGAAGTGAAGAAGTCCTTTAACTGCCATATGCAACCAATAATCAATAAGGAAACTCTTTCAGACATACCAGCTGAGTCGGAAGTCGATCACACTAAGGGTGGTCGAAATTTATCAAGCGCAACCTTTCGAGATTCTTTAAATTATTCAATTGCTGCGTTATCTCAAGGATTTGCAACATAGGAAATATGAGACCTAGCGTTTATAGTGAAAAAGGCCGTTAATTGTCTTTTAAATCTTTCAAACATACTATAAATGAGTAGCTTAGACGAAAGTCCGTCACGTTAAGCGTGGTCGAATGCCTCGAATGTATCAAGCGCAACCTCTCTAGACTTTTTAGGTCAGGGCTCGGCAACCTATGGCACGCGTGCCATCTCTGGTACGCCAAGCAATTTTGAATGGCACGCGTACCTATTCAAAGTTTACACATTAATTCTGTAATCTGTGACATGTTTCGAAATTAAGTAAATAATCGAAGACAGTATTACTTTAACGATACAAACAAAAACGATATATTATATAGGTCACTAGGTATTATTACCAAAAACTACAAAATATATATTTTGTAATTTATAATTTTACTGAATGCATCGGTTTGGCTTTAATTTATGCAAGTATTAAAGACGGCAAGCCTCAAAATATAAGCCTAGGCAAAAACACAAATAAACGTCCTTAATTCAGATCAAAAGAGCCGCTATAAGGCGGTTTTTGTTTTTACTTGACTTCAATCGTTTCGACGCGCGCCGCAACTCTTTTTATATTGCCAAACTTTAGTTTTTGTTAGATTTAACTTCTAGGCGGCCCTTTGACTGCAATGGGCGCGTTGTAGATAATAATTTTTGTTCTAAGAAATTTAATAAACGTAATTATTGGAATATTCTGGAAACATTATTTTTCTATATATAGCAAGCGGCTACACGTTTGGATCATTTAGTATAGAAGTAACATCCGTTCCAGTCAATAGTCGTCGAAAAGTTTAAAAATTAAAATTACGTTGCGTTATGGCCGCGAAGAAACAGAAGGTAGACGTTCGATCATTTCAAACTTCATGGACAACAGATTACAGCTTTGTACAGCAAAACGATCGGGCCATTTGTGTCCTATGTCGGGAAAGCGTAGTTTTCCGGACATCTAGTGTTCAACGACATTTCCAGATAAAACATGAATCGTCATTTAATGATAACGCTGATAAAAGGCAGGTAATACAAAGAGCAAGGAAACAATACGAGAAACAGTCAACATTCTTTAGCAAAGTTTTCCAAGGAAAAAATCAGGTAACTGAATGCAGTTTCAAAATTGCACAATCGTTGGCACAAAAGGGTAGGCCGTTCACTGACGGAGAATTTATGAAGCAAACCTTTTTGAGTACTGGCGCGATTTTATTCGACGACTTGCCCAATAAGGATATAATATTGGCCAGGTTTAGGGTATACCGGCATCAGCGCGGACCATCGAGAGACGAATTACCGAAATGACACAAAATATCCAAAAACAGCAGAGAGACGCTATCAAACGGAGTTTTGTATTTAGTGTAGCATTGGATGAAAGTGTCGATATTAATGACATTGCGCATCTGGCAATCGTTGCGCGATACTTCGATGGTGGCAATGTGTATGAAGAGCTGATTTGTCTGCTCCAATTGCAGGGAACTACAAGAGGAGAGGATATATTTTCAGAATTTGTTAAACATTTTGAAAAGGGGAACATTGATTTAAATAAAAAATTTTGCGTAAAGACAGATGGCGCTCCTGCTATGATTGGGAGACATAAAGGATTTGTTTCCCTTCTTATTGAACGCATGGGTCGATCAGTTTTGAATTTTCATTGCATAATTCACCAAGAGAGTTTGTGCGCTAAAATCTCCGCTGGAAGTTTAAAATCCGTGATGGATAGAGTGGTTAAAATAGTTAACTACATTGTCGGTCGTTCTTCACTGATCCACAGACAATTTAAGGCGTTTTTGCAGGAATTAGAAAGTGCATATTCAGATATACCATTGCACAATAATGTGCGCTGGCTCAGCGGTGGTAAAGTGCTCTCTAGATTTGTGGAATGTCTGGGCGAAATTAAATCGTTCTTTTTGGAAAAAAATCAAGTGGATGCTTATCCTGAACTAGAAGATAAGAACGGGATCTGTATGGTAATGTTTCTTACTGATATTACAAACCATCTCAGTGAACTCAACTTAAAGTTACAAGGTTCAGGCAAAACAGTTCTGGATTTATACGAATCCTGGAAATCATTCAAATTAAAAATAGATTTATTTATCAGCGATATTACTACAAACACATATAAATATTTAACAAATTTAAAAACTTATATATCCAGTGTCGACAATGGTGCACTAATAGACGAAATTCTTAAATATATGACTAATTTAAAAGAGGGGTCAGGATTTTGATAAACATGGTCCTATGTTCGCTTTTTTAATCAAACCAGATTTAATGGATTTTTCCAGCAGTTGCTTTGACATATCTCTTTTCTCATGGATGGACGTTAATGATTTTGATCTTCAATACACTGAATTTAAAAGCTCCGAGTTATGGAACACGAAATTTGTAGAATTAAGAAGGGTATTAGAAGGTGACTGCCAGAACCATTCAAACGAGATACTCAGTTGTTGGATGAGTTTACCAGAGAAATTTATTTGTCTTAAGAAAGTAGCAGTGCAGCTTTCAGATCATCCTATATCTGTGAACAACTTTTTTCCCATATAAGAGTGATTTTAAACCCGTACCGAAACAGGCTAACAACAGACAACTCGGAACCATGTGTGACACTGAAAATAACCATACATGAACCGGATATAAGAAAACTCTCTAAAGAACTTCAAGCACAGGGTTCACACTAGGTCCTAGGACTAGTGTAATAAAATTATTTGTTAAATGTTAAAATTTTTTTGTAATTAAACCTTCTAAAAGCAATATTTTAAATTAATTTAAGTTAATTTTTGTTAATTTTAGTTGTAGTAAGTACCTATGTCGGCACGCAAAATGTTGTATGGATGAAAAAACTGACACCCCTTAGTTAAAATGTTGCCGACCCCTGCTTTAGGTTATTCAGTTGCGCTATTCCAAAAAATTGCAACATAGGGTAGAATATGTCCTGTTGATTTTTATTTCCGAAAGCCATACTGGTAGTCGCTAATTTGATAAGTGTAATATTTTAAATGCGATGCGATAAATACTATATAATTTTCGCCAATAAGAAACATCACTACGTTTATTATCTTTTTTGTCTGAAGAAAAAAAATTGCCGCTACATTGTACCACTCCACCCTTCGACTATTTGATTTCACTCCTTTTCTTATATCCTCAATTGTTTGGTGGTCCTTTTTCTTTAATAATTCATGGCAAGCCTTGTCCTTCGCAGACCCTTTTCTCTTCGGAGTAAAAGGAACATTAAAAAAAAGTGCCGGCCCAGCTTTTTGTAGGAAATAATTATTTTTCTGCGGATGTTGATTTGGATAGGGATAGTCAAATGCAGTTACTGAATAAAGAACGGATTCTTTCATCTATTAAATAATTCCGCATAATACCATAGGTATAAATGTACCTTGGTTACCCTACTGCCTAAAAATAGTGGCTATTTTACATTTGACGTCATTTAGTATTGAAAGCGCCAAGTGGGGAAACATCTGCAAAATTCCACTCGAAATACAACAAATGGACGGATGTATTCCCAGATTAATTCGTCTACACATATGTACATCCGTGAATCACTACAACTTAACATATATATATATATATATATATATATATATATATATATATATATATATATATATATATATATATACTTAAATATAAAATTAGTTGGGGAACTCGACAAAGGGCGTGATAAATGTTCACACAGTGTTCATTTAGCCAATATTTCGATCCTTGGTTGGGACCTTCTTCAGGGCAACAACTGAAAAGGAGAATGAGTCTACTAACTGAGAGAACTTGGGCAAAAATTAAATTATTATTATTATTATTAATAAACTTTTTATTTAAGACCTAATTATAAATTTATTTTTTTTTAAGTACAGTATATTAATGGAGAATATTTTTGATTTAATTATGAAAAATTATATCTCGCAAGTGGTGGCCATTTTCTGCTTCGCATATTCGTGCTCTTTCCAAAACATTTTCCATAACCTTTCGCAAAACTTCAGGTGTTATGTTGTTGATTTCGTCGCGTATATTGTTTTTTAATTGCTGGATGGTTCTAGACTTATTAATATAGACTTTTCCTTTCAAATAACCCCAAAGGAAAAAGTCTGGAGCGGTTAAATCCGGTGAACGCGGAGGCCAATTAAAATCGCTTGTACGCAAAATAATTCGTTCACCAAAGATGTCGCGTAAAAGAGCCATGGTGTCTCTCGCATTGTGCGATGTGGCTCCATCCTGTTGGAACCATACTTGCGGATGGTTTTCCACGGCTGGCCTTAAAAAAATTTCCAACATTGTCCGATATCGAACACCAGTGATGGAAACGGCGACACCGTGTTCATTTTCAAAAAAATATGGGCCAATTATCCTTTCCGACGAAACACCGCACCAAACAGTACACTTAAGTAGGTGTAATTGTCGCTGTTGAACTACTCTTGAATTTTCCGTAGCCCATATCCTGGAGTTTTGCCTATTAACGAACCCATTTAATTGGAAATGGGCTTCGTCGCTCATAATTAAATTATGAATAAAATCATGATTTTCTTCTGCTTTTTGCCGGAAATAAATTGCATAATCAAGTCGTTGCTGGTAATCTGTCGGTTTCAATTCTTGGACAAGCTGAATTTTGTATGGAAACATTCTTATTGTATGCAAAATTCTCTGCAGCGACCCTCGTGAGAGGCCAAGTTGTGTCGAACGTCTCCTGGTTGATGTTTCTCCATCTTCCCGAATACTCTCCTGTACCCGTTCAATATTGTCATCCGTGTGCACCGTTCGTCGTCTGCCGGCACCAGAAAGGTTCCTTACTGCCCCTTGTTGTCGAAAATTTGCAACCAGACGGTTTATTGTTGACTCTGAGGGTCCAACCTGCACATTAAAATAACGACGATATGCACGCTGAGTCAAAACAATGGACCGTTGATTTGAGAAATAAAGTTCAACGATTTGGACACGTTGTTCAATTGTTGTGTATTGTTCCATTTTAAATTCCCCAAGTCTTCTTTACAAAATACTGAAAAGAAATAAAAAACAAAATTATAATAAAAAAGTTATAAGGAATTCAAACCCCTTCGGTAATTTTGGGCCACCCTGTATAATAGAAGACATAATAAAAGACAAAAAACACTCACATAAAAAATGAGACGTTGAGTTAACATAAATGGCCATAATTAGCTTATAGCGACTACCAATCCATTAAAATAAATACTATAAACTAATACATAAAATTCAAAAGATTCCATTTATAACGGGGATGTCATTGAAAACCCTGGATGCTGAAAATATTTTTAATTAATTCACCCCAAACAACCACCTGTGGCCGACGCCATGCACGAAATGATTGACATACAGCTGACAGAAGACAGCTAGCTACCTGACAGAGATAAGAGACTTTTTTGAAAACCTAAAAACCGAATATTATAAACGACCGGAAGGAGAACTGGTCCACTGAAAAATGTATAAATGGTCAAAATTTATAGAATTGGTAGCGGAAGAAAATACCAATTACTATATTTTTCGCTATTTTTAAAAATAATACAGAGAAAAGTGTACGCAAGTATTATATTACATATATATTTTTAACTCGTATTTTCACAAGCTTTCATTTGACACCACACTCGATGACCTAGTAAAAAAAATTTTTTTTCACTTCCGATTTCACCCCCCCAAAACTAACCCCTTAAGTCAAAATTTAACTTTCAAAACTGCACGTCTCTGATGAGGCCATCAATTCCTATATTATTACCAAATTTCTACTTTCTATGATAAATAGTTTCGGAGAAAATCGGGTGCGACAGACAAACAGACACCGAAGTCATCTTATAAGTGTTCCATACGGAACACCAATTATTTCCACATTTCACTGTAACAGACAGAACAACACGCATTGGACATATCTCCATGAAGGTGCGATTCGGTTTATTTTTTTATTTTGTTTTTTTTTTTCTAATTTTGTTGGGAATTAGTTTTTACTTTGTTTATATTTAATACTATTATAGTCGATCAGCTGTAAGTTAAAATTCCATTTTAAGGGGGTTTTATGGGGAAATACTGCTGTACATGGCAAATATAATATAATGGATTTAAATAATGTTATTGTAAAACTTGCTGAGGTTTTTTATGTCAGTTTTTTCGTTTATTACGTTGTCGTATTTTTGTTTCTTCAAAATTAAATTTGTGATTTAATAATGTCTCGTATTTTGTTAGTGCTGTTTTTAGTGTTCCGTACGGAACACTTCGGTGTCTGTCTGTCCGTCTGTCACACCCGATTTTCTCCGAAACTATTTGTCATAGAAAGTTGAAATTTGGTAATAATATAGGAATTGATGGCCTCATCAGAGCCATGTAGTTTTGAAAGTTAAATTTTGATTTAAGGAGTTAGTTTTGGGGGGTGAAATCGGAAGTGAAAAAAAAAAAAAAAATTTTTACTAGGTAATCGAGTGTGGTGTCAAATGAAAGCTTGTGAAAACACGAGTAAAAAAATATATATATATAATGTAATACTTGCGCGCACTTTTCTTTGTATTATTTTTAAAAAATCGCTAAAAATCGCTGTCCACCCGCCTCTCTCGAAAAGTACTTATCAAAAAATTTTGAAAAAATTCTGGAATATTCTCCACGGGGTGTAGATTGAACGAAAATTATCACGAGTGCATTACCTGCAATAATTTATCTGGTATATAAAAAATACAAATTTCAAAGTCATCAATTTTCAGTAAAAATTGGAAATAAACTTTGCTGAAAACTCATTTGGGGTGTGTTTTATGAAGTCACTGAACTGAACATTTTTTATTTTAAAAACAATCAACGTACGGAACACTAATTGCGCAAGTTCAACTTGCACTTCACCAGTTATTTTTTTTTATCATAACGGTGGCCATTCAAACGATTTTGAAGAAGTTGTGAAGTTTGCCCTATATAAACTTTGTTAGAGTTTTTACATGATATGTCATAAACTACATGTGTTTTTTGATTTTTGGGTGTTTTGCTTTTATGATAAACATTGATATCATGTCGTTTGAAATTTGATCGGGTGTTTCCTGAAAATTCCCGTATATATGGCATAGAGGGAACTAACACCAGTTTTCTGTAGACTTTTCAACCTATCCTACAGAAAGGGAATATTTCCTTCCTGCTGGAAATGTGCCACAGTTCAGCCGATACCTAAAAAAAGCAAGAAGACCTTGCCAAATAACTACCGACCAATCGCACTGCTTTCAATAATATCAAAAGTCGTGGAAAAGGCTATCAATCAGCATCTTCTAAAATATCTTGAAGGATTCAACATTATTAGCGATCACCAATATGGCTTTCGTAAAAATAGATCAACAGGAGATCTTCTGACTTATGTAACACATGTTTGGAACAAACCCAATTGAACATTTTGGAGAATCTCGAGCGGTTTGCTCTTCACACATCCAAGGCATTCGACCGTGTTTGGCACGATGGGCTGCTGGCTAAGCTACGTTCTTACAGTATGTCTGAAAAGTTCTGTTTGTGGCTCTCAGGTTTCTTCAGAGAGCGTTCTTTACGAGGGGCAGTCGACGGATTTCTTTCTAATGCCTTCACTATCTACGCCGGTGTACCCCAAGGCTCCATACTGTCTCCTACTCTCTTTCTCCTTTATATTAACGATCTGCTGGAAAAGTCCGAGAATCCAATCTATAGCTTTGCAGATGACAGTACACTTATCTCTTCATTCACTTTGAACGCTCGGACATCGGCTACTCAGACGAATGTCCGCAGACAGCAGGAAGTCATTCAACTTCACAAAGAACTGGAAGAAATTCTATCTTGCGGTGACAGTAACCAAGTGGAATTTAACGCTACAAAAGCCCAGGCGGCAGTTTTTTTTCTAAAAAAGTTAACGTTGCTGAACCCGACATAGTTATGTCGGGGCACTCCATTCCTCTAACATCGTCACTCAGTTTGTTGGGCGTTTAATTTGGGAGCAAATATGTCCTGGCATGAACATGTTGCAGGCAGGCAGGAGAGCTTCTCAAAAGTTGGGAATATTATTTCGAACCAGAAAGGTTTACACTCCAGAGCAACTGTTAATTCTTTACAAAGCTCAAATTCGACCAACTATGGAATATTGCTCCCATGTTTGGAGCTCCGCTCCCAAACGTACACTGAATTTGTTGGATTCTATTCAGAGAAGAGCTGTTCGTCTGATTGGAAACCCGGAACTGACCGGCGGTCTTGATTCGCTGAAACATCGAAGAACGGTTGGCGACTTGAGCCTATTCTACAAGTATTTTCATGGAAAGTGTTCTAAGGATGTGGTGAGCTTAATTCCTCCCAGAGCGGTGCATGTAAGAAGTACACGTCGTGCTAATACTTCACATCCGTATGAGGTTCAGCTTGTTACTCCTCATACAACGCTTTTCAAGCAGTCTTTTATATGGAGCACATCATCCCTTTGGATATATTTGCCCAGGACTGTGTTTCCCACCGAGTACAATTTACAGCGATTCAAGAATAACGTGAATCGCTTTCTCCGCACACGTGTCGCTCCTGTAGCGTTTTAGGGACTTCCCTGTAGCACGTGTGCTAGACCCATAAAAAAAAAATAAAAAAAAAAGATAATAATTTATTGGGATTTTTAGTGACCTTTGGTTGTTGAGTGTTATATGTGGTTCTATTTTTGCGTAAATGGAGTAGAGAGTTAATTAGTTTTAAAGGGCAACTATTCTTCAAAAAAATGAATTTTGCTTTTTGAATAGCGCTATTTTGGTATTGCTTGTCACTCAATAGTATAGCTCTATCTATTAGACCTAAAATTACGGTTTTTTTTTTTTGAACATTGTGTGTTGCGAGTGAAAATTTAGATATTTTCCCGACCAATTTTGCTTTCTATACCATTCGGTCACTATCTCATTATTTTTGTGGTGTGAGGTTAAATCTAGAATATTGATAGTTTGGTTATTTTCATATTCTATGGTGAATTATAGTTTTTTATGGAAAGAGTTAAATTTAGATAGAATTTCCTCACCTTTATCCTTCGGGATTGCTGTAATGCAGTCATCTACATATCTAAAAAAGAAAGAAAACGCTTTTTTTTTTCTTGGGTCTAGCACACGTGCTGCAGGGAAGTCCCTAAAGCGCTCCAGGAGCGGCACGAGTGCGGAAAAAAGCGATTCACGTTGTTCTTGAATCGCTGTAAATTGTACTCGGTGGGAAACACAGCGCTGGGCAAATTATTCCAAAGGGATGACGTATTCCATATAAAAGATTGCTTGAAAAGCGTTGTACGCGGAGTAACAAGCTGAACCTCATACGGATGCGAAGTACCAGCGCGACGTGTATTTTTAACATGCACCGCTTTGGGAGGAATTAAGCGGGCTACATCCTTCGAACACTTTCCATGAAAATACTTGTAGAACAGACTCAAGTCGCCAACCGTTCTTCGATGTTCCAGCGAATCAAGGCCGCGGTCAATTCCGGGTCCCCAATCAGACGGACCGCTCTTCTCTGAACAGAGTCCAACAAATGCAGTGTATGTTTGGGAGCGGAGCCCCAAACGTGGGAGCAGTATTCCATAATTGGTCGAATTCGGGCTTTGTAAAGAATTAACAGTTGCTGTGGGGTGTAATGCTTTCTGGTTCTAAATAATATTCCCAACTTTTGAGAAGCTCTCCTTGCTATGCCTGCAACATGTTCATGCCAAGACATATTTGCTCCCAAACTAACGCCCAACAAATTGAGCGACGATGCTAGGGGAATGAAGTGCCCCCGACATAACTATGTCGGGTTCAGCAACGTTAACTTTTTTAGAAAAAAAAACTGCCGCTTGGGTTTTTGTAGCGTTAAATTCCACTTGTCACCCCAAGATAGAATTTCTTCCAGGTCTTTGTGAAGTTGAACGACCTCCTGCTGTCTGCGGATATTCGCCTGAGCAGCCGATGTCCGAGCGTTCAAGGTGAATGAAGAGACAAGCGTACTGTCATCTGTAAAGCTATAGATTGGATTCCCGGTCTTTTCCAGCAGATCGTTAATGTAAATGAGAAAGAGAGTAGCAGACAGTATGGAGCCCTGGGGCACACCGGCGTTGATAGTGAGGGTGTTAGAAAAGAAATCCGTCGACCGCCACTCGTAAAGAACGTTCTCTGAGGAAACAAGAGAGCCACAAACAGAATCTTTCAGACCATAAGAGCGTAACTTAGCCAACAGTCCATCGTGCCAAACACGGTCGAATGCCTTGGATATGTCAAGAGCAACCGCTCGAGATTCTCCAAAGTGTTCAATTGCGTTGTTCCAAACATGTGTTACTTAAGTCAGAAGATCTCCTGTTGATCTATGTTTACGAAAACCATATTGGTGATCGCTAATAATATTGAATCGTTCAAGATATTTTAGAAGATGCTCATTGATAACCTTTTCCATGACTTTCGATATTATTGAAAGCAGTGCAACTGGTCGGTAGTTATTTGCAAGGTCTTCTTACCTTTTTTAGGTATCGGCTGAACCGTGGCACATTTCCAGCAGGACGGAAATATTCCCTTTCTGTAGGATAGGTTAAAAAGTCTACAGAAAACTGGTGTTAGTTCCCTTGCACAGTTTTTGAGAACTATGGCAGGTATTCCGTCAGCGCCAGAAGCCTTCTAGGTGTCTAGCTTCATTAAAATACGCTTTATGGTGCGCTGTCTGAAGACAACATCGGGCATCCTTGACTGCAACATGGGAATAGTAGGTGGTGTTTTTCCTTGGAAATCGACAGTAGAATGTGAAGCAAAGAGTTCAGCCAACAAGTTCGCTTTCTGAACAGGTGTCGTTGCAATGGAATTATCTGGCCGTGTGAGTGGTGGTATGGTGGATTTGGTAAAATTTTGACTAACTGCCTTAGCGACTGCCCAAAAGGACCTGGAATTGTTGGGACAAGCGAGAAGTTTGTTTCTAATTCGTTGATTGTGTGCCTCCTTGGTTTCGTCGATAATTCCCTTGCATCTGTTCCGGGCATGAACAAAGATGTTACGATTTACGGTGTTAGGATTTTCACGCCATTGTCGATAGGCAATATGTTTAGAAGCAACAGCTTCTTTGCATTTTCGGTCGAACCAAGGCTTGCCGTTGGAGGAGCATTTCTTCGAAAAAGGGATGTAAGCTTCCATACCAGCCAAAATAACATTGGAGACCTCCCTGGCGCAGTCAGATGGGTTATCGGATCGAAAGCAAATGTCCATCCAAGGGAAAGTTCGAAAGTATTCCATGAGATCTTCCCATTTAGCCGATTTGTAGTGCCAAATCTTGCGCGGCCTAGGCGCCTCTCTGTAACTTAGGTATGATAGTATCTTCCAAGCTTTCCAGTGCCATTTGAGCAATGACGCTGGAAATCGAGCACAACCCTCAATTTGTTTGTAGAATTGTAATAAATGTTACCTCAAGAAGTACTTTTCTCATTTATGAACCTTAAAAAATTCCCAAGAAAACTAAGTATATATGTATATATATATATATATATATATATATATATATATATATATATATATATATATATATATATATATATATATATATATATATATATATATAAATATATATAAATATATATAAATATATATATATATATATATATATATATATATATATATATATATATATATATATATATATATATATAAATATATATATATATATATATATATATATATATATTTATATATATATATATATATATATATATATATATATATATATATATATATAAATATATATAAATATATATAAATATATATATATATATATATATATATATATAAATATATATAAATATATATAAATATATATATATATATATATATATATATATATATATATAAATATATATATATATATATATATATATATATATATATATATATATATATATATATGCGAGGGTAGATGGATAAGTCTGGTAAATTTTCAGGAAATGGAGGGAAATTTTGTTAAGAGACATGATTGTTGGTAAGCGTGATTCTTGTAACGGTTGTGTTGAGATTTTCAAACAGATACAACGCACAGTTGTTTGTTGGCAGCTGTCGCAAGTGATCGGTATTACACGTTATCTCTAGAGTGATTGAATGGCCCAAATAGTTGTATTTACTAATATTTTTCTATGTCCTGGTTCTCAATCAATATATATGGGTCTTCTAGGCTCATTATTTTTGTTTTTGAGTAATTCATTTTGAGACCAACCAGTTTCGACTCATAACTCAGTTGTTGATTTACTGGGCGATAAAATTATTTACTGAGACGGGAGACATAAAAAACAGTGAACGTTCAAAAAAGCTAAGGGCAGTTCGAACGCCACAAGCTGTTAGAGCTGTAAAATTAACCGAAATCTTCTCTGTAAACAAAAAATTTTATCTTGTGAGATGAAAATTTTGAAAAATTCCATGTCTCGTATTATTAAAAAAACCTAAGACTTAGCACTTATAAGAGACATATTGATCGATCATTTGCTAACGGAAGATTTAAAGCGTAAACAGTGGCAAAAATCTAAAAGTTTATTGAAGGAATACGGTAATGACGAACACACAATTTTGGTTACCGAAGAAAAAAAACTTCACTATGCTTTTCAATAAGCAAAATGATAGGATTAATGCCAGATCTTCTAAAGAAATGTCTGAACTTGTTCCATCAGTTATGATTTGGTGGTAAGTCAGCTTTGATGGGGTTACCAGTATTCATTTTTGTGAAAAACGTGTGAAAACTTCGCCTGAAATTAATCAAGATACTATTTTAGAGAACGTTGTGAAACTCTTACACCATACTTTCAAAAATAAGAATTTGGTCCTCCAGCAAGATTCTGCACCAGGATACAAAGCTAAAACAACACAAGCATGGCTTCAACAAACTGTGCCTTCATTTATTACTATAGAAGATTGGCCTTCTGCAAGTCCTGATCTAAATCCTTTAGATTATAAACTATGGTCTCTCTTAGAGGAAGTTCTCTCAAAAAGAACTTTTTCAATTTTCCGTTGGATCAAGTGCGTGCTGCCATAGACGAATGACCTAATTGTTTAAGGGCTTGTGTAAAAGCAAGAGGGGAATATTTTGAGTAAATGCTAAATTAATTTTGTCATTATGAATACATATTAATTCCATAATTTTTTTTCTCAGCGAATTATTGCTCATTTTTTTACACTTTTTACGATAACAAATTGGTATTGAGTTTTTCAGGTAGTTGTTCTTAGCTAGAACGCCCTATATAAGAATATCATTAAAATAATTAAACATAAAATTAAACAATTATCGTTTCTGTGGCGGCCGTAATCTCTAATTTGAGAAATCACCTTTCACGAGTCAATTCCTGATATTGCTTTCTCAACTGAAATAACACTTCATCTTCTGATCCATTAGCTAACCAAATATCCTGCCTTTATACGCCCTCTGCAACTAACTTAATTAACCATAAATGACTGTTTATTTACGAAGGATAGCTTTGAGTAATTGTCAATTTTCGATCCGATATAGTGTGATTACACAGACAATTTAACAGTGAAATTCAATTTCCTCGGATTCGGCTGGTCATGTGTGGGGGAACGTTAGTTACAATAAAATAGAACTTCAAAATATTAAAGAAACTTTCTTTAATTTATTCCAGTTTAAAAACTAATGTCCCAATAGAGTGTAACGGTGTTTAGATCTTGGCGCGGTAAGCATCGGTTTTCCATCAGTCAGTTGATTTCGATTCAGTTATCCAATCGCGCAGGAAAGGGCACATCGAACTTGTCGACTTCCACTGCAGTTCTGCCGAACTTAAATCGCAGAAATTTACGTACAGCTCCATGTTTCGTCCTCAAATGCTTTTCAAATCTTTTAGTCTTGTGTCAGTAGCACTTAGGCCTGCATTCACAGGCGTTCCTTAGGCAGCTTCTAGACCTTCAATTCACCTTGAGTGATGTTTCTCGTTTCATAGTTAAAAAATATCACCTCCAAATCCTCTGAAGAGTTAGCAAGGTCGAGAGCTCACTTCGGCCGTATTTTCAGGTCATGTTTTTAATTTTTACCCGTGGGTATGCGGGACAGAATAACACTCCTGGTACGTTCTGCCTGTAGTAGAAGGTGACTAAAAAGGACAAGTTAGATGGTAGATGCGCAGATCCTACCATGCATCGCCCTAGGTGATACCATCGCATCGACTTAAGCTTCGTAAACTTGCTTAACGTTTCGTCGCTATACAGATGTTCCCGGGCTGCAGGAAAAAAAGAGCAGGATCAAGAAGTTTTGGAATTAAAATAGCCTCCCTTTGAGATTTCCGGGTGGGGGCTGATTCGGTGGCGTCAATATGCAGAAATCACAATTTTAACATAAATTTACAACATATGAAGCTTAAACTCCAACACCAGCACCTGCAATCAAATAAGCCTCATGTACTCGCCCTCTGTGAAACCAAGGTCAGTTCTACCTAGTCTTTTTCAAGATTTTTAAATCACCCTCGTATTTACAGCGTGTTTCCCGAATAGTTCTTAGCATATTAGGGGAAATATTTTGTTTGTGACATTACGAAAAAAAATCCGCCAAACTTTAAGATGAAAAAAACTATGTCATTATAGCCAGTTTTTAACCGACTTCAAAAAGGAGGAGGTTCTCAATTCGACGCGTATGTATTTTTAGTGTTCCGTACGAAATATTTATGAAATCACTTCGGTATCTGTCTGTCTGTCTGTCTGTCATACCCGATTTTCTACGAAACTGTTTGACATAGAAAGTTGAAATTTGGCCCTAATATAGGAATTAATGGCCTCATCAGAGCCATGTAGTTTTGAAAGTTAAATTTTGACTTAAGTTTTTACCAGCCGATCGAGTGGGGTGTCAAATGAAAACTAGTGAAAACATAAGTTCAAAAATATATCTAATGTAATACTTGCGCACACTTTTCTTCGTAAAATTTTTTAAAAATTGCGAAAAACCGCTGTCTCGAAAGAGTACTGATCAAAAAATTTTGAAAATATTCCAAAATAATCTCCACAGAGTGTAGATTGAACAAAAATTATCACCTTTAATAATTTATCTAGTATATAAAAAAAAAAAATTTCAAGGTTATCAGTTTTCAGTAAAAATCGGACAAAAACTTATTTGGGGTGTGTTTTGTGAAATCACTGATCATTATATACCTCCATAAGAAAAATTTTTATTTTAAAAACAATTAACGTACGGAACACTAATTGCGCAAGTCCGCCTTCCACTTGGCCGGTTATTTTTTTAATATATGTTCCCGCATAACTCTGGCAATATGATAAGATTTAGATTTTTTTTTTTTTCTAGAAAGTACACATTCGCGATGGTCCCATATAAATTTTATTCAAATTGGTTATGTAGTTTCTGAAAAAATTCTGAAAAACTGTAATAAAACACTGATAACTCTGGCAAATATGTGCCGATTTGGATGATTCTTTTTACTATACCGTACGGAACACGTATAGGGTCAAAAGCAATCATTGTACAGAACACTAATTGCAGACTTGCACTTGGTTTTTTTTTATTCGAGAGAGTACACATTGGAATTGGTCCGACATAAACAGAATAATGACTCTATTTACCTATGAAGGACGTAGATATATAAAAGACATAAATAGGAAAATTAGTTCTTAAAACTAATAGTTAACAAAATTATGCTTTACCTTGAAAAACTACTATTAAAAAAGCCAAAAGAAAACATTTTAACAAAAAAACCCAACTTCAAAAAACCAGCACAAAAGATTTTGCCACTATAAAGTGAAAAATAACCGGTCAAGTGCAAGTTCGACTTGCGCAATTAGTGTTCCGTAAGTTGATTGCTTTTAAAACAAAAAATTTTGTTACGGATGTATAAAATGATCAGTGACTTCACAAAACACACCCCAAATGAGTTTTCAAGAAAGTTTGTTTCCAGCCTTTACTGAAAACTGATGACCTTGAAATTTTTGTTTTTATTTTATATACCAGACAAATTATTAAAGATAATGAACTCGTGATAATTTTCGTTCAATCTGTACCCCGTGCAAAATATTTTTTTGATAAGTACTTTTCAAGATAAGGACAGCGATTTTTCGCGATTTTTTCAAAAATAATACAAAGAAAAGTGCGCGCAAGTATTACATTATATATATTTTTTTCTCGTGTTTTTACAAGCTTTCATTTGACACCACACTCGATGACCTAGTAAAGAAATTTTTTTTTCACTTCCGACTTCACCCCCCCAAAACTAACCCCTTAAGTCAAAATTTTACTTTCAAAACTACATGGCTCTGATGAGGCCATCAATTCCTATATTATTACCAAATTTAAACTTTCTATGACAAATAGTTT
This sequence comes from Pachyrhynchus sulphureomaculatus, assembly GCA_019049505.1. Lineage (NCBI taxonomy): Eukaryota > Metazoa > Arthropoda > Insecta > Coleoptera > Curculionidae > Pachyrhynchus > Pachyrhynchus sulphureomaculatus. Next base: position 180,251,444 of record CM032454.1, read on the forward strand.
CGGAGAAAAATCAGGTGTGACAGACAGACACCGAAATCATCTTATGTTATAAGTGTTCCGTACGGAACGCTAATAATGTTTTTGAAACACTGATAAAGTACCTCTAAGATAATATATAGCTTTAATTTGGCAATTCAATTATTAATTCCGTGTAAACAAATCCTACAAATGTTAAAGACAGCTATTACCTTTAATAATTTATCTGGTATATAAAAAAATAACCGGTCAAGTGCAAGTTGAACTTGTGCAATTAGTGTTCCGTACGTTGAGTGCTTTTGAAATAAAAATTTTTGTTACGGAGGTATAAAATGATCAGTGACTTCACAAAACACACCCCAAATGAGTTTTGAACAAAGTTTGTTTCCGTTCTTTATTGAAAACTGATGACCTTGAAATTTTTTTTTTTTATATATATCAGATAAATTATTAAAGATAATGCACTCGTGATAATTTTCATTCAATCTAGATCCCGTGGAGAATATTCCAGAATTTTTTTCAAAATTTTTAAATCAGTACTTTTCGAGATAAAGAGGGGGACAGCGATTTTTTCAAAATAATACAAAGACATTATATATATTTTTGAACTCGTGTTTTTATAAGCTTTCATTTGACACCCCACTCGATGACCTAGTAGAAAATTTTTTTCACTTCCGATTTCACCCCCCAAAACTAGCCGCTTAAGTCAAAATTAAATTAAGTTCAAAACTACTCGGCTCTGATGAGGCCATCAATTCCTATATTATTACCAAATATCAACTTTTTACGTCAAATAGTTTCGGAAAAAATCGGATGTGACAGACGGACAGACACCGAAGTGATCTTATAGGTAAGTGTTCCGTACGAAACACTAAACAAAAATTTCAAAGTCATCAGTTTTTAGTAACGATCGGAAAAAAAGCTTTGTTGAAAACTGATTTGGATATTTTGTGAAGTCATTGATCATTTTATAGTATCTCCGTCACTAAAATTTTTATTTTAAAAGTAATCAATGTACTGAACACTAATTCCGCAAGTCTAGCTTGCATTTGGCCGGTTATTTTTTTTCTAATTATTAATTTGTTGTGTAAATACGGAAAATAGTCTCTAAAATTAATCCATTTAAATATTATTAATAAAATAGGTTAAATTATCCTTGTGCACGTGTACTTTTTAACGAACTAATTAACTCTATTAAATAATAATATTGAATAAATCATTAACAGAAATATGTCAAGTAAAGCATACTAATTTGCCAAATTGTTCAAATTATTAAATATTGATTAGAAACTGACAACAAATTGTACGAATTTATCTTTGTTTGTAAATAAATATTAATTTGAGTTCGAGCTAATGAACTGCAAGTGAGTAATAACAGACATGGATCATTTCTGAGTATCATTAATTAACGATATTCCAATTTATTTTCATCACCAAAAATACATGTCGTTATCGTGTTTATTTTAAAATATATTCAAAGTACGTGGTGCAATCCAAAAATTCACCTATGAACGCTATATAATAAGAAAGGGAAATAATAACAAATCGTGCCAGTAGGTGACAGTAGGTACATCCTGAAGGCCAGCATTCATAGAGGGGCCAAATATGGAGACTAGGGTGGGTGTGGTTCTGCTAAAGGAGCCCTTTTTGCGTACTAATCTTGGTCGGTGATGGTTCAATTCACTATACAAACGTCCCAGTAACGTCGTGTCATTGTTTTACCATTTGTCAAATAATCAATCATAATTCCCTGTAAATCCCAAAAAACAGTAGTCATCACTTCTCTCGCCGATAAAATTGTTTTCGCTTTTTTGGGTGCACTTCACCTTCGCCAACCCCCTATTTTGACTGCCGTTTTATCACCGGGGTGTAATTATGGATCCATGTTGTAGCTACTGTCATGCAACGATACTAGAAACCCTTCGAATTGCTCCGCAACTTTTCCAATTACAATTTTGGTCTGGAGTCAACAAACGCAGCAACCATCATGCACTCAGCTTTTTGATATCACTATGCAACAAAAAATTTATTTCACTGGGTTTACAATATGAAATAGTGATTCCCCACCACCAACTCAATTAAAATTAATTAATAAAATAGTCACATCACGTCAGTCAGGTTTTTTTGGATGCACTTCTCCTTCTCCAACCTCCTATTTTGACTGCCGTTTTATCTCCGGGGTGTAAATATGGATCCATGTTTCAGCTACAGTCATACAGCGATACTAGAAACCCTTCGAATTACCCTGCAACTTTTCCAATTACGATTTTGGTCTGGAGGCAACAAACGCAGCAACCATAACGTACTCCGCTTTTTGATATCAATATGCAACAAAAAAAAAAATTTTCACTGGGTTTACAATATGAAATACTAATTCCCCACCACCAACTCAATTAAAATTAATTAATAAAATAGTCACATGAAGTCAGGTTTCATGGAAAAAAACTTTTATTGGTGTATTCAAAAATACGCTAAATTTTATTTTTCATTAAAAAACTTATATATTTTTGACCGATTGGCTTTTATCTTGTAGTCAGTCCTCGCAGTATCCCTCTGAAGACACCAACAGAAGTCTGCAAGCATGGCTGGTTCCCATTTACCTTGATAACGCTTCTTAAACTCAGCTATTTTCTTGGTGAAAGCGTTCTCCATCTTCATCACTAACTGAGCCCATGTTTTCCGGAAAGAAACTCAAATGGGAGTGTAGAAAATGCATTCAACATTAATTTTATTTTTTCTTGGAAATGTGGTGATTTTTTGGTTGCGGAGGAAATTTTTCGTGACATCAATAAAAGCTAACCATGCCTTTTTTCCAATTGAACTTAAACTGGATAGAAAAGAGAAATCACTAATTAATTTTCGTGTATCAGGCCCTACAAAAATTCATCTTTTATTTTAGAGTCCAGGAAATTTATTTTTGAGAAACTGAAATCCAGGTCCATCTTTACGTAACGCTTAGACAAAATTCTTGATTAAACCAAGTTTGATGTACAATGGTTGTAAAATGGTTTTCTCAGGTGATACTAATGGTTTATTTTTAATATTTTTCTGACCAAGAACGTATCCACTTCTTAAAGGCCAGTTTTGTTTGACGCAATGTTCTGAACGCGCTCTACTATCCTATTCACATAAGAACCAACAATATTACATATAGCTAGTTTGCAATCCTAAAATCAAAGCCACTAGTTTTAAATCTGCACATATTTGCCATTTGAACGTCGTGTATTTGATTTCTTCTAAAATAAGTTTTAAAATGTCATAGGTTTCCTTTAAATGAGCACCGTACGCTACATGCAATGATAGAAATATTAATATTAAACCATCAATATCACTACAAAAAACTAAACTATTCTCCTTTAAATAAAAGGTAGTTAAGGAGCTGTGACGATTTAGATAAGCTGTAATTTTAACGTTAGTCTGTAAAAGATTCCACTGTTTTAATCTCGACCCTAATATTTCAGATTTTTCTTTGGTAAAATTTAAATCTCTAACAAGGTCATTTAGTTCTGATTGACTAATCTGATGCAATAGTTGGATCTTGAAATAGCTCCCCACTTGAAGGAATGGGTTCGCTTTTTTTCTTCTATAGAACTCGATGAACTTGATAGGCTCGTTTCAGTACAGGAATTTCAGGAGAATAAGGTAGCGACATTGACACTGATGGTACATTAACATTTTGTTTTTTTAGAAAAACCCTTCATACTTGTCAAACAGAAGTAACGAGTATCCTACCAATCAGTGACAGAGAGGCGCCTAAAACCGCGCAAGATTTGGCACTACAAATCTGCTAAATGGGAAGATCTCATGGAATATTTTCGAAAGTTCCTTGGTTGGACGTTTGTTTTCGATCCGATGACCCATCCGACTGCGCCAAGGAGGTTTCCGATGTTATTTTGGCCGGCATGGAGGCTTACATCCCTTTTTTGAAGAAATGCCCTTCCAACGGCAAGCCTTGGTTTGACCGAAAATGCAAAGAAGCTGTTGCTTCTAAACATCTTGCATACCGACATTGGCGTGAAAATCCTAACACCATAAATCGTAACAACGGATTAGAAACAGACTTCTCGCTTGTCCCAACAATTCCAGGTCCCTTTGGTCAGTCGCTAAGGCAGTTAGTCAAAATTTCACCAAATCCACCATACCACCACTCACACAGCCAGATAATTCTATTGCAAACGACACCTGTTGAGAAAGCGAACTTGTTGGCTGAACTCTTTGCTTCACATTCTACTGTCGATTTCCAAGGAAAAACACCACCTAATATTCCCATAGTGCAGTCAAGGATGCCCGATACTGTCTTCGGGCAGCGTATCATAAAACGTATTTTGATGAAGCTAGACACCAAGAAGGCTTCTGGCGCTGAAGGAATACCTGCCATAGTTCTCAAGAACTGTGCGAGGGAACTAACACCAGTTTTCTGCAGACTTTTCAACCTATCTTACAGAAAGGGAATATTTCCTTCCTGCTGGAAATGTGCTACAGTTCAGCCAATACCTAAAAAAGGCAAGAAGACCTTGCCAAATAACTACCGACCAATCGCACTGCTTTCAATAATATTGAAAGTCATGGAAAAGGCTATCAATCAGCATCTTCTAAAATATCTTGAAGGATTCAACATTATTAGCGATCACCAATATGGCTTTCGTAAAAATAGATCAACAGGAGATCTCCTGACTTATGTAACACATGTTTGGAACAACGCAATTGAACACTTTGGAGAATCTCGAGCCGTTGCTCTTGACATATCCAAGGCATTCGACCGTATTTGGCACGATGGGCTGTTGGCTAACCTACGTTCTTATGGTATGTCGGAAAAGTTCTGTTTGTGGCTCTCATGTTTCCTCAGAGAGCGTTCTTTACGAGTGGCAGTCGACGGATTTCTTTCTAACACCTTCACTATCAACGCCGGTGTACCCCAAGGCTCCATACTGTCTCCTACTCTCTTTCTCATTTATATTAACGATCTGCTGGAAAAGACCGAGAATCCAATCTACAGCTTTGCAGATGACAGTACACTTATCTCTTCATTCACTTTGAACGCTCAAACATCGGCTACTCAGACGAATATCCGCAGACAGCAGGAAGTCATTCAACTTAACAAAGACCTGGAAGAAATTCTATCTTGGGGTGACAGTAACCAAGTGGAATTTAACGCTACAAAAACCCAGGCGGCAGTTTTTTCTAAAAAAGTTAACGTTGCTGAACCCGACATAGTTATGTCGGGGCACTCCATTCCTCTAACATCGTCACTCAATTTGTTGGGCGTTAATTTGGGAGCAAATATGTCCTGGCATGAACATGTTGCAGGCATAGCAAGAGTTGGGAATATTATTTCGAACCAGAAAGCTTTACACTTCACAACAACTGTTAATTCTTTACAAAGCTCAAATTCGACCAACTATGGAATACTGCTCCCATGTTTGGGGCTCCGCTCCCAAACATACACTGCATTTGTTGGATTCTATTCAGAGAAGAGCTGTTCGTCTGATTGGAGACCCGGAACTGACAGGTGGCCTTGATTCGCTGGAACATCGAAGAACGGTTGGCGACTTGAGCCTATTCTACAAGTGTTTTCATGGAAAGTGTTCGAAGGATGTGGCCCGTTTAATTCCTCCCAGAGCGGTGCATGTTAGAAGTAGACGTCACGCTAATACTTCATATCCGTATGAGGTTCAGCTTGTTACTCCTCGTACAACGCTTTTCAAGCAGTCATTTATATGGAGAACATCATCCCTTTGGAATAATTTGCCCAGGACTGTGTTTCCCACCGAGTACAATTTACAGCGATTTAAGAACAACGTGAATCGCTTTCTCCGCGCGCGTTGCGCTCCTGTAGCGCTTTAGGGACTTCCCTGTAGCACGTGTGCTAGACCCATTAGTACCATTGTACCAACCCGTCAAATATTTATAACAATTTAGACAACACACTCGTGGCACCCACGATTTATCTTGATTATTAATTGCGGTCCTAAAATAAATTTCATCACAAGCATCGAGGAAATTTCTCACTTTTAGGAATAAGTTTACCACAAATGTAATAAAACAAACTAGGCGAATTAACATAAACGCGTGGCATTTCGCGAAAAAGTAATATTTTTATGACTAAACTCAAACAAGTGATACGAGGAGTAAATAAAACAAATTACTAGTTTTCTAGGATATGAGATGTCATGTCGACATAAAACCTTTTTTTATATACTAACTTAGATGTACCTAATACGAATCACTAATCGAAATGTCGGTGAATTTTTTAGTGTTGCATAGTGTACTACCCAGTGTATATCACCACTACACCAAACACTTTACTTTTGCACTCGACGCGCGTTTCGCTAACCATGTTAGCTTCATCAG
>CM032454.1:180257870-180308338 GCA_019049505.1 Pachyrhynchus sulphureomaculatus
CTTTCTCCGCACACGTGTCGCTCCTGTAGCGCTTTAGGGACTTCCCTGTAGCACGTGTGCTAGACCCATAAAAAAAAAATAAAAAAAAAAGATAAAAATTTATTGGAATTTTTAGTGACCTTTGGTTGTTGAGTGTTATATGTAGTTCTATTTTTGCGTAAATGGAGTAGAGAGTTAATTAGTTTTAAAGGATAACTATTCTTCAAAAAAATGTATTTTGCTTTTTGAATAGCGCTATTTTGATATTGCTTGTCACTCAATAGTATAGCTCTATCTATTAGACCTAAAATTACGGTTTTTTTTTGAACGTTATGTGTTGCGAGTGAAAATTTAGATATTTTCCCGACCAATTTTGCTTTCTATACCATTCGGTCACTATCTTATTATTTTTGTGGTGTAAGGTTAAATCTAGAATATTGATAGTTTGGTTATTTTCATATTCTATGGTGAATTATAGTTTTTTATGGAAAGAGTTAAATTTAGATAGAATTTCCTCACCTTTATCCTTCGGGATTGCTGTAATGTAGTCATCTACATATCTAAAAAAGAAAGAAAACCCTTTTTTTTTTCTTGGGTCTAGCAAACACGTGCTGCAGGGAAGTCCCTAAAGCGCTCCAGGAGCGGCACGAGTGCGGAAAAAAAAGCGACTCACGTTGTTCTTGAATCGCTGTAAATTGTACTCGGTGGGAAAAACAGCGCTGGGCAAATTATTCCAAAGGGATGACGTATTCCATATAAAAGGTTGCTTGAAAAGCGTTGTACGCGGAGTAACAAGCTGAACCTCATACGGATGCGAAGCACCAGCGCGACGTGTATTTTCTAACATGCACCGCTTTGGGAGAAATTAAGCGGGCTACATCCTTCGAACACTTTCCATGAAAATACTTGTAGAACAGACTCAAGTCGCCAACCGTTCTTCGATGTTCCAGCGAATCAAGGCCGCCGGTCAATTCCGGGTCCCCAATCAGACGGACCGCTCTTCTCTGAACAGAATCCAACAAATGCAGTGTATGTTTGGGAGCGGAGCCCCGTGGGAGCAGTATTCCATAGTTGGTCGAATTTGGGCTTTGTAAAGAATTAACAGTTGCTGTGGGGTGTAAAGCTTTCTGGTTCTAAATAATATTCCCAACTTTTGAGAAGCTCTCCTTGCTATGCCTGCAACATGTTCATGCCAAGACATATTTGCTCCCAAACTAACGCCCAACAAATTGAGCGACGATGCTAGGGGAATGGAGTGCCCCGACATAAAACTATGTCGGGTTCAGCAACGTTAAATTTTTTAGAAAAAACTGCCGCTTGGGTTTTTGTAGCGTTAAATTCCACTTGGTTATTGTCACCCCAAGATAGAATTTCTTCCAGGTCTTTGTTAAGTTGAACGACCTCCTGCTGTCTGCGGATATTCGCCTGAGCAGCCGATGTCCGAGCGTTCAAAGTGAATGAAGAGACAAGCGTACTGTCATCTGCAAAGCTATAGATTGGATTCCCGGTCTTTTCCAGCAGATCGTTAATGTAAATGAGAAAGAGAGTAGGAGACAGTATGGAGACCTGGGGCACACCGGCGTTGATAGTGAGGGTGTTAGAAAGAAATCCGTCGACCGCCACTCGTAAAGAACGCTCTCTGAGGAAACATGAGAGCCACAAACAGAACCTTTCAGACATACCATAAGAGCGTAACTTAGCCAACAGTCCATCGTGTCAAACACGGTCGAATGCCTTGGATATGTCAAGAGCAACCGCTCGAGATTCTCCAAAGTGTTCAATTGCGTTGTTCCAAACATGTGTTACTTAAGTCAGAAGATCTCCTGTTGATCTATGTTTACGAAAACCATATTGGTGATCGCTAATAATATTGAATCGTTCAAGATATTTTAGAAGATGCTCATTGATAACCTTTTCCATGACTTTCGATATTATTGAAAGCAGTGCAACTGGTCGGTAGTTATTTGGCAAGGTCTTCTTACCTTTTTGAGGTATCGGCTGAACCGTGGCACATTTCCAGCAGGACGGAAATATTCCCTTTCTGTAGGATAGGTTAAAAAGTCTACAGAAAACTGGTGTTAGTTCCCTTGCACAGTTTTTGAGAACTATAGCAGGTATTCCGTCAGCGCCAGAAGCCTTCTTGGGGTCTAGCTTCATTAAAATACGCTTTATGATGCGCTGTCTGAAGACAACATCGGGCATCCTTGACTGCAATATGGGAATAGTAGGTGGTGTTTTTCCTTGGAAATCGACAGTAGAATGTGAAGCAAAGAGTTCAGCCAATAAGTTCGCTCTCTCAACAGGTGTGGTTGCAATGGAATTATCTGGCCGTGTGAGTGGTGGTATGGTGGATTTGGTAAAATTTTGACTAACTGCCTTAGCGACTGCCCAAAAGGACCTGGAATTGTTGGGACAAGCGAGAAATTTGTTTCTAATTCGTTGATTGTGTGCCTCCTTGGTTTCGTCGATAATTCCCTTGCATCTGTTCCGGGCATGAACAAAGATGTTACGATTTACGGTGTTAGGATTTTCACGCCATTGTCGATAGGCAATATGTTTAGAAGCAACAGCTTCTTTGCATTTTCGGTCGAACCAAGGCTTGCCGTTGGAGGAGCATTTCTTCGAAAAAGGGATGTAAGCTTCCATACCAGCCAAAATAACATTGGAGACCTCCCTGGCGCAGTCAGATGGGTTATCGGATCGAAAGCAAATGTCCATCCAAGGGAAAGTTCGAAAATATTCCATGAGATCTTCCCATTTAGCAGATTTGTAGTGCCAAATCTTGCGCGGCCTAGGCGCCTCTCTGTAACTTAGGTATGATAGTATCTTCCATGCTTTCCAGTGCCATTTGAGCAATGACGCTGGAAATCGAGCACAACCCTCAATTTGTTTGTAGAATTGTAATAAATGTTACCTCAAGAAGTACTTTTCTCATTTATGAACCTTAAAAAACTAAGTATATATGTATATATATATATATATATATATATATATATATATATATATATATATATATATATATATATATAAATATATATAAAATATATAAAAATATATATATAAATATATATATATATATATATATATATATATATATATATATATATATATATATATATATATATAAAATATATATATATATATATATATATATATATATATATATATATATATATATATATATATATAAATATATATAAATATATATAAATATATATATATATATATATATATATATATATATTATATATATATATATATATATATATATATATATATATATATATATATATATATATATATATATATATATATATATATATATATATATATATTATATATATATATATATATATATGTATGTATATATATATATATATATATATATATATATATATATATATATATATATATATGCGTGGGTAGATGGATAAGTCTGGTAAATTTTCAGGAAATGGAGAGAAATTTTGTTAAGAGACATGATTGTTGGTAAGCGTGATTCTTGTAACGGTTGTGTTGAGATTTTCAAAACAGATACAACGCACAGTTGTTTGTTGGCAGCTGTCGCAAGTGATCGGTGTTACACGTTATCCCTAGAGTGATTGAATGGCCCAAATAGTTCTATTTACTAATATTTTCTATGTCCTGGTTCTCAATCAATATATATGGGTCTTCTAGGCTCATTATTTTTGTTTTTGAGTAATTCATTTTGAGGCCAACCAGTTTCGACTCATAACTCAGTTGTTGATTTACTGGGCGATAAAATTATTTACTGAGACGGGAGACATAAAAGACAGTGAATGTTCAAAAAAGCTAAGGGCAGTTCGAACGCCACAAGCTGTTAGAGTTGTAAAAGCGCGAATTAACCGAAATCTTCTCTGTAAACAAAAAAATTTATCTTGTGAGATGAAAATTTTGAAAAATTCCATGTCTCGTATTATTAAAAAAACCTAAGACTTAGCGCTTATAAGGGACATATTGATCATTTGCTAACGGAAGATTTAAAGCGTAAACAGTGGCAAAAATCTAAAAGTTTATTGAAGGAATACGGTATGACGAACACACAATTTTGGTTACCGAAGAAAAAAAACTTCACTATGCTTTTCAATAAGCAAAATGATAGGATTAATGCCAGATCTTCTAAAGAAATGTCTGAACTTGTTCCATCAGTTATGATTTGGCGGAAAGTCAGCTTTGATGGGGTTACCAGTATTCATTTTTGTGAAAAACGTGTGAAAACTTCGCCTGAAATTAATCAAGATACTATTTTAGAGAACGTTGTGAAACTCTTACACCATACTTTCAAAAATAAGAATTTGGTCCTCCAGCAAGATTCTGCACCAGGATACAAAGCTAAAACAACACAAGCATGGCTTCAACAAACTGTGCCTTCATTTATTACTATAGAAGATTGGCCTTCTGCAAGTCCTGATCTAAATCCTTTAGATTATAAACTATGGTCTCTCTTAGAGGAAGTTTTCTCTAAAAGACATTTTTCAATTTTCCGTTGGATCAAGTGCGTGCTGCCATAGACGAATGACCTAATTGTTTAAGGGCTTGTGTAAAAAGCAAGAGGGGAATATTTTGAGTAAATGCTAAATTAATTTTGTCATTATGAATACATATTAATTCCATAATATTTTTTCCTCAGCGAATTATTGCTCATTTTTTAAAACTTTTTACGATAACAAATTGGTATTGAGTTTTTCAGGTAGTTGTTCTTAGCTAGAACGCCCTGTATAACAATATCATTAAAATAATTAAACATAAAATTAAACAATTATCGTTTCTGTGGCGGCCGTAATCTCTAATTTGAGAAATCACCTTTCACGAGTCAATTCCTGATATTGCTTTCTCAACTGAAATAACACTTCATCTTCTGATCCATTAGCTAACCAAATATCCTGCCTTTATACGCCCTCTGCAACTAACTTAATTAACCATAAATGACTGTTTATTTACGAAGGATAGCTTTGAGTAATTGTCAATTTTCGATCCGATATAGTGTGATTACACAGACAATTTAACAGTGAAATTCAATTTCCTCGGATTCGGCTGGTCATGTGTGGGGGAACGTTAGTTACAATAAAATAGAACTTTAAAATATTAAAGAAACTTTCTTTAATTTATTCCAGTTTAAAAACCAATGTCCCAATAGAGTGTAACGGTGTTTAGATGTTGGCGCGGTAAGCATCGGTTTTCCATCAGTCAGTTGATTTCGGTTCAGTTATCCAATCGCGCAGGAAAGAGCACATCGAACTTGTCGACTTCCACTGCAGTTCTGCCGAACTTAAATCGCAGAAATTTACGTACAGCTCCATGTTTCGTCCTCAAATGCTTTTCAAATCTTTTAGTCTTATTTCAGTAGCACTTAGGCCTGCATTCACAAGCAGCTTTTATACCTTCAATTCACCTTGAGTGATGTTTCTCGTTTCATAGTTAAAAAATATCACCTCCAAATCCTCTGAAGAGTTAGCAAGGTCGAGAGCTCACTTCGGCCGTATTTTCAGGTCATGTTTTTAATTTTTACCCGTGGGTGTGCGGGACAGAATATCACTCCTGGTACGTTCTGCCTATAGCAGAAGGTAACTAAAAGGACAAGTTAGATGGTAAATGCGCAGATCCTACCAGGCATCGCCCTAGGTGATACCATCGCATCGACGTAAACTTCGTAAACGTTTCGTCCCTGTGCAGATGTTCCCTGACTGTAGGAAAAAAGATGAAACTCCCAAGAAACTTTGGAGATAAAATAGCCTCCCGTTGTGATTTCCGGGTGGGGCTGATTCGGTGGCGTCAATATGCAGAAATCACAATTTTAACATAAATTTTTGTAACATATCAAGCTTAAACTCCAACACAAATTTAGTGCACCAGCACCTGCAATCAAATAAGCCTCATGTACTCGCCCTCTGTGAAACCAAGGTCAGTACTACATTTTTTTTCAAGATTTTTTAAACCACCCTGGTATTTACAGCGTATTTCCCGAAAAGTTCTTAACATATTATGGGAAATATTTTGTTCGTGACATTATGAAAAAAATCCGCCAAACTTTAACATGAAAAAAAGTACGTCATTATAGTCAGTTTTTAACCGACTTCAAAAAGGAGGAGGTTCTCAATTCGAGGCGTATGTATTTTTAGTGTTCCGTACGGAATATTTATAAAATCACTTCGGTATCTGTCTGTCTGTCACACCCCATTTTCTACGAAACTGTTTGACATAGAAAGTTGAAATTTGACCCTAATATAGGAATTAATGGCCTCATCAGGGCCATGTAGTTTTGAAAGTTAAATTTTGACTTAAGTTTTTTCCAGCCTATCGAGTGGGGTGTCAAATGAAAACTAGTGAACACATAAATTCAAAAATATATCTAATGTAATACTTGCGCACACTTTTCTTAATAAAATTTTTAAAAAATTGCGAAAAACCACTGTCTCGAAAGGTACTGATCAAAAAATTTTGAAAATATTCCAAAATAATCTCCACAGAGCGTAGATTGAACAAAAATTATCACCTTTAATAATTTATCTGGTATATATAAAAAAAAAAATCAAGGCTATCAGTTTTCAGTAAAAATCGGACAAAAACTTTGTTGAAAACTTATTTGGGGTGTGTTTTGTGAAGTCATTGATCATTATATACCTCTGTAAGAAAAATTTTTATTTTAAAAGCAATCAACGTACGGAACACTAATTGTGCAAGTCCGACTTACAGTTGACCGGTTATTTTTTTAATGTGTATTCCCGCATAACTCTGGCAATATGTACAGATTTAGATTTTTTTTTTCGAGAAAGTACACATTCGCGATGGCCCATAAAAATTTTATTGAAATTGGTTATGTAGTTTCTGAAAAAATCCTGAAAAACTTAAATTTCTGTAATAAAACACTGAAAACTCTGGCAAATATGTGCCGATTTGGATGATTCTTTTTTACTGTACCGTACGGAACACGTATGGGGTCAAAAGCAATCATTGTACAGAACACTAATTGCACATATCCGACTTGCACTTGGCGGGTTTTTTTTTTTATTCGAGAGAGTACACATTCGAGATGGTCCGACATAAACAGAATAATGGCTGTATTTACCTATGAAGGACGTAGATATATAAAAGACATAAATAGGAAAATTAGTTCTTAAAACTAATAGTTAACAAAATTATGCTTTACCTTGAAAAACTACTATTAAAAAAGCGAAAAGAAAACATTTTAACAAAAAAAAAACCAACTTCAAAAAACCAGCACAAAAGACTTTGCCATATCAGATAAATTAATAAAGTGATAATTTTCGTTCAATCTACATTCCGTGGAGAATATTCCAGAATTTTTTCAAAATTTTTGAATCATTACTTTTCGAGATAGACAGCTATTTTTCGCGATTTTTTCAAAATAATACAAAGAAAAGTATACGCATGTAAGACATTATATTTATTTTTGAACTCGTGTTTTTATAAGCTTTCATTTGACACCCCACTCGATGACCTAGTAAGAAAATTTTTTTCACTTCCGATTTCACCCCCAAAACTAGCCCCTTAAGTCAAAATTAAATTCAATTCAAAACTACTCGGCTCTGATGATGCCATCATTTCCTATATTAATACCAAATATCAACTTTTTACGTCAAATAGTTTCGGAGAAAATCGGATGTGACAGACGGACAGACACCGAAGTGATCTTATAGGTAAATGTTCCGTACGGAACACTAAACAAAAATTTCAAAGTCGTCAGTTTTTAGTAAAGATCGGAAAAAAAAGCTTTGTTGAAAACTAATTTGGAGTATGTTTTGTAAAGTCATTGATCATGTTATAGATCTCCGTCACTAAAATTTTTATTTTAAAAGTATTCAATGTACGGAAAACTAATTGCGCAAGTCCGGCTTGCATATGGCCGTTTATTTTTTTAATGTATGGTCCCGCATAACTCTGGCAATATGTACCGATTTAGATAATTTTTTCGCGATGGCCCATATAAATTTTATTGAAATTGGTTATGTAATTTCTGAAAAAATGCTGAAAAACTTAAATTTCTGTAATAGAACACTGATAACTCTGGCAAATATGTGCGGATTTGGATGATTCTTTTTACTGTACCGTACGGAACACGTATGGGGTCAAGAGCAGTCATTGTACAGAACACTAATTGCACATATCCGACTTGCACTTGGCGGTTTTTTTTTATTCGAGAGAGTACACATTCGAGATGGTCCGACATAAACAGAATAATGGCTGTATTTACCTATAAAGGACGTAGATATATAAAAGACATAAATAGGAAAATTAGTTCTTAAAACTAATAGTTAACAAAATTATGCTTTACCTTGAAAAACTACTATTAAAAAAGCGAAAAGAAAACATTTTAACAAAAAAAAAAACCAACTTCAAAAAACCAGCACAAAAAAAAGACTTTGCCACTATAAAGTAAAACATAACCGGTCAAGTGCAAGTTGAACTTGCGCAATTAGTGTTCCGTAGGTTGATTGCTTTTAAAATAAAAAATTTTGTTACGGGGTTATAAAATGATCAGTGACTTCACAAAACACACCCCAAATGAGTTTTCAGCAAAGTTTGTTTCCAATTTTTACTGAAAAACTGATGACCTTGAAATTTTTGTTTTTTTTTATATACCAGATAAATTATTAAAGATCCTGATAATTTTCGTTCAATCTATACCCCCTGAAGAATATGTTTTGATAAGTATTTTTCAAGATAAGGCGGGGGGAGAGCGATTTTTCGCGATTTTTTAAAAATAATACAAAGAAAAGTGCACGCAAGTATTATATTATGTATATATATATATATATATATATATATATATATATATATATATATATATATATATATATATATATATTTTCTCGTGTTTTCACAAGCTTTCATTTGACACCACACTCGATGACCTAGTAAAAATTTTTTTTTTCACTTCCGATTTCACTTCCCCCCCAAAACTAACCCCTTAAGTCAAAATTTTACTTTCAAAACTACATGGCTCTGATATATATTATTTATTACCAAATTTCAACTTTCTATGACAAATAATTTCGGAGAAAATCGGGTGTGACAGACAGACAGACAGACAGACAGACACCGAAGTCATCTTATAAGTGTTCCATACGGAACACTAATAATGTTTTTGAAACACTGATAAAGTACCTCTAAGATTTAATTTGGCAATTCAGTTATTAATTCCGTATAAACAACTTGTGCAATTAGTGTTCCGTACGTTGATTGCTTTTGGAATAAAAATTTTTGTTACGAAGGTATAAAATGATCAGTGACTTCACAAAACACACACCCAAATGAGTTTTCAACAAAGTTTGTTTCCAATCTTTACTGAAAACTGATGACCTTGAAATTTTTTTTTTTTATATACCAGATAAATTATTAAAGATAATGCACTCGTGATAATTTTCGTTCAATTTGTACCCCGTGAAGAATATTTTTTGAAAAGTACTTTTCAAGATAAGGCGGGAGGACAGCGATTTTTCGCGATTTTTAAAAATAATACAAAGAAAAGTGCGCGCAAGTATTACATTATATATATATATATATATATATATATATATATATATATATATATATATATATATATTTTTCTCGTGTTTTCACAAGCTTTCATTTGACACCACACTCGATAACCTAGTAAAAAATTTTTTTTTTCACTTCCAATTTCACTCCCCC
This sequence comes from Pachyrhynchus sulphureomaculatus, assembly GCA_019049505.1. Taxonomy (NCBI): domain Eukaryota; kingdom Metazoa; phylum Arthropoda; class Insecta; order Coleoptera; family Curculionidae; genus Pachyrhynchus; species Pachyrhynchus sulphureomaculatus. The sequence continues at coordinate 180,267,525 of CM032454.1, forward strand.
CCAAAACTAACCCCTTAAGTAAAAATTTGACTTTCGAAACTACATGGCTCTGATGAGGCCATCAATTCCTATATTATTACCAAATTTCAACTTTCTATGACAAATAATTTCGGAGAAAATCGGGTGTGACAGACAGACAGACACCGAAGTCATCTTATAAGTGTTCCGTACGGAACACTAATAATGTTTTTGAAACACTGATAAAGTACCTCTAAGATTTAATTTGGCAATTCAGTTATTAATTCCGTATAAACAAATCCTACAAATGTTAAAAACAGCTATTACCTTTAATAATTTATGTGGTATTTAAAAAAATAACCAGTCAAGTGCAAGTTGAACTTGTGTAATTAGTGTTCCGTACGTTGATAGCTTTTGAAATAAAAATTTTTGTAACAGAGGTATAAAATGATCAGTGACTTCACAAAACACACCCCAAATGAGTTTTGAACAAAGTTTGTTTCCGTTCTTTACTGAAAACTGATGACCCTGAAATTTTTGTTTTTGTTTGTATATCAGACAAATTATTAAAGATAACATAATTTTTGTTCAATCTACATCTCGTGGAGAATATTCCAGAATTTTTCCAAAATTTTTGAATCAGTACTTTTCGAGATAAAGAGGTGGACAGCGATTTTTTCAAAATAATACAAAGAAAAGTATACGCATGTAAGACATTATATATATTTTTATAAGCTTTTATTTGACACCCCGCTCGATGACCTAGTAAGACAATTTTTTTCACTTCCAATTTCACCCCCCAAAACTAGCCCCTTAAGTCCAAATTAAATTCAATTCAAAACTACTCGGCTCTGATGAGGCCATCAGTTCTTATATTAGTACTAAATATCAACTTTTTACGTCAAATCGGATGTGACAGACGGACAGACACCGAAGTGATCTTATAAGTACGGAACACTAAACAAAAATTTCAAAGTCATCAGTTTTTAGTGAAGATCGGAAAAAAGCTTTGTTGAAAGCTGATTTGTGATATTTTGTGAAGTCATTGATCATTTTATAGTATCTCCGTCATTTAAATTTTTATTTTAAAAGTAATCAATGTACGGAACACTAATTGTGCAAGTCCGGCTTGCATTTGGCCGGTTATTTTTTTTTTCTAATTATTAATTTGTTCTGTAAATATGGTAAAAATAGTCTCTAAAATTAATCCTTTTAAATATTATTAATAAATTAGGTTAAATTATCCTTGTGGACGTGTACTTTTTAACGAACTAATTAACTCTATTAAATAATAATATTGAATAAATCATTAACAGAAATATGTCAAGTAAAGCATACTAATTTGCCAAATTGTTCAAATTATTAAATATTGATTAGAAACTGACAACAAATTGTACGAATTTATCTTTGTTTGTAAATAAATATTAATTTGAGTTCGAGCTAATGAACTGCAAGTGAGTAATAACAGATATGGATCATTTCTGAGTATCATTAATTAACGATATTCCAATTTATTTTCACCAAAAATACATGTCGTTATCGTGTTTATTTCAAAATATATTCAAAGTACGTGGTGCAATCCAAAAATTCACCTATGAACGCTATATAATAAGAAAGGGAAATAATAACAAATCGTGCCAGTAGGTGACAGTAGGTACATCCTGAAGGCCAGCATTCATAAAGGGGCCAAATATGGAGACTAGGGTGGGTGTGATTCTGCTAAAGAAGCCCTTTTTGCGTACTAATCTTGGTCGGTGTTACAATATGAAATACTAATTCCCCACCACCAACTCAATTAAAATTAATTAATAAAATAGTCACATGAAGTCAGGTTTCATGGAAAAAAACTTTTAATGTTGTATTCAAAAATACGCTAAATTTTATTTTTCATTAAAAAACTTATATATATTTTTGACCGATTGGCTTTTATCTTGTAGTCAGTCCTCGCAGTATCCCTCTGAAGACACCAACAGAAGTCTGCAAGCATGGCTGGTTCCCATTTACCTTGATAACGCTTCTTATACTCAGCTATTTCTTGGTGAAAGCGTTCTTCATCTTCATCGCTAACTGAGCCCATGTTTTCCGGAGTGAAGAAATGCATTCAACATTAATTTTATTTTTTCTTGGAAATCTGGTGATTTTGTGGTTGCGGAGGAAATTTTTCGTGACATCAATAAAAGCCAACCATGCCTTTTTTCCAATTGAACTTAGACTGGATAGAAAAGAGAAATCACTAATTAATTTTCGTGTATCAGGCCCTACAAAAATTCATCTTTTATTTTAGCATCACTGAGTCCAGGAAATTTATTTTTGTGAAACTGAAATCCAGGTCCATCTTTACGTAACGCTTTGACAAAATTCTTGATTAAACCAAGTTTGATGTACAATGGTTGTAAAATGATTTTCTCAGGTGATACTAATGGTTTATTTTTAATATTTTTCTGACCAAGAACGTATCCACTTCTTAAAGGCCAGTTTTGTTTGACGTAATGTTCTGAACGCGCTCTACTATCCTATTCACATAAGAAACAACAATATTACATATAGCTAGTTTGCAATCCTAAAATCAAAGCCACTACTTTTAAATCTGCACATATTTGCCATTTGAACGTCGTGTATTTGATTTCTTCTAAAATAAGTTTTAAAATGTCATAGGTTTCCTTTAAATGAGCACCGTACGCTACATGCAATGATAGAAATATTAATATTAAACCATCAATATCACTACAAAAAACTAAACTATTCTCCTTTAAATAAAAGGTAGTTAAGGAGCTGTGACGATTTAGATAAGCTGTAATTTTAACGTTAGTCTGTAAAAGATTCCACTGTTTTAATCTCGACCCTAATATTTCAGATTTTTCTTTGGTAAAATCTAAATCTCTAACAAGGTCATTTAGTTCTGATTGACTAATCTGATGCAATAGTTGGATCTTGAAATGGCTCCCCACTTGAAGGAATGGGTTCGCTTTTTTTCTTCTATAGAACTCGATGAACTTGATAGGATCGTTTCGGTACAGGAATTTCAGGAGAATAAGGTAGCGACATTGACACTGATGGTACATTAACATTTTGTTTTTTTAGAAAAACCCTTCATACTTGTCAAACAGAAGTAACGATCCTCTGTGTGGTTCTTGGGTTCACGCCACTGCATTGGTATGCCAAAAGGCATTTCCTTTATAGTACCTTTGTACCAACCCGTCAAATATTTATAACAATTTAGACAACACACTCGTGGCACCCACGATTTATCTTGATTATTAATTGCGGTCTTAAAATAAGCTTCATAACACTTTTCAAGCATCGAGGAAATTTCTCACTTTTAGGAGTAAGTTTACCACAAACGTAACAAAACAAACTAGGCGAATTAACATAAACGCGTGGCATTTCGCGAAAAAGTAATATTTTTATGACTAAACTCAAACAAGTGATACGAGCAGTAAATAAAACAAATTACTAGTTTTCTAGAATATGAGATGGCATGTCGACATAAAACCTTTTTTTATATACTAACTTAGATGTACCTAATACGAATCACTAATCGAAATGTCGGTGAATTTTTTAGTGTTGCATAGTGTACTACCCAGTGTATATCACCACTACACCAAACACTTTACTTTTGCACTCTACGTGCGTTTCGCTAACCATGTTAGCTTCATCAGGAGCGATGATCGTATGGAGCGAGTTCCAGAGGAAAATGTTTTTAGTTATTGATATTCAATATAAAAGAAATTCTCTATTCTAAGTAAAAAATTAAAAAACTCTTACCGAAGAAGAATAGTCCTCGGGATTGTAGAAAATCATTCATCTCAATGCTTTACACGAAATGAAATTCGCATCTTAAACAAAGGTCTTAACTTTGCAGTACCCCCTCCTAGAGATAATTTTTCAGAAATAGTTGCTCACATTAAAAGTAAAACATTTGTTAGGGAAGCATGTCGCAATCAAATATCAAAAAACATAGTTAACAACACAAATTCTAATTCACAAAAAAACATAAAAGTAGTTAAAGGATTGAGAAAGAAAGATGTCTTCTACTTAAAAGGGGTAAAGGAAATAAGGTTGTTATATTGGATAAGACAGATTACTTTGAACGCGTAGATATTCTTATCGAATCTGGCCCTTAAGAATGATGATGAGGTTAAAAATTCATTAAAAAAATGTAAGAACCTTATCTCTGATTCGCTAAAATTTAAATTAAATGTGAGTAATCCGACCATACCAAAGTTATATTGCTTACCCAAAATTCACAAACCTGGAAAAGCAATGCGACCCATTGTTTCATCGGTCGGATCACCCTCGTACTTAATATCCAAATGGTTATCAAGAGAACTTGAGAATTTACCATTAAATACTTTCGCAGTGAAGAATTCTTTAGAATTCATTAATAAAACAAAAAATCTAGTTCTTAATGAAGGTGAAATCTTAATTTCTTTTGATGTCAGTTCTTTGTTCCCAAGTGTGCCAATACCAAACTTTACAATATTTCGAAGAATTACTTAGAATGAATGACTTTGAGGACGAAATTAGTCATGAATACTTAACATTATCTAAACTTTGTATGAAAACAAAATTATTTTCAATATAACAGTCAATTTTATGTTCAGGAAGAAGGAACAGCTATGGGTAATTGCTTATCACCTTTCATAGCCAATTTATTCATGAGTAAGTTTAAAACCGAAGTCAGTCAAGAATTTGAATATTTCCCAAGGGTATGGTATAGGTATGTGGATGATATTTTCGCAATTTTTGATACAAAGAAAGCAAATATTGATGATTTTGTTTCCAAATTAAATAGCCGGTATGATTCCATTAAATTCGCTTACGAAGTTGAGAACAAAAGACAACTGCCTTTTCTAGATATTTTAATTATTTAAAATAATAATAGATTAGAATTTTATATCTATAGGATAGACGCAGTAACAAATAGATATATTCCTAATGATTCATTTCATTGCAAACAACACAAATTAGGGAGCACGATGGTAGGATACAACGAATTGTATTAAGTACGCATACCTATTACTCCATCGAAAGCTGACACAGCAGCTTTCAAACCGACAGAGTGGTTGACACAGTCAACGCTTTAAAAGCAGGTACCACTTGATACCGTTCTCTTTTTTGTCAATCCTAGCCTGACTGACGAGCCGTGATACGGCGAAACGTGTCTCAGGATGGATTTGACAGACAAGAGAAACAGCTAGTAAGCTGCTGGAATATGGACTTCTGTCTATTTTCAGTTGCTTTACAATAATTATATATACTTGGGGAAGGATCCCTCGAAAAAAACGCTACCTGCTTTTAAAGCGTTTGACTGTGTCAACCACTCTGTCGGTTCGAAAGCTGCTGTGTCAGCTTTCGATGGAGTAATACGTATCCCTACTTAATACAATTCGTTGTATCCTACCATCGTGCTCCGTAACTTCTGGATAAGTACCACTTGATACCGTTCTCTTGTTTGTCAATCCTAGCCTGACTGACGAGCCGTGATACGGCGAAACGCGTCTCAGGATGGATTTCACAGACAAGAGAACAGCTAGTAAGCTGTTGAAATATGGACTGCTGTCTATTTTCAGTTGCTTTACAATAATTAACACAAATTAGCCTCATTACATTTTTTAGTTCATCGCTTGGTCACTTTCTTCTGAATGTCAATCGAGCATCCTGAATATTCCACATCTGCAGTAACAAATGGTCTTGAGTCCACGATTTAAATAAAAATGTTTTATAACGGCACTACCGACACACTGATCACTTGCAAAAGCGCCAACAAACAATTTTGCGTTTCATCTGTTTGAAACTTTAAACACAACCGTTACACGAATCACGCCTACCAACAGTCATGCCGCTTAACAAAATGTTCCGCAATTTCGTAGAAATGTACTAGATTTATCAATCTACTCTCGTACATTTAAAAACTAGAACCTTGACGTGCAATACAACTGTTTATCATCCTTGAATCTGTCCCTAAATCGTTTGCAGCCCAGTAACCATGTACCAAATAGTATGCTATTCATAAATTAATGCCAAAAAAGACTTAAATCATTAAGAAAATATTTTATCCTTAAGCACTTAAGTAGAACTAACTTCAAAGAAATGTATGTCCAATTTTGACCTTATAAATCTCAACTTGTCTACCAAATATGGCTCTAAAATATAGAAACGTCAAGATTATTATGTTGTATAAGGTTAGCCGGTTGATTTTAAAATAAAAACATGGAAATATCGTAAATTATTAATTTAAATTATCAATTATTATCATCCTGTTAGTTTATTATTTATATTGGTTGTCCTACAGGTTTGCAACTGTGGCTTTTATTTAGATTCGCCGATTTTATTTTTATGGCAATTTGCACTTATATTTTACTATTTTTTAAATTCAGTTCAACACTCTAAATACATCTTGTGTACCAGTTGTATTTTAAATTTTATTTCATAATAGCTGTGCCCGCGGCTCGGCTCGCATGGGCTACAGAATTATTGCTTAGGTGTTTTTAAAAAGAACACGCTGGCGGCAAACTTTTTTTCCCACTTTATTCACTATTATCCTCCCTGCTTATTCCTTATGTTACCTAACGTAACAAAATATATACTAAAACCTGTCCAAAAATATGTATGAATTTAAAAAAAAAAACACTTGATAAGCGCAGTAACGGACAGACAGACAGAGAGACGTCGCTTTATTCCTTATGTTACCTACCGTAAAAAAATATAAACTTAAACCTGGCCAGAGAACATATATATGAATTACATATAACCGGCCAAAGGCAAGTCGAACTTGCGCAATTAGTGTTCCGTAAGTGGATTGCTTTTAAAATTAACATTTTTGTTACGGAGCTATAAAGTGACCAATAACTTCACAAAAACAGACCAAAAATAAGTTTTCAACAAAGTTTTCCGATCTTTACTGAAAACTGATGACCTTGAATTTTTTTTTATATATACCAGATAAATTACACAGGTTTACAAATTTTTAATTTGGAAAAATACCAAGAACGCCACATGCCTAGATAAGTTAATTGGGACCTCCTGAACACGAAAAACGCTATAATTTTTTTTTTTAAGTACCGTTTTTTAGATAACGGTACTTTTGTGTTTTTCGGTGTATGGTCCCACTCAAACCCTTATGGAGCCCAACCGAAAAGTCCGATCGAGATAAATGTCATACCGTTGGAAAGGCAACTAAATGCCTTTTCCGGCGGTATACTATAAATTTCTATGTGACAAGAAGTGGCTGAGTTATAACACCTCAAAGTTCAAAATTTGCCTATTTTTTACGTTTTTTTTTTCAAAATTTTTCATTTTTATTTGTTTTTTTTTCTACGTTATTGTAAAGATCTGGAATGTTTTATTTTTTTACCAAGTAGTTTTTATTTAATAACCAACATTTTAAACGTAATTTGAAAAAAAAAAAAAAGGATGAAAAATAAAGTTTTTATTAAGGATTTTGTGGAACGACAATATTTTCATTTTCATTGCTCACACGCTATATTCGGCGTCCCATCAGAATTTGAATCACTGTATACGTTGGTAGCCCTGACACACGCTATATTCGGCGTCCATCAGAATTTGAATCACTGTATACGTTGGTAGCCCTGACACACGCTATATTCGGCGTCCATCAGAATTTGAATCTGATCACAGTAAACAGTTTGGCTTTGTACGTGCAAAAAATAAAATGTGTTCAATCGATCCCAACGAATTTTGTTATGTTTGTGGAGTTCTTGTGAAAAAGAAATCACAGCATTTGATGCGAAAAAATGAATACGAAAAATTTATCTGAAGCGTATAAGAAGTATTTCTGCTTTCGACCTGCGTCTCTGGACAAACCGTGGACACCGAATAATGCATGTAACAACTGCCGAACAATATTAAATAAAATTGGTAAGGGTCAAGAGTGTTTCTTCACATTTGGAAAGCCAATGCAATGGAGAAACCCGATCAGTCATACAACAGATTGTTATTTCTGTTTAACGGAAAAGGCTGTCGGACGTAGAATTGAACCAGTTTATCCAGTTGTTAGCTCGGTGACGCTGCCAGTGCCGCACTCAGTATCGTGCCCCAAACCGCAGCTGATTGTAGCAGAGCCCACAAAAATACGAAAAAGAACAACAATAAGTGATTCATCAGATGAGTGCAGTGAATCAGAAATGCAATCAAATAAGAAACCCCATTTACTTACTCAGGCCGAGCTTAATGATTTGTGCCGAGATTTGTATTTGCCGAAATCGAAATCTGAATTACTTGCATCGCGATTGCAACAGTGGGGATATTGTGCTCCTGAGACACGTGTTACATATTACCGTGATCGTAGCAAACAACTTGCAGTTTTTTTTTCGCAAAAACGGGAAACTTTTGTTTTTGTGCCAACATACGTGGTCTTTTCAATGCTCTCCAACAAAGTTATGACCCAGTGGAATGGCGTCTTTTTTCTGGATGGAGGCAAGGATAGTTTGAAGGCAGTCTTGCTTCATAAAGGGAATACGAAACCATCAATTCCAATCGGATATGGAAAATACATAAAGGAAACATATGAAGCAATGAAAGAACTTCTCGCTCTCATACAATATGACCAACATCAATGGAAAGTTTGCTCTGATTTTAAATTAGTTGCCATACTATCTGGATTGCAAGGGGGCAATACGAAGTTTCCCTGTTTTCTATGTCTATGGGACAGCCGTGACCGTCAGAATCACTACATCCGAAAAGTTTGGCCCGAACGAAGTGGGCGTACGCACGGAGAGTACAATATTAAAAATGACCCACTCATTCCTCAGGAGAAGATAATACTTCCTCCACTACATATTAAGCTTGGGTTATTTACAAATATTGTGAAAACGTTGCCAAAAGACAGTCTTGCCATGAATTACCTTAAACAAAAATTTCCGAGAGCCACAGCGAGCAAAATTGAAGCTGGTATATTTGATGGACCTCAAATTCGGGCTCTGTACGGTGACCAAGCATTTAATGAGTGTTTAGGTCCAGCTCATTTGGAGGCATGGGAAGCATTCCAGGACATCGTTTACAACTTTTTGGGAAACTACAGAAGTCCTGATTACGCTGAGAAGATCGATACATTACTGCAAAAATTCAATGCCATTGGTAAGCGTTGAGTGAAAGCATGTATATCAAAAAGGCCGTTATCATTTGAAAATTATTTGAAATTTATTCTTTTTAACTTTTAGGTTCAAATATGACACCTAAACTACACTTTTATTCAGTCATTTGGATATTTTCCCCATGAACTTGGATCCGAAAGTGATGAGCAGGGTGAAAGATTTCACCAGGAAATGCAAGAAATCGAGAGACGTTACAAGGGCTGGTGGGATGAACAAATGATGGCAGACTATTGTTGGTTCCTCATTCGCGAAGATACATCCGAAAAAAAACGGAAAAATTCAAGTCACTCGTCATTTTAATTTAAATTTTTTTAATTTACGCCGAATATAGCGTGTGAGCAATGAAAATGAAAATATTGTCGTTCCACAAAATCCTTAATAAAAACTTTATTTTTCATCCTTTTTTTTTCAAATTACGTTTAAAATGTTGGTTATTAAATAAACTACTTGGTAAAAAAATAAAACATTCCAGATCTTTACAATAACGTAAAAAAAAAAACCAAATAAAAATGAAAAATTTTGAAAAAAACGTAAAAAATAGGCAAATTTTGAACTTTGAGGTGTTATAACTCAGCCACTTCTTGTCACATAGAAATTTATAGTATACCGCCGGAAAAGGCATTTAGTTGCCTTTCCAACGGTATGACATTTATCTCGATCGGACTTTTCGGTTGGGCTCCATAAGGGTTTGAGTGGGACCATACACCGAAAAACACAAAAGTACCGTTATCTAAAAAACGGTACTTAAAAAAAAAAAATTATAGCGTTTTTCGTGTTCAGGAGGTCCCAATTAACTTATCTAGGCATGTGGCGTTCTTGGTATTTTTTGGCTGTAAACCAGTGTTATTAAAGATAATTCACTCGTGAATATTACAAAATTTTTTCAAAATTTTTTGGTCAGTACTATTCGAGATAAGGGGGGGACAGCGATTTTTCACAATTATATATATATATATATATATATATATATATATATATATATATATATATATATATATATATATAAGTATATATATATATATATATATATATATATATATATATATATATATATATATATATATATATATATATATGTATATGTATAAGTATATATATATATATATATATATATATATATATATATATATATATATATATATATATATATATATATATATATATATATTTATCGTCACTGCTTATTCGTTATTATATAGCTCGAGGGGCCTTGGAGGCCCATGGCTTGGCTGCATACTTGTCTCCACTTCTTTTTGTCTACTGTTAGCTTTTCCTAGTGCGGGATCCGGATCTTGCTTTACTGCCTGAATCCATGTAGATAGTGGTCTACCCTTGCCTCTTCTTCCAAACATCTTAATCGCTAGCTTCTTATGATTTGGCTTATAAGGGGTTTCGTATATAGACATTTTAATTCGTAGTTTGTTCTTCTTCTGCACAGTCCCTCTTCTTTCCTTCCTCCGTAGATTCTTCTCAAAGCTTTCCTTTCCCACACCTCCAAAGTCTCCTTTTCTCTTGCATTCAGTTTCCACGTTTCGCATCCATATGTCACCGTGGGTCTGACAAACTGTCGTATATATTCTTTCTTTTCTCTTTTCTTGATACATTCTTTGATTGCAATATTGGATTCATTGCCCCCAAATATCTCTGTCCTTTCGCTATTTTTTCTTGTACCTCCGTCCTTTTTGTCCACTCTCTGTTATTGTCACTCCCAGATAATTAAATTTGTCTACTTTTTCAAACATATATCTTTTCCCTAAGTTGTTTATTATATCTAAACTTTTGTTGTTTTTATTATCCTTCTTCTTTGTAATTTCCATGTATTTTGTTTTTTACTCATTTATCTTTAGTCCTCTCATCCTTCCCCTTTCTTCTATCCTACTTATAGCTTTTTTGAGGTTCTTTTTTGCTCTTGCAATCACTGCTACATCATCCGCATAGGCCAAACATTAGCAGGTTTGTTGGTATATCGTTCCATTTGTTTTTATTTTTGACTCCCGGATTATCTTCTTTAGTAACAAATTAAATAGACATGTCGACACTGGATCCCCTGTCTTAATTCTCTCTTCACCTTAAACTGATACTTTGCTCTCAACCAACACTCTATTTTCTGTGTCACTCAAGGTCATTCTCACCATGCGAATCAATTTACTTGGAATTTTTAGTTCTTCCATTATCTTGTAAAGTCCTTCTCATATTTTGGAAATATGAATTTTAAATGACCATTTAACGCAATTACTGTGATAAGAAATTAATCAATCTGAGAAAAAAATACTATTGACTTTACTGTTGATTTACTATTCACCAGACATTTGTATTCCTACGTATTTTTGATCCATCCAAATATGATATCCGATTGGCTAATAAACCTACTGAATTCGAGTAATAGTCCAAAAATGGCCTCAAACTGGTCAAAAGTTGACAAGTTAACAATAATAACAAGAGATTTGATGTATTTTTAGTCACTGGATCCAAATATGATACCTGATTTGCTTGTACACCTATTAATTTCGGATTAGGGTCCAAAAATGAGTTCACAATGGTCCAAAAATGGCTTCACAATGGTCAAAAGTGGTTAAGTCAGGAAACAGATTTTGATGTATTTTCAGTCACTTAATCCAAATATTATAAAAATGCCCAGATATGTTATCAATGCAATATTGGTCACTAAATTCAAATCTAACGTCTGATTTGCTCATGTATCTATACGATTTCAAGGTCATCATATTTGGATTCAGTGACCAAAAATACGTAGGAATCCATATATATGGTTAATAGTAAATCGACAGTAAAGTCAGTAGTATTTTTTCTCTCGGATTGATCAATTTATTATCACAGTAGTTGCGTAAAAAGACCATTTACAATATATATTTCCATAATATGGCTCTACGGTGAAATCTTTGGCACAATGACACTATTCAGTATATACTATATGACCTCTACACCAAACACTTTATTTTTGCACTCGACGCGTTCCCGCTCCTGATAAAGCTAACATGGTTAGCGAAACGCGCGTCAGGTGCAAAAATAAAGTGTTTGGTGTAGTGATGATATATACTGAGTACAAGATATATGGTGATCCGATGAAATTCAAAGTCTGTAGAGATTTTTGAACGGTAATATTTTTTTTTCTACCCACTGTGTAACGGAGAGACAGACAGATATAGAGAGGGACGTTGCGTTTTATAATATACCAGCTGTGCCCACCGCTCCCCTCGAGCGGACTACAGAATTATTGTTTGGTTTTTTTTTGCGCTGACGGCAAACTTTTTTCAGACCTGATTCACTATTATTGTCACTGCTTAGTCCTTATGTTACCAAAGGTAACAAAATATATATTAAAACCTGGCCAGAGAACATATGTATGAATTAAAAAAAAATAACCGATTAAGTGCAAGTTGAACTTGCGCAATTAGTGTTCCGTACGATGATTGCTTTTAAAATAAAAAATTTTGTTACGGAGCTATAAAATGATCAGTGACTTCACAAATCATACCCTGAATGAGTTTTCAACAAAGGTTGTTTCTAATCTTCACTGAAAACTGATGACCTTGAAATTTTTTCTTTCAATCTACACCCGTGGAGAATATTCCAGAATTTTTTTCAAAATTTTTTTATAAGTACTTTTCGAGATAAGGCGGGTGGACAGCGATTTTTTGGCGATTTTTTAAAAATAATACAAAGAAAAGTGCGCGCAAGTATTCCGTTATATATATATTTTTTACTCGTGTTTTCACAGCCTTTCAAAACTACATGGCAAATCGGGTGTGACAGACGGACGGACAGACAGACACCTGATGTCAGTGTTCCGTACAGAACACTAAAAACTCGTAAATCATAAAAGTGGTTCTCGAGTACTAAGCACAGTAACGGACAGACAGACAGAGAGACTGGTATATATATATATATATATATATATATATATATATATATATATATATATATATATATATATATATATATATATATATATATGTATATATATTATATATATATATATATATATATATATATATATATATATATATATATATATGTATGTATATATATATATATATATATATATATATATATATATATATATATATATATATATATATATATATATATAATATATATATATATATATATATATATATATTATATATATATATATATATATATATATATATATATATATATATATATATATATATATATATATATATATATATATATATATATATATATGTATATATATATATATATATATATATATATATATATATATATATATATATATATATATATATATATATATATATATATATATATATATATATATATATATATATATATATAGATGATAGATTCTAAAATTGAACCTTTAAAACACCTTTCGGTCCGTGTCTAACCTCCTTAATTTTTCTGACAAGGATTTAATTGCTGACATAATTTGATTGAAGTTCTCTATTATACATACACCTAATTCTTACACATTCTATATGAATTGAAAGTCAAAATTGAGAAATCTTTACGTGTGATCGATTCAGGGTTGGATATTTAAGATTCTGTCCGGGGGAAACGGGCACGGCCTTGCGTGAACGTACATTATTTTTAATTACAAGAATATCAGTAACAGGAGAAACAAGATAAATACTTTTATTTTTGTTATTTTTTGGTGCTTTTGCTCCCTTTACCCAAACAAAAAATCTTTTTAAAAGTGTTTAAAATCTTTATAATGTAACTAAAATGAAAGCAATCGTTGCAGTTCTCGTATGAGGAAATAACAACCAGCAACTGTTAATGAACATTATTATATAAACATTCACCCAGGTTAAAAAAAAAAAACTTACAACTGTTCACGGTATGTTTTTTGGCATTTTATTAATTTATTGTTTAAATTGCTTTCCTGAATTTAATTTTCCTTTTCTTCTGGTTTTATATTTCGAGTTATAGTAATATATTAATATTAATACTAATTATAATGTCAGCAACAAAAAGCAAAGATGGGCTCTTTTCTCCAGTCAACGAATTATTGTACGTGGGGTGAAAAGTCCCCAGACTTTCCGAGAAATGGCAGCATAAATAAAAAAAATATGATTTTCAGTTACTGTCAACTCTTAAAAGATTTGTGTAAAATTTTTATGACATTCGGTCTATACGTTTGCGGATTACAGCTGCTTTTGATTTTTACTAAACGATGAAACAAAAAGAATTGTTTTCATATGTTGATTAAACATTTTGTTTGGATGAAAAAAATATAGCCAGAACCCAAGAGTGGCTTGAAAAGTGTTGTGGCACATCTCCTCCGTCGGAATCAACTACATATATAGATTATTTATAACAATATATTAACGTCCGTCGGTTCGTCACAGTATAAGTACTTATCAGCACGGCTTTATGGAGGGTAGATCTGTCATTAGTAATTTATTAGCGGTAACGCAGGCAACGTCAGATGTCTTAAATCGACGCGGCCAAATGGATATTGTATATACAGACTTTGAAAAGGCATTCGATAAGGTCTCATTTGAGATATTGTTGAATAAGCTGGAGAAGGATTTTGGATTCCACGTGAATTTAATTGAGTTTTTAAAATCTTACCTTTGTAATCGTGAACATGTGGTAAAGATAAAGGGGTATGAGTCCAAACCTTTTACACCTACATCCGGCATTCCGCAGGGGTCCAACCTAGGACCTCTTTTTTACTCTATATGAACGGCATCACTGGTGTAGTTAAAAATGCATCCTGCCTGTTATTTGCTGACGACTTACAACTTTACTATGAAATCAGATCGCCTGCTGACTGCCGGATTTTGCAGACTCATATAGACAACGTGGCAAAATGGGCAATTGACAATAGGGTTTACTTTAGTGTAAATAAGTGTACTGTTGTTTCTTATACTAGAAAACTGAAGCCGATAAAGTTTACATATAGTATTGAGAATGTCCTACTTTTGTATGAGGATAAAATAAAGGACTTAAGGGTGATTTTTGATTCCAAATTGACGTTTAACTATCATGTAAGTTATACAGCAAGTAAAGCGAACAAAACGTATGGCTTAATTGTCAGAAGCACAAAAGATTTTAGAAGTACAAATTGCATAAAACAGCTATACATATCTATGTTAGAAGTATATTAGAATATGCGAGTATAGTATGGTCACCCTTTTATAATTGTCACTAGTGAACACTTCAATTGATACAGAATAAAATGATGCATTACATGCATTATAAACAAACCGGTTCATATAACTCTATGATCTCTTCTACACTGTTGCACGAACGCTATGGGATGGTAACCTTAGAGAAACGTAGAAAACAATATTGCATGCTCTACAAAGTAGTGAATGGTCTCAGTGATGACCCGGCATTTCTGTCCAACTTATATTTTAGTGTGCCAACGTACACCACAAGAAATCATAGCACTTTCTATATATCAGATGTAGCCTGGGATCTCCATTGTATAATGCTTGCATGCTATACAATGGAATCCAGAATAGCGTAGATATATTTAATGATAAGTGCAGTCTTTTCAAAACTAAATTGCGTGCGTTGTTTTAAGTGTATGTAGATTATTATGTAATGTTATTTAAAATAAGTTAATTTAAGTTCTAGTATTTTGTAATTGGAAAGATCTCTGTGATCAATCTGTAAAGTGCAATAAATAAATATATAAATATATAAATATATATGTAGACGATTTAATAAACTTAGATGCAGTAGTACAAGCAACGATGATGTATCATGTTCCGGACGTCCCAATAAGGCGGAAACTCTATTGAAGAATAATGTCGATTTTTAGCAAAAATATTGTTTTTTCTTCAAAAGTATCGGCCCCATGAGTAATGTTTCCTTTTCCTATGATACTTTCAGACAAATAAGTTATTCTACTATTACAAGTAAATAAAAAATTAGCAAGCGCATCTTGCTTCTACTTCAAGATTTTGTATGCTTTTTATATTCTGAGTATTAATTAACATGTAGGCTGAAAAGATTTTGGACTGACACATAGATGTCGCCCTTTTCAAAAAATTCATACCGACCTTCAAACGACGATTAGTTTACAAGTTACAGTGGTTTTAGTGACGCTACTTTTGATATTTCTAAAGCAATGGAGAAAATCGAATTTCGTGTGTCGATTAAATACTGTTTTTTGATGGGAAAAAAATACTGTTCAAACAAAGCAATGGCTTGATAAATGTAAAGGGGACTCTGTCCCTGAAAAATCACTCATCAATTACTGGTATGCTGAATTTAAACACGGTCGTACAGATACAAATGATGCTGAACGCTCTGGACGCCTAAATGAGGTGGTTACACTGGGAAACATAAAAAAGTCCAAAAAAATTGTTTTGGATGGATCGTGTTGGTCATATTTTGGATGAACATTTGGGCATGAGAAAGCTCTGTTCGACATAGGTACCGCGTTTGCTCACAGTGGACCAAAAACAACAACGTGTTGATGATTCTGAGCGCTGTTCGGACCTGTTTAAGCGCAATAAAAAGGATTTTTTCATGCGATATGTGACAATGGATGAAACATGGATCTACCCCTACACACCGCAATCAAATCAGCAGTTACCTGAATGGGCAGTAGCCGGGGAAAGCCGCCCGAAGCGACCAAAGCCACAGCAGTCGGCTGGGAACATTTTGGCCTCTGTATTTTGGGATGCGCGTGGAATAATTTCCATCGACTAAGCTGAGAAGGGAAAAATCATCAATAGCGAATATTATATAAAGTTATTGGTGCGTTTAAAGGCAGAAATCGCAAAGAAACGGCCCCAAATGAACAAGAAAAAAGTGTTATCTCATCAAGACACTGTACCGTGCCACAAGTCAATGGTTACGATGGCAAAATTGCATGAATTGAAGTTCGAATTGTTTCCTCATCGACCGGATTCTCCAGATTTGGCCCCTAGCGACTATTATCTATTCACAGACCTTAAAAAAATCCCCACGGAAAAGAGATTTGGCTCCAATGAAGAAGTTATCGCCTAAACTAAGGTCTATTTTGAAAGCAAAGACACTACTACAATACTACAAGAAAGGTATAGAAATGTTAGAAAAGCATTGGACTGATTGCTCTTGAAGTAGACTATGTTGATGAATAAAGCCCAATTTTGCAACAAAATGTGTTTTAAAGAGCTACACCAAAAACTTTTCAGCCTACATGTCATATTTCTCGTTTTTTTTTCATTTAGAATAACAACAGCTAAGGATTTTTTTGCTAATTATATTGTCTTCATATTAGAGAACCCATCGAGCGGAAAGCTTTCTCAAACCCAAAATATCGTGTAAAATGTGCTGGACACGTCCTATCGGGATTTTTACAAAGTGATTATTTAGTAGGGTGTAGTGAGTTTTTATCACAATCTCTTCGGTCGTAGAAGTTTTCGAGAGTCCTGAGCGTTAATCATCTTGAATGGATGTACGACCATGTTTAGATTCTGGATCCCACTTTTTAATCGTCGCAAAAGAAGGAGAAGATGCATTTAATGTGATATTTAACCCTTTTTGAATGTCCGTAGGAGTTAAAACTTTGAAAAAGACCTTTTTTATAACAATCTCCCCCTGTATTAATAATCGCCTGACATCTTCAAGGCATGCTGTCGACGAGATTTTCTGAATACCAATACAATGATCTCCAAATTTTTCGAATCTCGCGAGACAACTGAGTCAAAGTCGTCAGTGTCTTTCCCCTAAGCTTTCTCTTTATAAAGGACCAAACATTGTTAACAGGTCCAGCGATTGTGCGGGCCACTGTAGCATCTTATCATGGGCCCAAGGGAGCCGCTTTGCTACGTGATTTTCGCCCAGCAAAGGTTTCTCTAACGTGCTTCGGAATTTGACATCATGAGCACAAAGATGTTTTCGAGTGGTCTCATGGGACACATTCAAACCCGAATTTCTTAATTTTACCACTCCTTGACGCAGCATCAATTTCGAATCCCAACTTTCGGAGTGACTTTGCCTACCGAGCCATGTTTTAGCAACTCGTCGACATTTTTAATCTCGTTAAAACGATTTATCCACTTCTTCACAAATGATACCGACGTTTTAATAAATTTGACGGCCGAGGAATGTGTCATTTTAGGCCCCTTCGGATAAGAACAAAAAACCGACGCGCAAACATTTTAGATTTTACGTGATTTCGACGAAAGTTCGAAATCGACTGATACTTTTACTAAAATGCGTCGTAGATAAAGGTTCCCTCTGCCGATTTTTTGTTGAATCGCTAGAATCACATCTACCAAAAATGAATTATCGCGGCAACGTTCTTACTTGACGGATTATAATCTCTTATAACTAGACTGGATGTCATACAGCAAATAATTAGCAACAAGTATTTTAATTTTTTATCGATGTTATTTAAGAATAGCTAAGATAAGAAACACTCTGCATATTTTTAATTGTCAATATACTTACCACATTTTAGTTACTTTCAGTACAAATGGTTTAAATTAAAATAATATTTATCTAACTTTAGTTGGAGGTAAGACCAAATTTAATTGGAACCGACATGGATTTTAATATCTTTCTTATTATTGAACAGATCTGAACGAATTTTGGAAATAATATATAAGTGACCATTATAACCTCACAAAGATATTCCTTACTTCGTTAAGTAAAATCTGAATAAAAGTCCGTTTACCAAATCATTACAATTCTTACGTACTTGAATTTTGTGCATTTTTTAAATAATGTTAAAACATGTTTGTTTACCCGATCGTTACAAAAATACAACTATACACACGTGTCTGACACTTCACAGCACGTCATCTAATAGGTAACACTTAACAAATCTTATAATAATTTGGTCATCTTGGCGCCATATCTCTGTCAGGCCGAGAACTTTTGAAACGGCCCCCGTATTGTTAGTCCAGACACGTTTTTGAGATTAAAAGAAGAGGTTTTGTATTTTTTATCCCGTTTTTACGTCGGTTTGTTTCTTTTAATTTCATTTTTATTTCGTTAACTAGTCGATAACTATGTCAACCGAAATTACTAAATTAATAAAACCGACGTCCAATAACCGATGGCAAACATAAAACTCATTCGAACCTTAGCGCTAGAGCCAATAAAAAACGTAAAGGACAAATACCTGGTTGAATTGCGAGTGATTTAGATTTTAATTAAAAATTTCTTGTTTCTAGAAGGTTGATTACGGCTGCAGTTTTTCGAATTGTGCCTGTTTAAAATGAATGAAAATTGAAACATGATGGCGTCATGTAGGCAGCATAAATCAAATGAACAAAAATCTAATAAAGCACTTTAATCTTAAAAACTAGTACAAGAGTCCCATGAAAGATTGATTTTGAAATATTTATAGTAAAAGAGAAAAAAATAAATGAAAACACTCATCATCATCATCATTAACTTATTCCATTCGTAGTCGGATGTAAGTCTCCCCAAGTTGTCTCCAATGAGCTTTGTTGTTTGCTTTTTGTATCCAATTATGTCTCGCTAATATTTTTATATCATCCGTCCATTTTGACTCTGGTTTACCTGTGCATCGTTTGTGTTCTCTAGGCCTCCATTCAACTATACGGCTTGTCCATCTATTATCATTCTTCCTTGTAATATTACCCTCTCAATTCCACCTTAATATACATATTCGTTGTATTATATTTGTCACTTTTGATCTTCTTCGAATCTCGATGTTAGGAATACGAATTTGGAGTCTAATATTTAGTATTCTCCTCTCGATTGCTCTTTGGGTTACCTGCAGTTTATTTATTATGATTTTATTTAAAGCCCAAGTTTCAGTGCCATATGCTAATACCGTCAATACATATTGATCGAATACCCTGGCTTTTATTGTATATGGGATGTCCAATTTAAATGTACAGGGTGGTCCAAATTGGACACTTTTAAAGGAAAACACCTTTATCTAAAGGAAGGAAAACTAATGCCTGTGTCTGAGGCTCAATTTTTATGATAAACTATGGTGAAAACCGCATATCGATATCTAGTACCTTTTCAGGGTGTTTTTCAAAAATCTGCATTTTGGAAAAATGTTTGTAATTCTTTTCCTATTGAAAATTTTTGATTTCTGTAAGAACATTCTCAAAGCACTTTTTCACGTGGATTTCAACAGTGTAAGTTATATTTTTTTAGAACTAATACTCGTATTTTAATAGTTATTAACGAAAAAAATAAATTTTTTAAATGGAATACCCTGTATATTTTTCCTTATCCAAATTGAGCTTTAAATTACCATTCTAAAAATATAGCACACTTTATATTTCGCTTAAATCTACTTCAAAATATAAAGGTTTTCAGTTTTTACGCGAGTTTTAAATGCACATTTTGTAAAGTAGTCATTGGACGGAACGGCAATATCAATTGTTTACCGATAGCAGTCAAATCATAAAAAAAAATCCCAGAAGTAACTCTAAGAGTCATAACTACAATGAAATTTACTAAATGCTACAGTACTTCAAACTATGTAGAAAATAAAACAAAACAACAATAAAACAATTTATTCCGAGTAGAGCAAATTAAAACAAAACAATTTTTTATAAGAGATGTTCGACATGTCGACCAGTTTCATTTACACATAGGCGGCACCTTTTCTGGACACTTCTTACCGAGTTGATTAGTTCAAGAGGAGTGAGAGCTGCAAAACTTTGAATCACTACGACTTCTAACTCTTGCCTGGTGTTTGTCGGCAATTTAAAAATTAGGTCTTTGAATCTTCCCTAGAGATGGGTCTATAAGTGTTAAATCTTGCCGGCCAACGGTTCGGACCTTGGTTGGCTATCCAGTTATTGTCGAAATTAGCCGATAAAAAATTACTGATAACTGCAGCGTTATCAGGGGATGCCCCCGTCGTGTTGAAAAAATACATTTTCCATTAACGGAAGTTCATCAACAAGAGGTTCTGCCTTAAAATTTCTAAATATCTCTGAGAGGTGAGTGTTCCTTCGTAAATAAATGGACCTATAACCCTGCCTCTAAAAGTTCCTGTCCACACATTAAATCCAAATCTGCCTTCATTTCTTTGCTCCACAACTAAATGAGGATTTTCTTGTGCCAACGTATAAGAATTGTAACGGTTAAAAATACCTGCATTGCTTACATAAGCTTCGTCTGTCCAAATGCAATTTAATGAAAAATTCGGAACATGGTTATAATTCTCCAGGAGCCATTGACAAAAATCCATATGCCGTTGAAAATCTCCGTCTGTAAGGTGTGAACTTTTTTGTCCTTTATGGCCTTAATTTGTGCTTCTTCAAAGTACGACTTACGTTAGTTCTTGGTAGTCCAGTGGATTCTTTTAACCGTCAGGTTGAAGGATTATTTCCGATAGTTCCTAAAACTAATATTTCTTCTAATTCCTTATCCCTGTTTGATGGATAATTTTTGGGTCATTTCTTTTCAAACTGGCCACTATTAACTAGGTTATGTCGCAATCGAACGAATATATCCTTGAAGGGTTGACGCCTCTCTGGATACCGTTCGTGGTACAAATTACTTGCCGCTAGGACTGAAACTGGTCGACATTTTGAACTTCTCTTATAGAAAATTGTTTTGTTTTAGTTTGCTCTACTCTGAATAAATTGTTTTATTGTTGTCTTGTTTTATTTCCTACATAGTTTAAAATACTATAGCATTTAGTAAATTTCATTGTAGTTATTACTCTTAGAGTTACTTCTGGGATTTTTTTTTTATGATTTGACTGCTATCGGTAAACAATTTGATATTGCCGCTCCGTTCAAAGCCTACTTCACAAAATGTGCATTTATTTTGAAGTAGATTTAAGCAAAATATAAAGTGTGCTATATTTTTAGAATGTTAATTTAAAGCTCTATTCGAATAAGGAGAAATACACAGGGTATTCCTTTTAAAAAATATGTTTTCGCGTTAATAACTATTGAAATATTAGTTGTATGTAACTTACAATGTTGAAATCCACGTGAAAAAGTGCTTTGAGAATGTTTTTACAGAAATCAAACATTTTCAATAGGAAAAGATATACAAACATTTTTCCAAAATGCAGATTTTTAAAAAACATCCTATATATCTGAAACGGTACTAGATATCGATATGCGGTTTTCATCATCGCGTTTATCATAAAAATTGAGCCTCAGACACCATCATCAGTTTTCGTGTATCTCCTTTAGATAAAGGGGTTTACCTTTAAAAGTGCCCAATTTGGACCACCCTGTCCAACCTTTAAATTATTTTTTGATATGTCGATTTTTTTATTCTAAATATATGAATGTTTGTACATTTTCTATTCTTTCACCTTCTATTAATAGTTCCTGGCTGTTATCTTCACTTTCGTCGTGGTTTTGATGAAGTTTATTTTTAGATCTATTTTTCGGGAGTTGTTATTTAATTCCAGCAGCATTTCTTGTAATTCTTCTTTTGTGTTCGTGATCAGAGTAACATCATCTGCGAACCTTAAATGATTTAATCGGTCACCATCCATTAGTATTCCTTTATTTTCCCACTTAAACGATTTGAACATGTCTTCTAGAGTCAACGTGAACAGCTTTGAAGATATCGAGTCGCCTTGTCTAATTCGTGTTTTAATTTTGATTTTATTTTTTTCTTCTTCAAACATTATTTGTGGCATTTTATATATATATATATATATATATATATATATATATATATATATATATATATATATATATACATATATATATATATATATATATATATATATATATATATATAAATATATAATTTATATATATATATATATATATATATATATATATATATATATATATATACTAGCCGGGCCCGCGGCTCCACTCGCATGGACTTGATTCACTACTATCGTCACTGCTTATTCCTTATGTTACCCAACGTAATAAAATATCTCCCATTATTTCTCCTTATCTCCCAATATTTCTCTTTATTTCCCATTATCTCTACATATTTTCCATTATCTAGGCTTATCTCTGCTCATCTCCCATTATTTCTCCTTATCTCCAATTATTTCTCCTTATCTCCCATTATCTCTCCTTATTTCCCATTATCTCGGCTTATCTCGACTTATCTCCCATTATTTCTCCTTATCTCCCATTATTTCTCCTTATCTCCCATTATCTCACCATAACTCCCATTATCTGGACTTATCTCCCATTATCTCTCCTTACTATCTCCCATTATTTATACTTATCTCCCATTATCTCACCTTATCTCCCATTATCTCACCTTATCTCGACTTATCTCCCATTATTTCTCCTTATCTCCCATTATCTCACCTTATCGCCCATTATCTAGGCTTATATCGAATTATATAGAACATATGTATAAATTTATAAAAACACGTAAATCAGATAAGTGGTTCTCGAGTGATAAGCGCACTAACGGACAGACAGACAGACAGAGAGACGTTGCATTTTATGTATATTGTATTCTTTGCTACATGATATTGTTCCATATTTAATGCTTTAGGGAGTGTTTTGCAAGAGAACGCGCTAGCGGCAAACGTTTCTCCGACTTAATTCACTATTATCGTCACTGCTTATTCCTTATGTCACCTAATAAAATATATCCTATAACCTGGCCAGAGAACATACGTATGGTTAAAAAAAAGCACGTAAATCGGATAAGTAGTTCTCCAGTGATAAGCACACTAACGGACGGACAGACAGACAGACGGACAGAGCGACATTGCATTTTATATATATTATAGATATTCTCTGCTACATAATATTGTTCCATATTTAATGGTTTGGACTGTGTATTGCGGCAAACTTTGTCCGACTTCATTTACCATTATTGTCACTGCTCATTCCTTATGCTACCTATCGTAATAAAATATAGCCTATAACCTGGCCGGAGAACATATGTATGTTTTAAAAAAAAAAAGTACGAAAATCGGATAAGTGGTTCTCCAGTGATAAGCGCACTAACGGACAGACAGACAGAATACGTTGCTTTGTATATATATTATAGATGTAATAAAATATATACCTATAACCTGGTCAGAGAACATATGTATGAATTTAAAAAATCACGTAAATCGGATAAGTGGTTCTCGAGGGATAAGTGCATTAACGGACAGACAGACAGACAGACAAACATTGCATTTTATATATATTATAGATATAGATTATTATTATTATTATATAACCTGGCCAAAGAATATATGCATGAATTTAAAAAAAGAGAGGTAAATCTGATAAGTGATTCCCGCGTGATAAACGCACTAATGGACAGACAGAGAGACATTGCATTTTATATATATTATAGATTATACATTACAGATATTCTTTGCTACATAATATTGTTCCATATTTAATGGTTTAGGCTGTGTATTGCAAAGGCACGCGCTAGCGGCAAACTTATTTCCGACATCATTCACTATTTTACGTCACTGCTCATTCCTTATGCTACCTATCTTAATAAAATATAGCCTATAACCTGGCCAGAGAACATATGTATGTTTTAAAAAAAAAGTACGTAAATCGGATAAGTGGTTTTTCAGTGATAGGCGCACTAACGGACAGACAGAGAGACGTTGCATTTTATATATATTATATATATATATATATATATATATATATATATATATATATATATATATATATATATATATATATATATATATATATATATATATATATATTGAAGAAGAGTTGTGTATCTTTCATCGACTCTTACCTAAGGCGGTAAGGATTGCCCATATCTCTACCGAATCAAAAGCTTTTTCGTAGTCAACCATTGGTATCCACAAGGTGACCTTACGAGGCTGGTTTGAAAAGTCCGTGCAAAGTCCGAGAGATGGCACCACCGGCGCGTATCGAGGTCATGTTTAGTTAGTAGCATCTCTTGAATGAACGCACACCAAGTTTTTAGCCATATTGGTCTATTTCTTTGTGTTTGGCATTCGTGTGAATCAAGGAAGTCGAGTGATTTTCAAGAAATGGACGAAAAAGAATTTCGTGTGGTGATTAAACATTACATTATGAAAGGCAAAACGCCTCAGGAGACTAAAGAGAAGCTTGATAAACATTATGGTGACTCTGCACCTTCGATTAGAACAGTTTATAAGTGGTTTCAAAATTTTCGGACTGGCCATATGGGCACAAGTGACGCTGAACGTTCTGGACGGCCTGTGGAGGTTACGACTCCAGAAATCATTGATCAAATCCATGATATGGTGATGGATGACAGAAGAGTTAAGGTGCGTGAGATTGCTAGTGCTGTGGGCATCTCGACTGAACGGGTACATAATATTTTGCATAAACATTTGGACATGAGAAAGCTATCCGCAAGATTGGTGCCGCGATTGCTCACGCTTGACCAAAAACGGAATCGTGTGAAGTGTTGCAACGATGGTTTGCAGCTGTTCCAGAAGAATCCGGAGGACTTTAAGCGTCGTTTCGTCACTGTGGATAAAACATGGATACATTATATACTCCTGAGACCAAACAACAATCTAAACAATGGGTTACCAAGGGGGAATCTGCACCAAAAAAGGCGAAGACCGTTTCTTCGGCCGGAAAGGTTATGGCGACTGTCTTTTGGGATTCACAAGGGATAATCCTCATCGACTATCTGGAAAAGGGTAAAACTACTACAGGTGAATATTATTCATCGTTATTGGACCGTTTGAAAACCGAGAGCTGCAAGAAAAACGCCCGCGATTGACCCACAAGGAAGTCCTTTTCCATCACGACAACGCACCAGCACACAGCTCAGCAGTTGTGGTCGCAAAATTAATGGAAATAGGATTCCAACTCGTTTCACATCCCCCCTATTCTCCAGACTTGGCTCCCTCGGACTACTATTTGTTCCCCAATTTGAAGAAATGGCTGGCGGGACAAAGATTTTATTCAAACGAGGAGGTGATTGCAGACACTAATGGATATTTTGCAGACTTGGACAAATCCTATTATTCGGAAGGGATCAACAAACTAGAACATCGTTGGACGAAGTGTATAAGCCTAAAAGGAGACTATGTCGAAAAATAAAAAAGGTTTACCCCAAACACATAAGTAGTTTTTATTTTTGCACGGACTTTTCAAACCAGCCTCGTATATTCATTTGCTTTTTCAACTAGTAATCTAATTGTTTGAAGATGGTCCAAAGTGCTGTATCTACGTCTAAACCCCGCTTGTTCATGGTGTCTAATTTTTTTAGTAAATTTATATGTTATGATTCTAGTGAGTATTCTGTATAGTGCCAATACCGAAAATACCCATACTGCATGTCAAACTCCAGTTTAGAAAAATTTATTTGCTCAAAATTATATCGTTTAAATGTGAACCGTTACTGTCCCGGCCCTCTTATAAGCGAACGGTGAAATTATTGATCATAGTTCGTCAATTTTATGATTGCTGATATTTCATGGAAGGATATTTTTCTTTTAATTCATCCAGAAAGCAAAGATTGTTAGTACTTCCAGGTCTTTCTTAAGTTGAACGATTTCTTGTTGTCCATGGATATTTACATGAGTAGTCGATGTTCGAGCATTCAAGGGGAATGAAGAAATAAGCGTGCTGTTATCTGCAAAGCTGTAAATTGGATTCCTGGTCCTTACCAGCAGATCGTTAATGTAAATGAGAAAAAGTGGACAGTATGAAGCCTTAGGGCACACCGGCGTTGATAGTAAAGGTGTTTGGAAGAAATCCGTCGACTGCCATTCGTAAAGAACGCTCTCTGAGGAACATAAACAAAACTTTTCAGACATACCATAAGAGGGTAGTTTAGTCAACAATCTATCGTACCAAACACGGTAGAATGCCTTGGACCTATCAAGTACAACCGGTCGAGATTCTCCAAGTGTCCAGGTCTCACAAATATGTTACATAAGTTAGAAGATCTCATGTTGATCTTCGCTTACGAAACCCATATTGATGATGGCTCCATCTGATCCATCCTTCAAGGTATTTTAAAAGATGCTGATTATAGCCTTTCCATGACTTTCAATATTATTGTTGTTGGCAAGTTCTTTTTGCCTTTTTTGGTTATCGGCTGAACCGTAGCGCATTTCTATAGGATAGGTTAAAATGTTTACAGAAAACTAGTGTTAATTCTCTCGCGCATTTTTTGAGTACTAAGTCAGGTATTCTGTCAGCGCCAGAAGCTTTTTTGTATCTAGCTTCATTAAAATACGTTTTATGATACGGTCTCTAAAGACAATATCGGGCATCATTGACTGCCTATGAGAATAGTTGGTGGTGTTTTTCTTTGTAAATCAACAGTAGAATGTGAAGCAAAAGTTCAGCTAACAAGTGAGCTTTCTCAATTAGTGTTATTGCTGTAGTATTATCTGGCTGTGTGAGTGGTGGTATAGTAAGTTTAGTGAAATTTTGACTAATGGTCTTAACGACTAACCAAATGGATCTGGAAATATTGGGGCACGTAAGAAGTCTGTTTTTAATTCTTTAATTGTGTGACTCCTTGGTTTTATTGATAATTTCTTTGCATCTCTTCCAGGTACGAACAAAGATGTTACGATTTATGACGTTACGATTTTCACGCCATTGTCGATAGGCAAGATGTTTAGAAGCAACGGTTTCTTTGCATTTTCGGTCGAACCAAGGCTTGCCGTTGGAAGGGCATTTTTTTGAAAAATAGTTAATATGAATATCCTATTACTGGCTAATTTTCTGTAAAAACTAAGCGAGCATGGAATCGTAATGGCTTCACAGGTGAAAAGAGAAAAAGCAAGATTCAGTTTGAAGAGAGAGAAAGATTGAAAGAGATACAGAAAGCTCCTCTACAACATAGACCTGTTCCTGATGCATCTGCGTATATGTGTGTAAAATTGTAGTAATTAGTTAAATTAGTATGGAGGGATTTATGGTCTGTAAAGGTTGAAATTGTCAACCTTACAATCTGAGCTAAGTCGTAGAAATCAACTTCTAGTTGGAAAATATTCCGAATACTTCTTAGTTCTTCATTATGTTTTCTAAATGCTAAATATAAAGATTGGGATTGGGGGATTGTAACTCTACCAGTGGCAATCAGTAATTGGAATTGTGACAAATGGGAGCTGCGGCATCATAACCTTAGACTCGGTTGTACAAAATGCTTAACCAGGCGGCAATTCAAAATTAAGTGTGCAGTTATACATATTTCAGAACTTGAAAAGTTAAATAAAAACCAAATATTTATGTAAAGATGAGTAAAAAACAATACAAAGAAAATCAATTGAGAGTTCAGTCATATTTACACCACATAAAAAATTAATTAGATACATACAAGTATATGTACAACTTTTAAGAACTTTGTTCACAGATCATTGTTTATGTCAGGGGTGCTCAAACGGTCGATCGCGATCGACAAGTCGATCGCGAGTGCTTTTTGAGTCGATCACGAAAAAAAAAAATTCCGATATAGAACTATTCACAGATTTTGTTTTAGGTAACTAAAACAAAATGTAATGAATAAACTACTAAAATTTATTCGATCCACAATTAGTCCAGAATAACCCCCTCATCACTTTCTTTTATCGTAATAACCCCCTGCTAGCGGCAAAAGGCGGCTTTATCAAAGGAACGCGCGGTACTTGTCAAAGAAAAGCCGCGTTTTTGATTCCTGCCGATTTTTCTAGCAATTTCGGGCGGCGTGTTTGACGGGAACATTCGAGACTTCGTTCGCGCCGATATAAATGTTGCGCCTGCAGGAATAGGAGTCAGTCTGAGTTGTAACTTGAAGGCGATACATCGATACAAAGTTTATTAATAAATAGTCCAAAATTAGTGCGGCGAAGAAAAGTAAAACTTATCATTTTAACGATTGGGAGGAAGAATTTTTCTTTTGTATGGTAAAGGATAAGTGCATTTGTCTCATTTGCCGTGCGTCAGTTACAATACCTAAGCGTGGGAACTTAGAGAAGCATCATAAAACGGTTCATAAAAACTATGAAAAGGATTTTCCGTCACAGAGTGAATTAAGAAAACGAAAAGTACATGATTTGATAACTTGTTTGAAAAAAGAACAAACCATGTTCACAAGACCAGCCAAACAATCAAAAGCTGCAACGATCGCGTCATTTAAAATATCTCATATATTGGCGAAACACAAGAAACAATTTGATGATGGATTGGTTGTAAAGGAAGCATTTATTGAAGCGGGTAAGACTTTATTTGGAGATTTTAAAAATAAAACAGAGATTATGTCTGCTATTAGAGAACTTCAGTTATCTCGTCCGACTGTCACAAGGCGTGTTGAAGTCATGAGTCAGGACATGGCAGATAAACTAAAACATGATATCACGAAATGTACATACTTTTCTTTACAGTTCGACGAATCCACCGATATGATAGACACTGCCCAGCTGTGTATTTTTATTCGAATGGTATTCAATGACATGTCGGCTAAGGAAGAGCTTTTGACAATGATTCCTCTGAAAGGAAAGACCCGTGGCGAAAATATATATGACGTTTTCTTCAATTTTGTAACCAACTACAAGCTACCAATATATAAACTAGTGTACATTACAACCGATGGAGCACCAGCAATGACTGGAAACGAAATGGTTTTGTGGCATTGTCTCGAGCTAATGATGATTTCCCTTCATTTTTCTCCTTCCATTGCATTATACATCAACAAGTTTTGTGTTGAAAAGTTGTAAACATGGAGGAGATTATGGGCATTGCAATAAAAATTGTGAATTCTATCCGTGCACGTAGCTTGCAACGACGGCTCATTAAATTGCAGTTGGAAGATAGTGAGTCAGCTGAACACACTGATTTAGTTCTTCACACGGACGTCAGGTGGTTGAGTCGCGGAAAATTCCTAGAAAGGTTTCAAGAATTATTGCCCGAAATAACAGCTTTTCTGGACGAAAGAGGTGATGACACTCAGATGCTGAAAAACGGAAAATGGCTGACTGATTTGGCATTTTTGACAGACATCACAATGCATTTAAACACCATTAATTTGGAGCTTCAAGGTAAAGGAAAAACTATTATTGAGATGATTAGCGCAATAAACGCATTCAAAAGTTAATTGCAACTTATGATAGATCAACTGAAAAGAAAGGATCTGAAAAATTTTCCTTCTTTGAAAGCAAGGATTCCTCAGTTGAATTATGATATTTATGAGGCAGAATTATCAAATATTTTAGGCCAATTCGAAATACGTTTTTATGATTTCAGTAAATTGGCAAATATCGCATCATTTATGAGTTATCCTTTTTCGTGTAAAAACATTGAGGAATTAGCTACTGAAATAGCAAGTCAGTTTAACATGGACTCATATTCTGTTGAAAATGAGTTAGTGCAGATTATATCAGATATACATCTCAAAGCCACAGCATCTGATACAAAATTCTGGTGTTTTATATCTGAAGATAAATATCCGAATCTAAGGCAAATCGCCCTTCAACTGACGGCAATGTTTGGGTCAACTTACTTGTGCAACTCTGCATTTTCTGAAATGAAGATAATTAAGTCAAAATATCGCAATCGACTAACTGACGAACATATGTCATCATGCTTGCGATTAGCACTCGGTAATTACATACCATCTTATGAAAAATATGCTGAGGACATGCAGTGCCACGCTTCAACATCCAAAGTCACTCTTTAGTTAAGTTTAGACACTTGAACTCGTTTGTTTTGTAAGAACCAATAAACTCGCAATTTTGGATAATTGAGTTTTTTCATTGATATTTTAGATCAGACCTACACTTACCTTGACTAAAAAAATGAATATTGTGCGGAAAACTAATATCTATGCCACGATACACCCTACCTAGACGACAATCCTGCATCACACTTACTTGCAGCCTCTCAGAGTCGATCGATCATAGTCTAACAATATTGAGGTAGATCGCCAGCAGTTCAAGTTTGAGCACCCCTGGTTTATGTGCTTGAATCTATCTGACCCTAGATGGATACCACCATACCTGAAAAGATAAGAAAAATCCTTCTTCTATTTTTCAGAGTATAATTTTGTTTTAATAATTAAAATTTTTGTATGGTAGAAATAGTTTCTGGGGTCTAAGCTTCCGCAATAAAACACGATTACGCATCTAACTTGATCTGAGAATTTGTGGCTCAACTGCTAACGAATCGGTAAAATGTATAGTGTACAGAGTAGTCATTTTTAGACGCCCGGCCTCGATTTATGGAAAATTGTTGGATATTTTTTTTTTTTAAATATAGAATGGTATAGTGCATGTCAAAGAGTATACTGACGTATTTGACATTTGGTAATGAAAACGATACTGGGCGCTGCGACGACAGACAAATGTTTTCTTCCATCGACATACCTTTTCTAAAACGGCATTGAAAAGCCGTTTTAGAAAAGGTGTGTTTTCTTTAAATTGGTGTTGAGTATTACTAATTTAAACAATAGACTGTAATCAAATAATTTATGTTTGTATAAGAACTTGCACGATAAAAATTCCTTTCTAAAATCTAGAGGTCTCTCCGGGGCCTCTGCCAAAAAGGCTTCAGTTAGAGTAGTTTTCGTGGCTCCCAGATAAATAATGCGTTGCATGCTGTACATCCATAATCCAAAATACACCTAATGTATGATTTATAAAATATTAGTTCTGTTTTGACATCACATCTCTACCATGTGTTCGTTACATAATCTTAAGAATTATCGTCCTTTTTCAGATATAGATTTGATGTAATCAATTTAACTTACAGGACTTCATCACTGGTCTATTGAGAAGTGGACACTTTACATCTTTTCTTCGTATCCTTTACCTACTTGCCTGGACTCTACTTAGAGTCAGACCAGTTTCTTTAAACTTCTACATCCATTTGTTAATTAATTAAACACTTCATTTAGTCGCAGAATTAAAAACGGGCTGAACCACGATAAAACGCTCCAAAGCGGCTAAATTTCCAAAGACCGGGGTTAAGCCAAAGAAAGTAAAACTTATTTATTGTGACCCTCATTATTTTAATAATTTTAAATCAGATTTTCAACGCCATATACCCAAACCATTAAAATCTGCTTTAACCTTTACATCACAACTCATAATAAATCAGAATTTAGTCGGTTCTATCTTCTTTAAAACGGCAACACGCTTCTTCCACCTTCAAATTCTTCGAGCTTGGAATTTCTCGAAAATTAGTCATCGGGTTCTGTAACGGCTACTTCGACCCAAAGTTAAAGACTTCTTGGTTATGGTGTCTGCGTCATCGGTCTCGGCTAAACGGAGACATGCCGTTGCGTTTTTTTTTTAAGATTTGCTTCAACTTTTTTATCTGCTAGGGTCAGAATATCCAACTTCCTAACTCGGTTATATATATATATATATATATATATATATATATATATATATATATATATATATATATATATATATATGTATATATATATATATATATATATATATATATATATATATATATATGCATATAATATTTTTTCTTAGTGTACGAAACACTTATAAGACGACTTCGGTGACTGTCTGTCTGTTTGTCTGTCTGTCCGTCTGTCTGTCTGTCACACCTGATTTGCTCCGAAGCTATTTGTCATAGAAAGTTAAAATTTGGTAATAATATAGGAATTGATGGCCTCATCAGAGCCGTGTAGTTTTAAAAGTTAAATTTTGACTTAAGGGGTTAGTTTTGGAGGGTGAAATCGGAAATGAAAAAAAATTTTTTTTACTAGGTCATCGAGTGTGGTGTCAAATGAAAGCTTGTGAAAACACAAGTAAAAAATATACATATAATGTAATACTTGCGTATACTTTTCTCTGTATTATTTTTAAAAAATGGCGAAAAAATCGCTGTCCCCCCCACCTTATTTCGAAAAGTACTGATCAAAAAATTTTGAAAAAATTCTGGAATATTCTCCATGGGGTGTAGATTGAACAAAAATTATCAAGAGTGCATTACCTTTAATAATTTATCTGGTATATAAAAAAACAAAAATTTCAAGGTCACCAGTTTTCAGTAAAGATTAGAAACAAACTTTGTTCAAAACTCATTGGGGGTGTGTTTTGTGAAGTCACTGATCATTTTATACCACAGTAACAATTTTTTTTATTTTAAAAGCAATCAACGTACGGAACACTAATTGTGCAAGTTCAACTTGCACTTGACCGGTTATTTTTTTTTTAGGTTTAGGTTCGCTTGTTTAATTAAATAGATATGTTGAAGTTCGTCCTTGTTTCAGACCATTTTTAAAATGTTATTTACATCTGAAAAATAATTATACCAAAATTGCATAAACAAAATATTCCATTAAGACCTCTTGTTTCATGTATTCCCCACTTTCCAAATATTTAACTCAAATATTCTTTCCAAATATTTACCTTAATAATATATATATATATATATATATATATATATATATATATATATATATATATATATATATATATATATATATATATATATATATTATCGGTAAAAAATAATTATTTCATCAACGATTCTTTATTTAAAAAAATTTATTGACTCAATTCAAATTCCACTAAACTACAAACTTCTTTCTTTAGGTGTGACATAGTTGTATACAAATATTCCACAAGAGCTTGTACAAACTGTAAATGAAAAATGGGATCCGTTAAGAGAATATATTTCCATGTCAGAAAACGATTTTATTGATGCTGTTTTTTTTTATGGGTCTAGCACACGTGCTACAGGGAAGTCCCTAAAGCGCTACAGGAGCGACACGTGTGCGCAGAACGCGATACACGTTGTTCTTGCATCGCTGTAGATTGTACTCGGTGGGAAACACAGTCCTGGGCAAATTATTCCAAAGGGATGATGTTCTCCATATAAAAGACTGCTTGAAAAGCTGCTGCTATCTAAATACCAATTATTTCTAAAAGAAGAGATTGATGGATAAACCATGGGTTCTCTCATCTCATCTGTCATTGCTTAATTAGTTATGGAATTCTTGGAGGAAAAAGGTTATTGAGATATTAAATTTCGACATATTCTGTTTCAAAAGATACGTTGACGATTGTTTCGTGGCTGTGCCTGATAATAAAACAGACCAGATTTTCCAAAAATTCCGTAGTTTTTATAGCAAATTACGGTTCACATCAGAATTAGAAGAGGACAATAGGATGCACTTTATAGACATGACAGTAATCAGAAAAATCAATAAAATCATTACAGAATCGTACATTAAACATACCTGCTCAGAACGATATCCAAATTTTTATTCAAACCATCCCAAATCCCAAGAAATCAGCGTTACCGTTAGTTTAGCTGATAGAGCAATAACACTGATCTTTCCTAAATTAAAAGGTAAAGCGTTATAGAGAGTACGACAGGTTTCACTATAAAACAATTTTTAAAAAGAATGATATAAACCGAACAAAAGCAAAGCAAAATAAATTCATAGCGTATACAAACTTTTTGAAAAATTAACAAGTGTTTTATATAAATATAATATTGTGGTTTGCAATAAATCCCAAAATAAATTAAGTTCCCCATGTACAAATCTTAAAAGTCAAATACCTATCATGAACCAGTCCAGTATAATGTATTCAATACCTTACACGGATTGTCCCTAAACAAACATAAAACAGAGCTAAAACATGAAAGTGAAATTATAAATGAAGATAGAAGTTATCTATCAAAGAAGTGATTGAAATTAAAAAAGGAAAAAATACTGTAAATGACCGAGCTGACATAAAAGGAATTAGTTATAAATATACTAATTAATTAATTAATTTTTCTCTTAATACCAACATTCTCCATAATAAATAAGTAAACAAAAATCTACAGAAAACGAATCATCCAGACTTAAAAGAAAATAAACAGGAAATATTTAACAGTCGCATTCTCAACGTGCGTATTATTTCTTAAAACATTTAATGACAACTAGTGTCAAAATTTTAAAATTTTATTCTTAAAAAATTGTAGTCTGATTTAAATGTATGTACGTATTATTTTTCATATATGAAAGGTATATAACAAAGTTTACAAAATGCTCTGAGAAAAGGGAGAAACGTCAACATATCTCTTTAATTAAACATGTATATATATATATATATATATATATATATATATATATATATATATATATATATATATAGCGGTTTATAGCGTCACTCCGCGCCTTCCGGTTCCTAACTTCCATTCTCCCTGATCATCCCAGTCACCTGGTCGTAGATTTCGTTCGGACATTGCTTTTGTTATGCCCATAGACCAGGTTATTTTCGGCCTTCCCTTTTTCTTTCTTTCTGTAGGTGTTCACTGTAGGATTTGTTTTGGGATTCTATGGTGGTGCAACCTTTGGACATCGCCGTACCACTTTAATTGTCTCTCCTGTACGTCCTCTATCACTGTTCTTTCCATTTTCATTTTTGACTGGATCCTTTCATCTGACATCCTATCGAGCTTGGAAATTCTTGCTAATCTTCGCCAAAAATCCATTTCCAGAGCATTTAACCTTCTTTCAAGAGTTTTGTTTAGTTGCCATGTTTCGCACCCATATAGAACTATACTTTTGAAGATGACGTTGTAAATCTGTTGCTTTTTTTGCCTACTGACATTTTTTGACCACAGAATGGAATTCATGGTACCTATCAGTCCTTTCCCCTTTGCTATCCTCTCTTCCATTTCATTTTCTCTTCTTCCAGTGCTATCTATTCTAGTTCCCAGGTAAGTATATTGGTCGCATGTTTCAGTTTCGATGTTATCGTCCAGTTTCAGGTCCTGCCTATCCCCACCGATCCGCAAGTACTTTGTTTTGCTCATGTTTACTGTGAGTCCCCAATTGTTATATTGGTCTATGAGCTTCCTTGCCATATATTCCAGATCTTCTGGATCTTAGGCGATAACCACCTGATCATCGGCGAAATGTAGCGTATAGAGTGTTGTCTCATCGTCTATTTCGATACTCATTCCTCGACAACTCTTCCTCCAATGATCGAGGGCCGCATCAATATATACTTTGAATAACTTTGGGGACAAGCAACACCCTTGTCTAAGACCTTTTGTGCTGTGAAAGCTTTCAGATATTTCTTTACCAATCTTTATTCTTGATTGACAATTTGAATATAGTTGTTTTATCGCTTGTATGGCGGTAACGTTAATAGATGTTCTTTCCAATACCTGCCACAGTTTCTTTATTGGTACATTATCGTAGGCCTTTGTTAAATCAATAAAGATTAGATGGACTTCTCTGTTGGTTGCTACTTTCTTTTCGGTTAGTTGATTAAGGCTAAAAATGTTATCCATACAAGTTCTTCCTGCTCTGAATCCCGCTTACTGTTCAATTTCGTACGGAGCATATTCTTGTTCAATTATTGCTCTAATTTATATATATATATATATATATATATATATATATATATATATATAATATATGTAAAATGCAACGCCTCTCTGTCTGTCTGTCTGTCTTTCTGTCTGTCTGTCTGTCCGTTAGTGCACCTATCACTGAAAAACCACTTATCCGATTTACGTACTTTTTTTTTTAAACATACATATGTTCTCTGGCCAGGTTATAGGCTATATTTTATTACGATAGGTAGCATAAGGAATGAGCAGTGACGTAAAATAGTGAATGATGTCGCAAATAAGTTTGCCGCTAGCGCGTGCCCTTGCAATACACAGCCTAAACCATTAAATATGGAACAATATTATGTAGCAAAGAATATCTGTAATGTATAATCTATAATATATATAAAATGCAATGTCTCTCTGTCTGTCTGTCTGTCCATTAGTGCGTTTATCACGCGGGAACCACTTATCCGATTTACCTGTCTTTTTTTAAATTCATGCATATATTCTTTGGCCAGGTTATATAATAATAATAATAATCTATATCTATAATATATATAAAATGCAATGTTTGTCTGTCTGTCCGTTAATGCGCTTATCCCTCGAGAACCACTTATCCGATTTACGTGATTTTTTAAATTCATACATATGTTCTCTGACCAGGTTATAAGTATATATTTTATTACATCTATAATATATATAAAATGCAACGTATTCTGTCTGTCTGTCTGTCCGTTAGTGCGCTTATCACTGGAGAACCACTTATCCGATTTTCGTACTTTTTTTTTTAAAACATACATATGTTCTCCGGCCAGGTTATAGGCTATATTTTATTACGATAGGTAGCATAAGGAATGAGCAGTGACAATAATAGTAAATGAAGTCCGACAAAGTTTGCCGCTAGCGCGTTCTCTTGCAATACACAGTCCAAACCATTAAATATGGAACAATATTATGTAGCAGAGAATATCTATAATATATATAAAATGCAATGTCTCTCTGTCCGTCTGTCTGTCTGTCTGTCTGTCTGTCTGTCCGTCCGTCCGTTAGTGTGCTTATTACTGGAGAACTACTTATCCGATTTACGTGCTTTTTTTTAACCATACGTATGTTCTCTGGCCAGGTTATAGGATATATTTTATTAGGTGACATAAGGAATAAGCAGTGACGATAATAGTGAATTAAGTCGGAGAAAAGTTTGCCGCTAGCGCGTTCTGTTGCAATACACTCCATAAAGCATTAAATATGGAACAATATCATGTAGCAAAGAATACAATATATATAAAATGCAACGTCTCTCTGTCTGTCTGTCTGTCCGTTAGTGCGCTTATCACTCGAGAACCACTTATCCGATTTACGTGTTTTTATAAATTTATACATATGTTCTATATAATTCGATATAAGCCTAGATAATGGGAGATAAGGTGAGATAATGGGAGATGGGAGATAAGTATAAATAATGGGAGATAAGGAGAGATAATGGGAGATAAGCAGAGATAAGTCTGGATAATGGGAGTTAT
This sequence comes from Pachyrhynchus sulphureomaculatus, assembly GCA_019049505.1. Lineage (NCBI taxonomy): Eukaryota > Metazoa > Arthropoda > Insecta > Coleoptera > Curculionidae > Pachyrhynchus > Pachyrhynchus sulphureomaculatus. The sequence continues at coordinate 180,305,235 of CM032454.1, forward strand.
GGTGAGATAAGGAGAAATAATGGGAGATAAGGAGAAATAATGGAGATAAGGAGAAATAATGGGAGATAAGTCGAGATAAGCCTAGATAATGGGAAACAAGGTGAGATAATGGGAGATAAGGAGAAATAATGGGAGATAAGGAGAAATAATGGGAGATGAGCAGAGATAAGCCTAGATAATGGAAATTATGTAGAGATAATGGGAAATAAGGAGAAATATTGGGAGATAAGGAGAAATAATGGGAGATATTTTATTACGTTGGGTAACATAAGGAATAAGCAGTGACGATAGTAGTGAATCAAGTCCACGCGAGCGGAGTCGCGGGCCCGGCTAGTATATATATATATATATATATATATATATATATATATATATATATATATATATATATATATATATACACACATATATATATATATATATATATATATATATATATATATATATATATATATATATATGTATATATATGCATATACAGTCAGTCCAAAATTCTCTCTACACCACCTGCTTTCTATACTATTTTTCTGTTATGTTTAACTAATTAACTGGAACTATGAGAAAACATGTTTAAATTAATATTTGAAACTTAACCAACTAGGATTAGTATTAACAACAACTACGGAACATTTTATTTAGAAGTTACTTCATTATAAAAATGTAAACAAAATTAATGTCAAGAAAGTCTCCATACACTCAAGAACTGCGTTGAAAAAAACACGTTATAATCAGCCGTATTTTATCAAGCTATCTATTGCTCGCTAAACTGAAAACAAATTAATGATTTTTGGCCATACCTTATGACCTGTCACTTGTTGCTAGTAATTATATATATATATATATATATATATATATATATATATATATATATATATATATATATATATATATATATATATATATATATTTCAATAAATGCGGTTAAAACAAGTAGAAAATGGTGGAGGAAATTGCAACCCTGTATTATGCAAAAAGTTGCGTTAGTCCGGGCAACACCGCTAAAAAAACCGGATGATCGCCTGTTGTCATGTATAAAACCTGTTTTAAATGCATACCATTGTTGACACTTATTTTTACTAATTTTAATAGCCGACTATATGTGGTTATATATAATTTATTAAAGTAGAAATTTAGATAATGTTCAGCTGTTACTTATAAATAAAATCTTATTTATTTTCTTTTCTGTTTGCTAAAATGATATTAAGGAACCAGCTGAAGCAAGGTATTTTTTTTTAAATCTGACAACCCTATACATTTGACCAATTCATTAGCAGTCGATTCAGTCAGCTAGATTTCAGGGCAGTTCTGATGTGTGATCGCACTATAATATAAAAATGATCACGAATTAAATCATTAATTAAAATTTTTCTTAGGCTCTTGATTAAGTTCATACTACAATATTATTTAAATCTTTTTCGTCTATGTACGGACTTATTTAGTGATATGTATTTAGTGAATAACCATTATTCGTAACCGTCAGTTATGAAAACTACACCTAAAGACTATATAATAACCCGACAAAATATAAATGCTGCTCGCTATCTCATTTCATGATAAATGAACTATATATGTTAGTGAAACAAAGCCTATGCCATTAAGCTTTATGTTTGGTCATAACTGAATTCCACGCTTAGCGAACAAAACCCAGTTTAATGTTTGTAATATAAGGTGGCTACTATTTGACTCTGTTTACTCAGTTCTCTGTTAACTTAAGCATTAAATTGATGGTTTTTTCCATAGAAATATAAAAAAATAATTGCTTTTTACTGACGGAAGGAAAACACATTTTAAAAACTAGAAAAATAAAAAAGCAAAAATATTGTTAACAAAGCAATGTTCGCACTCATCTGGCAAGCAAATAAATAAGAACGAAGAAGAGTGCTGTTAACGTCATGGTAGTGCTCCAGACATGTTATACACTAAAAACTAGTTTTATTATTTTTTTATTTTTGATTTGATACACAAAAATTCCCTGAAATAAGCACATAAAATTATCCTGTTTTTGGGCACTTAACCAACCTATTTACCTTGTTTTTATTATTAGTAGCTGCGATATACTAACAGACAGAAAGATAAACGATTTGGTGATCCTATACAGTCGGTCAAATAAGAATATGTTGCGCATTCTCCATTAAAAAATGTATTTATTTAAAAGTTTTTATATCATTCGACAGTAAACTATCGTCATTAACATACTAATGATTCAGTAGTTCGTCCAGTCCCTATCAGCGTCGATGACAGCCTGGCTGGATTTTTCACATATTCTTGGGACAAAGATTTCCAAATTGTCCGAATTTGCCGTGACAGCTGCTTCATTGTGGACATCTTTTTACTACGAAGTTTCTGCTTGATGTACGACCACACGTTCTCGATTAGATTTTCATCGGGCAACTAACGATGGTCAATCTAGGATTCCCCTTTCCACTGGCTACACGTTTTTTCTCCAATATTTGAGGTTGTTATCCTCTTGAAGAATTCTTTATTTTTTATCGACAAACCACCGTTTGGCAATCGGTGCAACGTTTCAAAGATGAAGAGTCTTCCAAAATCTTTTTTCCGCGAGACATTCTCAACCCTGGATCATCACAGGTGTTTTCACCATGCGCTGAATCAATCAATGGATTGAAATTGACCAAGCTTGTGGGGTAATAACATAACCCCAAAATACAACTGCATCGGAAAAAATTGCTATTATGTATGTTATATGTTACGAGTTTGCGCAACGCTTCATTATTAAATTTCGCACTTGTGAAGGCGTAAAACCGACCTAAATTCTGCGAAGATTGACGGCACAGTTCAGGCATCAAACACTATCAAGGCCTCGTGTGTTCGCTCGGCATAAGGAGTTCATGGGAGAGCGTGAAGAGGTCGAAAATGAGAGGCTTGATCGTCGTCAACGGACGTGGCGTTTTACACATTGATTTTTTGCACGAACGTCACACCATGCAACCTTTTGGATGAGGTTAAACTTTCTTATCGCCGCAAAAGAGGTGACCAATCGATAAGAGACGTGATTCTTCTCCAAGACAACGCTCAACCCCACACTTGCGAAAAATTGGATAAAATTAGTGGACAACACTTGATTACCCTCCCTACAGCTCTGA
>CM032454.1:180308438-180331529 GCA_019049505.1 Pachyrhynchus sulphureomaculatus
AAAAAAATTCCAAAAATTATGAATTTTTTAAAACCAAAAATTAGGCTTTTCTGATAAATTTTTTCACACTTTTTAACAATTCGTTATTTTGACCTATATGCACCGCAAATTGTTTTAGAACCAAAAAAAAAAATCGTAAAAACATAACGAATTTTAAAAAAGTGCTTTAAAAATTCTGAAAATTTTTTTAATGATTCTACGACTACAGCAAGTATTTTTTTGTTTCTTACATAATTTCTCTAAAAGTTTTAGTTCTCGAAGTAAAAAATTGTTTAATATCCAGAATATGGCAAATACGCTGTGATAAATATCTCCGATAATTGAGGCCATAAAAAAAAACTTTTCCTACAAAAGTTGTAGGTTTTTTGGTATAGAATAAAATTATCGGAGAAAACTTTTGAATATATTAGAAAATTACATTTTTACCACAACACAACTTCTTATAGGCCATTCAAAATTCAAAACCTGAAAATTTCGTCAATTTATGAAGTAATGGGGGGGTTCGGTGACGAAGAATGACCCTTATACTATCTATAATATATATATATATATATTATATATATATTTATATATATATATTATATTATATATATATATATATATATATATACATATACTCCTGGACAAAATTATAAAACAACAATATTAAATCATACAAATCTCTATAATAAATTAATTTTAATAATTTTTTATGAACGTTGGTTACACTAAAAGTTAGAAAAAACTTATTCGGATACTTTAAAAGTGAATTAGCTACCACATTTCTCTATAAGATTCGAATTAAAATTATTCTTAAGACCTAATAACAAAATCGTTTGAAATTATGTAATAAATGAAAAAAATTAAACTAGTAACAAAATTAATGGTGTAACTGGGGACACTAATAGCGTTTGTTGCCTCCTCTACTTGGATGACAGCGTTTATGTGCCTAGGCATGCTTCTAATTAAATTTTGGATAAAATCTTGAGGATTTTGTTCCCATTCTGTGATAACTGCATTTTCAAGTTCCCTCAGGTTTCTAGGTGCAGGTATATGACGTTTCACATTTTTCTTAAGGTGATCCCATACATGTTCTATCGGATTCAGATCCCGGGCTTTTTGGTTGGCCATTGCATAATCGGTATATCAACTTGATTAAGATAATCGAGTACCTCCTAGCCACGTGAGGTCGAGCGTTGTCTTGCATTAAACAGGAAATTGGGCCCACAAAATGACCGAAAGGCCATCACATGTTCTATTACAATGTTCTCAAGGTATTAGTCAGCATTCATTGATCTCGTACGGACAGGAACTAACTGTGTGCGAGCATCAAGCAGATGTCCCCCAGAACATAACAGAGCCACCGCCGAATGGAATCCTTGCAGAGATATGCAAGGAGTAAACCTCTCTCCTGGTCTTCGCCATACTGGCTCACGACCATCTGGATGTTTTAGACTAACCCTAGTTTCATCTGTGAAAAAAACTTGTTTCCAATCATCCACAGACCAATTTTCGTGATTTCGAGCAAAACGTAAGCTGGCAACACTGTCCTCTCTAGTAAGCAAGGGCGCAGTGGCTGGTTTCCTACTGTTTAATCCAGCTTCATTTAACCGTCTTCTAACTATTTTAGAAGAAATTGTGACATTGCGAAACAGCTTCGTGTTCGTTTCTTATTATAGAACTAGTGACTGTCCTGTTTCTTAAAGCATATTGTCTTATAAAACGTTCATCTAGGTCGCTAGTGCATCGTTTTCGCCCTTGCTCTAGCCTTCTAGATAAGTTCCTACTTCATTCAAGCGTCTTATCATACGACTTATTGTGTAACGATGTTTGCCTAACAAATTGGCAACATAACTCTGACAATATCCCTCGTCCAATAAAACTGAGGCTCGCACTACCTCGTGTTCAGTTAAATTCCTTGTTCGATTTATTTTTCTAATTCTTCGGGATCAAAAATAAAACAGTCTACCATAAAAACGTATTACTTTGCTGCTGCTACTCGATACTGTGAACTTGTTGCTGCTGCCGCTCGAAGCTAATTGAGAAAACCGACGTGCGATCGCCGTCTTTTTATAGGTCAGCACATCAAGGAAAGAGGACGCGGACGCATAACGCGGAAAAACAACCGTCAACTTCAATACTCAGTCTACCGGAAGCCCACCCACACCAATAGATATTTAAACCCTAGCTCACACCACCATTCATCCCAAATTCAGTCGGTAGCCAACAGCCTCGTTCAAGATTATACCGCCTCACTGAACCAGACACGAGACAATCACTGAACCAGACACGAGACAGCAAGAAATTACACAAATCACTAGGGCCCTTAAGCAAAATGGGATATAAAGATCATTCCATACGGAGAGCATTAGAAAGGCAGCGCCATCGACAGACAAAGACAGAAGAATGCGACCTCGACCAGAGTAGAGTCCTATTACCGTATCTGAAAGGAGTTACAGATAGGATTGGAAGAATCCTAAGAAAACACAGCATAGGCACAGCATAAAAACCACAAAACACTCTGGCAGACACCCTGGGTAACCCCAAGGACAAGAGAAAACTAGAAAACCATGGAGTTTACAGCACCCCATGCGGGGACTGCCACAAATTGTACATAGGGCAAACAAACAGAGGAATCTCCACCCGGATCCAAGAACATAAAATAAGTATCAAAACAAACAAATAACATCAGCTCTTTTTCAGTACCTTAATGATACTGGTTATAACATCAATTTTGAGGGGAAGGGATCTAAACAAATAGCCTCGATTTCACATTATAAAACACGCATAGTCAGAGAACCCTTGGAAATCGAAAAAAATGGACAGCTAATATAAGCGAGATGATGCGCTGAATATCTCTACTACATGGAAGGGTCTACTAGCTAAACCAAGGAATAACCAAAACATCGAGAAGGCAACAGTCAGCATAGCGCCGGAACCCGTAATTACCACCCAGCCGGCAAACACCGATACTCGGACGAACACTTCCGACCCCCCACTTACAGTCTGCGTAGACGCCGACCAATAAAAGACGGCGACCGCATGTCGATTTCTCAGTTAGCTTCGAGCGGCAGCAGCAACAAGATCACAGTATCGAGTAGCAGCAGCAGCAAGAGCACTTGAAAATGCCAAATGAGATTTTGGTGAAACGTAGTGAAAATGCATTGTTAGACGAACGGATTGAAACGACGGATTTCTTTCTAACCTTCACTATCAAAGCCGGTGTACCCTAGGCTACATACTGTCTCCTCTCTCTTTCTCATTTACATTAACGATCTACTGAAAAAGACCAGGAATCTAATCTACAGCTTTGCAAATGACAGTGCGCTTATCCTTTCATTCACTTTGAATGCTCGAACATCAGCTACTCATGCAAATATCCGCAGACAGCAGGAGGTCGTTCAACTTAACAAAGACCTGGAGAGATTCTATCTTGGGGTAACACTAACCAAATAGAATTTAACGGTACAAGGACCCAGGAGGCAGTTTTTTCTAAAAAAGTTAACTTTGCCGAACCCGACATAGTTATATCGGGGGATTTCATTCCTCTAGCATCGTTTCAATTTGCTGGGCGTTAATTTGGGAGCAAATATATCTTGCCCTGAACATATTGCAAGCATAGCAAAGAGAGCTTCTCAAAAGCTGGAAATATTATTTCGAACTAGAAAGCTTTATACTCCACAACAACTGTTAATTCTGTACAAAGCTCAAATTCGACCAACGATTGAATTCTTGCTCCCGTGTTTGGGGCTCTGCTCCCAAACATACACTGCATTTATTGGATTCTATTTAGAAAGAAAACTGTTCGCCTGATTGGCGATCCGGGACTGGCCAGCAACTTTGATTCATGGAACATCGAAAGACGGTTGGCAAACTTGAGTCTATTCTACAAGAACTTTCAAGAAAAGTGTTCAGTGGATTTTGCCCGCTTAATTCCTCCCAGAGCAGTGCATGCTAGAAGTACACGTCGCGCTAATACTTCACATCTGTGTGGGGTTCAGCTTGTTACTCCTTGTACAACCCTTTTCAAGCCCAGGACTGTATTTCCGACCGAGTACAAGTTACAACGATTCAAGACCAACTTGCATCGCTCCTGTAGCGCTTTCAGGATTTTTCTGCAGCACGTGTATATATATGTACATACATACATACATAAATATTATTTAATCTTTAGTTCTTATGTATACAAATTTTGGATCATAAGTGACATTTGTAGTTCAATAGCTATGGCAGAAACGCATAAAAAATAAAAAAATAGATATAAAAGTTGGCACTAAACCTCATCCATATGCTGTCATTAAAATAAGGACAACACTAATATTGAATCAAGTTGATATTTACGCGAAAAATGTAAACACTGCTGTAAACAAAACACAATTAGAATAAAACCGATTCATCTGCAATTAGTGTGCGAAAAAAATGCACTCGGCTCATGCATATTCATAATGGTTCAGCGATGAAATAATGTGTTGGTAATTGTGGATGCATGAAAAAAAGCAATATTTCAAATAATAAAAGGTACAAAATCGGGTTACATTTATCATATATATATATATATATATATATATATATATATATATATATATATATATATATATATATATTATATATATATATACATATATATATATATATATGTATATATATATATTATATATATATATATATATATATATTTATATATATATATATATATATATATATATTATATATATATATATATGTGTGTGTAAGGTTCTTTGATCTTGGTATATATATATATATATATATATATATATATATATATATTTTATATATATATATATATATATACAGTCCCCTGGCCAAATTATTAGTCGCACTGCAAGATTTCATGTAAAATATTAATTACGAGTGATATTGTACCGTTTTATTATTTTAAATTGATTTGTTTTTTATTTTTATATTATCCAATCAATTACCTATTTATTTGACATAAATATATAAACAGCATTAATTTAGAAAAGCTATAAGTTTATTAAGTTTTAAAGAAAAGTGAAATTAATGTTAGTAAAAGTCAATATTTAGTTGAGCCACCTTTAGCCGCTATCAAAGCTTTAATTCTGCGCGGCATGCTATCAATGCAAAATTGTACTGTCTCCTGCATTTGAGGATGATGATTTCCACACATGAATAATTTTTTTCTAGGAGCTGGGTTTTGTTGGTAATCACATCTTTAGCCACTTCTCTTTTCATCAGCTCCCACACATTTTCAATTGGGGTTCATATCAGGGCTATTACCCGGCCAATCCAACAGAGGGATATTTTTTTCTGCCAAAAAAGCTTTAACAGACGAGCAGTGTGGCAGGGAGCTCCATCTTGCATGAAAGTGAAAATGGTTCCCCATTTGGAAAACCATTCTCTGAGCTGCGGAATCAACGATTTTGTAATACTTCTTTGTACTGATCTTGCCTCATTATTCCTTTGACGACGTACAGACGTCCAGTGCCCTTGCCGCTGATGACTGATCAAATCATCACTTTGGTGGGATGTTTAACCGTCGGGACGACACAATCAGGATGAAACTTTTTCTCCATGACGACGACGCACATACTGAGCTTTATTCTGCAAAATTTCGAATGTGCTTTCGTCACTGAAGCAGACCTGTCAAAAATAGGAAAAAATATATAAACTTCCATGTTTATTTGCTTTATTTAACTGAAAAATGATAATAATGTATCAATTATTGATTAAATTGCTGTATCTTACCGATCTCCAGAAGTCCACATCTTTGTCTTGCCATTGTTTGGCCCACTTCAGGCGCTTTGCTTTCATTGCAGCTGTTAACTTGGCCTTCCTGGCGGGGCGACAGGCCTTAAAATCTAATATTCTTTCAATTTTCTTTTAACAGTGCGCTCAGAAGCATTTACGCTAGCATCCTGGAGTTGTGATTTTATTACCTTTGTGGTAGCAAATCTGTTTTCTACACAAATTTTCTTCAAACATCTCTCTGACCGTGGAGTGAAAATTGGTTTTCTACCGCATCTTTTCTTTCTTTTCGGGCTTAATTCGTTCCCTGACTCAATTTTCTTTTTATGCGTCGTACACTAGCTTCAGAAACCTCCAATCTTCGTGATATTTCTCGGTTTGTAATGTTTTCGCAATCACAAGGGCCTTCACTTCAGCTTTTTTACGTGGTGAAAGATCGCCTCTTCTACCCATAATGAAAATAGTCCAATTACTTTTTTAAAACACTGCATACAAAATAAACTAATAACTGAGTAGTATAAAACTGTTAAACAAAACAATCACAGTCCATAAAGCCACAGAAACACGTCCGTACCTGACTCGATTCCGATCGCGACTGATACAGGTTTGTACTTGTTTACGTTCATGTATCACTTTGTCAACACAGTGTTGCCATATGTTAAAAATAAATACAAATATGTAGTCTACAACAATTCTTTTAAATAAAAATCAATAATATTGTAGTTTAAATATACCATTATTGCATAAAAAAACTGTTAAGAAACATAAAATTACTAAAAAAAAAATACAGTGCGTCTAATAATTTGGCCAGGGACTGTATATATATATATATATATATATTAATATATATATATATATATATATATATATATATATATATATTATATATATATATATATATATATATACATATTATAACTTGCGTGTGTTCTGGAATTAGATTATTAAAACTATTCTTGGATTTGTTATATTCATCATGAAATGAATAAAAAGTCATACCTTTGATTTCAAAAACATCAAAATTATCGAAACCGAAATGAATACAAAACAAAGAGAAATACTGGAATCCATGCACATACAGATGACACTCACTGCAATAAACGAAAAAAAAAAACAGATGTAAATAACCCAAACCGTATTTACCTTCAAGTCATATAAAGTCCTTTACGTTAAGTGGTTGTTTGTAGAAAGTAAAAATGTGTTTTTGACAGTGATTTAAAATTAACACCCCAATACAATGAACTACTTTCTAAGGTAAGGCCCTCATCAGTTAAGCGTCTTAAATTAAAAACTACGAAAAGCTACAAATATTTTAACCCGGAAATACACGACAAACTGATTAACTACTTAACTATATTTAATTCTTCTAATGTCATCTTTTAGAGCAAATTTTGAAGAAGACCTCTTCCAAAGGTCGAAACGTCAATAAATATATAACAAATCCAAGAATAGTTTTAATGAATCTAATTCCAAGAACACACAAAATTATAATATATATATATATATATATATATATATATATATATATATATATATTATATTATATATATATATATGTATGTAGAATTGCTGATCCGGGATGACATCCGTTCGTTTGTTGCATTCCTAGTGGAATTCTACTGAAGTTTCGGCAAAATCTCGTTTGGCATTGTCAATACTTTCTGGTCGTAGGTTGTCTTTAAACTTTATATATATATATATATATATATATATATATATATATAATATATATATATATATATACATGCTACCGTCCCAAAGTTTTTAAAAGGACCAAGGATTTTTAAATTAAAACTAAAAATACAAAATCAAGAAATGTTTTTATTGTCTTAAATTAAATGTCTGCTTTTCCAATAAGATGTTGTGTCTTAAAGTCCAAAGTTACTCTGTATCTTAAAATTTCGAAAATATTTATTAGGAAAACGTATTTACTATTGCATTTTATAATAGTGTGTCAAATTTTAGATCACATTTTGTCAGTTTTTACCAATAAAAATATGAAATTGAAATACATTGGTTACATTGATAGAATAATTTTGGAATTTTATTTGTTGTTGCAAGCCGTGTTTTAGTTCTTTCACGACCAATAATTAGAGAAAATTATAATTTTCGTATCAATAACATGAGGTTTTTGTTTTTTAACGACACTCTGACCATATTTTTTTTATAATCCACCTCCCCGCAACTATAGGAATTTTTACCGTTTTTCTGACTATATCTGTAACAAAATATATTGACGGGGATATCATTGCATTGGTGTCCTTTAAAAAATAAAAACCTCAAACTGCCAGTAATTGGGTAAAAATATTCGATAATTGTTCGTGAGACAGTTACTGTTTTACGAAAATCAAAATTTTGTATTTATTGATTGTAAAACAGAACTTAAAAACAAAAAGTAAATGTTTAAATTCTTGTACCGATCTAATATTTCAAATTCAAAAAAATATTTTTTTATGATTATATTTTTATTGGTCAAAAAATGACAAAATACATTTCTGGTCCAATCTATCTAAAATTTTGCATGGTAACATTAAAACGAAATTCCAAACCTGTTTTCAATATTTTAAAAAACATTCAAATGTCCCTCCAAACTACAAATGACAATCGGCACCGCAAATTCATTTTCTGGGGTTCAAGTGATGCAAAATCACCTATAAACTCATCTTTCTTTTAAATTTAATAATAAAGAAAAAGCTCGTTAACGTCGCACCCTTTCTGCCGTCACAGTATATATATATATATATATATTATATATATATAATATATATATATATATATATATTATATATATATATATATATACATATATATATATATATATATAATATATATATATATATATATATATATATATATATATATATATATATATATAGTGCCGGCCAAAAGTGGGAGAAACTTTTAATATTATTATTTTTGTTGTCTTATTGGAGTGAATTCGAAGCAATTTTAAATAATATTTATGTTTACCTATAAACCTCAGCTAATTAATGGAAACAACAAATTTCGAAAACAAATAATTTATTGTGAAATGTACAAAATAAAATGTATTTATTCTAGGGACAAAAATGGAGAAACTTTACAGTTTTATGCCATATTATGTATTATTAGATAGGAAATTAAAAAAAAAAAACGTACTAGTACTTTGTGGCATAACCTTATTCTTCACAACCTCAGCACATCTTCTTGGCATGGACTCAAGAAGATTGTGAATAACATCTTCGGAAATTTCATTCCATGCCTCTTCCAAGGCTTGGAATAATTCATCTTTATTTCGGAACTTATTGGGATTATTTTGTCTAACTGTTCTGTCTAGGTGCTGCCACATGTTCTCGATAGGATTCAAGTCCGGACTTTGAACTGGGTCACCTCAGAACCTACATTTGTTGAGAGGTGAAAAAAATGTTTAACATTTTTTGAAGTGTGCTTCGGGTCGTTATCATGCTAAAATTTTCCAAATTAACGGCAGATTATCCTCGGCATATGCAAGCATAATATTCCTTAAGATGTTTAGATAATATTGGCTATCCATGATCCCCTCTATCGACACCAGTGGGCCAACGCCGTGGCCGGAAAAAAAAAAAACATCCCCACACCAAGACATTACCACCTCCATGTTTGAATGTGGGTGTAGTGTACTTAGGGTTAAATCTTTCATTCACTGGACGTCTAACCCATCTCATACCATCTGATCTAAATATTCTCTCTCATCCGACCATTAAAACGTTTTTCCATTGATTGTAGGTCCAGTGTAAATGCTCTGTTGCGAATCTCAAACGAGCTGGTATATTTTTCGTTGAAATAAAAGGTTTTTTGACTGGTCTCCTGGTCTTTAAGTTTGCGTCGCAATAAACGCCTTCGAATAGATCGAATTGAGCGAGGAATGCTGAGGTATGCCTTTTTTTATATCTTCAGCAGAGGAAAAATGAATTTTTTATAGAACATCTTCTAATCGGCTTATCGGTTCCAGATGTTGTTTTTTTTAGGTCTACCTGGCTTAGGAGTGCTAGTAGTAGTGCCCCTAGCTTGCCACAATTTGATTTGTTTAGAAACAACACTTTTACGTAGATTTAGGTCCTTAGCAATTGTCACTTGTCTCACTCCCGCGTTGTGCTTCTCAATTATAAGTTTTTTTATTTGTTGTGATAAGTTTCTACCTCGAGGCAATTTGGTAAGTAATTGAGCTTCGCAACAGTGCAAGACGAACTGCTTTCGAGCGAAAAACCATTCAATTTATAATTTTATACATAAAAAGTTTCTCCATTTATGTCCGCAAGAAAAAGAAACATTGTTTACTAATTACATTCCTTTGATAAAATTCTAAGTTGTTTTTTATATGCATTTATTACTCAGGCTAAGATAAACCTTTTTATTACATAGTCGCATAAAAATTTTGAATATATTATAAAATTAGAAAATAAATTAAAAGTTTCTCCACTTTTGGCCGGCACTGTATATATATATATATATATATATATATATATATATATATATATATATATATATATATTATATATATATATATATATATATATAAATTCTAACATGATTGTAATCTATAAGATAGCTTATATTTGTTAAGTTTTTTGTTTCCAATTTGCTTTAAAGAGAACATTTGAGATGACCCTTGGATTTGATTAAAAATATTCTTGCTCTTTATATATCTATAACGACTAGGGTATATATTGTCTTTTTACGAAAGTCTTTCATATGGTGGTGTAATATGCAGTTGTAACATAATGATAAAACCTAAAGTTTTTCAATTTAAACAGTATTAAATGTAAAATATCCCGAGCCGATCCTCTTAAATTCAACAAACTAACCGTTTAGTTTGAGTCGTATTTAATTTACTTCCAAACCATTTAAATCTGACACATCTAAGCAGTGTGTATATTTACTTTTTTCGATTTACAGTTTATCTAATCTAAAAAGCATTTAATGACTAAAATAACATTGCCCAGTGCTTATGCATTTACTCTCGCAGTGAAAGGAGAAATTAGTTTAATTCCGGATTAAATGTGCGCGCGTTTTAGTGGAACTTTGGATTAATCATGTAAGTTAAACTTTGCGTTTTAAAAAACTAATCTGACGATAAAATAGATGGATTTTGTGGCAAATTGAGTTAATGAAGTTAAAACTAATGTGGAATAATTAAAATTTCTGAAAGCTAGTGTTGAAGTGTATATAAACCAATTAACTTTGTTGGTATTTTTGTTTTTTTTTTTTGTGAGGATAATTGGATTATTCATTTTAAAACATGCTGGATGTACAGTTCGGTAAGTTTATTTTTGTTAGTAAACATTTATGTATTTTTATGAATATTTATGCATTGCGATGAGTCATGAATTTTTAAAATGATTTTATATATATAATCAATACAAACCCCCGCATCACTTGCTCTGAATATTAGTTGACTGTATCGACTGCTAACAAATGTAGGTTGTTGTCAGACATATATATGTTAGCTTTTATTTTAAAAAAAATTAATTTAACCACTTTTGGGCAATTTCAACAACAATAACTTTTAATAACAATTGCAATCAGACATCTAACAAAGCTGGCCGACTACTTCGGCTCTCTAAACTACGAGGCTGATTTGAAAAGTCCGTGCAAAAATAAAAACTACTTATGAGTTTGGGGTAAACCTTTTTTATTTTTCGACATAGTCTCCTTTTAGGCTTATTACACTTCGTCCAACGATGTTCTAGTTTGTTGATCCCTTCCGAATAATAGGATTTGTCCAAGTCTGCAAAATATCCATTAGTGTCTGCAATCACCTCCTCGTTTGAATAAAATCTTTGTCCCGCCAACCATTTCTTCAAATTGAGGAACAAATAGTAGTCCGAGGGAGCCAAGTCTGAAGAATAGGGGGAATGTGAAACGAGTTGGAATCCTATTTCCATTAATTTTGCGACCACAACTACTGAGGTGTGTGCTGGTGCGTTGTCGTGATGGAAAAAGGACTTTCTTGTGGGCCAATCGCGGGCGTTTTTTCTTGCAGCCTCAGTTTTCAAACGGTCCAATAACGACGAATGATATTCACCTGTAATAGTTTTACCCTTTTCCAGATAGTCGATGAGGATTATCCTTTGCGAATCCCAAAAGACAGTCGCCATAACCTTTCCGGCCGAAGGAACGGTCTTCGCCTTTTTTGGTGCAGATTCCCCCTTGGTAACCCATTGTTTAGATTGTTGTTTGGTCTCAGGAGTATAGTAATGTATCCATGTTTCATCCACAGTGACGAAACGAACAGCTGCAAACCATCCTTGCAACACTTCACACGATTCCGTTTTTGGTCAAGCGTGAGCAATCGCGGCACCCATCTTGCGGATAGCTTTCTCATGTCCAAATGTTTATGCAAAATATTATGTACCCGTTCAGTTGAGATGCCCACAGCACTAGCAATCTCACGCACCTTAACTCTTCTGTCATCCATCACCATATCATGGATTTGATCAATGATTTCTGGAGTCGTAACCTCCACAGGCCGTCCAGAACGTTCAGCGTCACTTGTGCCCATATGGCCAGTCCGAAAAAATTTTGAAACCACTTATAAACTGTTCTAATCGAAGGTGCAGAGTCACCATAATGTTTATCAAGCTTCTCTTTAATCTCCTGAGGCGTTTTGCCTTTCATAAAGTAATGTTTAATCACACACGAAATTCTTTTTCGTCCATTTCTTGAAAAATCACTCGACTTCCTTGATTCACACGAATGCCAAACACAAAGAAATAGACCAATATGGCTGAAACTTGATGTGCGTTCATTCAAGAGATGCTACTAACTAAACATGACCTCGATACACGCCGGTGGTGCCATCTCTCGGACTTTGCACGGACTTTTCAAACCAGCCTCGTATATTTCATAATGCGTACCAAAATATCTCTGTTACCTAAATCTCATTAGGGTTACATAAACAGTTTTTATAATGTGTGTGACAGATATGGCCTACCTGTCACATAAAACAAACTCGAGGGTTTGGTGATTTCAGACATATCAATAACAGTAACTTATGTATAGTTTAATCTACGTAATGTAAACAAGTCAGTCTGCCTGAAACCAATTATCAATAATTAATATTCTCCTTCTCATATTACATCGTTCGGCTTATCCTAATTTTCTTCAACCATGCCTGGAACGGGGGGGTTTTTCCATACAGAAAATGCTGACAGCTGACATATATATATTTGATATGGTATGCCATGACTTACTGTTAGCTGTTCTAAATTTTGTTGGTTTTTCGAATAGTGCTATCAGGTTTGTTGGAAATTATTTGAGCAACAGACTCCAGTACGTTGAAAACGTCCATGGGACAGTCATCGAGGGAATTGGTGAAGTGTGGCGTGCCACAGGGGCTCCATATTGGGACCTCTACTTTTTGCGTTATCACAATTTTCAATTTATACGAATAATTTTATTTCTTGTTTGAAGCATGTCAAGTCATATCTCTATGCCGATGACACTCAAGTGTTGTACTCCTTTTTGTCTAGTGATTGGACAGTGGCTGAAGCAATGATAAATAATGATTTAAGTGCTTTGGTGGAGTTTTCGGAGCGCCATGGTTTGCTAATTAACCCTGATAAATCATCTGTCAGGATTTTTGGTAAACATAGGGACCGTTTGCAGCGCGATATCAGTATAAACATTGCTGGTCAACGTTTGGAATTGCAAAATAGTTAAAAAAATTAAGGTGTTATAATAGATACAGATTTGCGTTTCAAAGAACACGTAGAGCATATTATACAAAGAGCCTATATGTCACTGAAAATGCTTTACCCACATCTACATCTTTTGGAAGAATCTCTCAAGGTAAAATTGCCAGATTCCCTTGTTTTAAGTCACTTTAATTATTGTGATATTATGTATGGACCGTGTTTAGATAAAGTAAACTTAAATAGAATTGAAAAAGTACAAAGGAGCTGCTTACGTTTCATTTATGGTATAAGAAAAATTTCAGTCCGTGTCGCACAAATTGGAGGATGCTAAGTGGTTGAATATGCAGGTTAGACGTAGACTACATTCTTTGGTAATGTTTCATGTTTTTGTTGCTAATAACTGCCCACCATACCTAACAAATAAAATCATTTATAGAACAGACGTTCATAGGTTGAATTTAAGATTTGGTGGACTTATATCTCCACCACCTCACCGAACGGCTCTTTTTAAAAGAAGCTTTTCCTACAATATTTATAAACTTTATAATACCGTACCTGTTGGTTTAAAAACCCTTAAACCTGAGATATTTAGAAAGCGGATAAAAAGTATTTTAAATCAATTCGTTAATTAGGTTAATTTTTGTCGCATTTCTCTCTCTTTTCTCTCCCTCTCTCTCTCTGTCTCGTTTAGTTTTATGATTTTCTTTAATTCATGAACATTTATGCTAGATGATGTAGTTTGCATGGGGTTGAACTTTGAACAGTTTTAATTGATTTCAGCTCCTTTTTCTTCTTTTTGTAACAGAAATATTGAAATGTATAATGTAAAGTGTAATATTAATGTTATTTTGCAGAAAAGAGGAAGTAAAATTATTATTTATTACAAAAAAGTTCTTCTTTCTCACATTTGATCAATGTGGTTCCATGTTTGGCTGACGGGCCAAAACCAAGTCAGCACAAACGCTATTACCATTCCGTATTAAGGAATGACTGACAATGTTACATGTTTTCAAAATCACTGACTTCTGAATGTTTCTGTGTATGTCCGTGTTGAGTCCCAATTGCACTAAATGTGGTGTGAATGTTATTGGTGTAAGGCCTGTGGCTGATATAATGAGGGGGACAATAATGACTTTTTCCTGTCTCCATAGCCTTTTTATTTCCGTTGCAAGGTCTGTGTATTTGGAAATTTTTTCTGTGTATTTCGCTTGGATGTTTGTGTCGTTGGGGACAGCTATGTCAATCAGATAGGTGACTTTTCCTTTTTTGCACTGAAAAGTAATATCGGGGTCTATTGGCGGAGACTGTTTTATCTGTATGGATACCGATATCCCAGTAGAGCTTGTAATCTTCATTTTCAAGTATGGATGTTTATATTATTATTTATTATTTTACAAAAAGTTCTTCTTTCTCACATTTGATCAATGTGGTTCCATGTTTGGCTGACGGGCCAAAACCAAGTCAGCACAAACGCTATTACCATTCCGTATTAAGGAATGACCTGACAATGTTACATGTTTTCAAAATCACTGACTTCTGAATGTTTCGGTGTATGTCCGTGTTGAGTCCCAATTGCACTAAATCTGGTGTGAATGTTATTGGTGTAAGGCTGTGGCTGATATAATGAGAGGGACAATGATGACTTTTTCCTGTCTCCATAGCCTTTTTATTTCCGTTGCAAGGTCTGTGTAATTTGGAAATTTTTTCTGTGTATTTCGCTTGGATGTTTGTGTCGTTGGGGACAGCTATGTCAATCAGATAGGTGACTTTTCCTTTTTTGCACTGAAAAGTAATATCGGGTCTATTGGCGGAGACTGTTTTATCTGTATGGATTACCGATATCCCAGTAGAGCTTGTAATCTTCATTTTCAAGTATGGATGTTGGCGTGTATTTGTAGTAGGGATCTGTGTTTTCTATGAGTCTGTATGTTGTGGCCAGTGCTTGGTGAACCACTTTGGCAGCTGAATCATGCCTGGCTGTGTACTCCGTTCCGGCCAATATTTTACATCCGCTCGTTATAGTGTTCGATCGTTTCTTTCTGCTGGTGGCATTTCCTACATCTGTCCTCTGCAATAGTCGGGTCTTTGATGATATTGCTTTTGGTAGTTTCCTGGTTAATATGACTTTATCTTGGATGGCAAGTAAGAAGCCTTCAGTCTCAGGGAATAGCTGCCCATCCAGTAACCAGGTGTATGATTGTTTTTTTATTTACGTGGTCTTGTTCTATGTGGTATTTGTGTTTTCCGTGGAGTGTTTTTCTCTGACCACGTTTTTCATCTTTTCCTGTTGTAATTGGGTGTGACTGTGTGTGTCTGCTGAGTGGTCTGCCCGGGCTAAGTCGAGAGGTGTGTAGTTTTTGTCTGCTTTCACTGTCGCTGTGTGGAGGCTGGTTTGCTTGCTGTGAAAGAATTTCCTAAGTGTTTGTATTTGTTTTGTGTGTAATGATCTGATGTGATCTATAATTCCTCTTCCTCCGTGCCTTCCTCTCGATGGTAAGTCTTTCTTTGCATGCGTTGGGGTGTAATTTCCTGTATTTGGTGAATTGAGATCGTATAAGGATGTGAATATTTTCTATGTCTGTTTGTGACCATTTGATGATACCAAATGAATATGTGAGTATAGGTATAGCGAACGTGTTGATGGCTTTAGTGAGATTCTTAGAGTTGAGTTTTGTTTGCAAAGTTTCGTCAGTCTGTTTTTGAATTCGGTTCTGAGCTCTGTTCTGATGTGAGTGTGTGGTTGAGATTATTATTATTAATATTATTATTATTATATATATATATATTTATATTTATTATATTATATTATAATATATATATATATATATATATATATATATATGTATATATATATATATATTTTAAAGTAAAATGGCTGCTTTAGCCCCTTCAGGTATAGTGGGAATCATGCTTCCAACCTCATTTATGATTAAATTAACGTTTCTGTATTCCGTTATAAATTTTGAAATTTACTATTAAGGGGTTTCTTGGGGTACTGATTAAGAATCCGATTACAGATTTGAAAAATTCAAAATGGCGACCATTCATTCAATTTCTTCGAGTAATTTAAATTTTGTGTGTTTTTAATAACTGTTTTCTTTGTACCTGAATGTTTAAATGAAATATAATTACTTTACATTTAAAGCTTAGACTTTTATCTTTCATTTCCCATCTTTAAATATTTTTTTATTATTTTAAGTTTAAGTTATATGATTAATAAGCAAAAAAATACGTTTATCATGAACATTTTTTTTAAGAGCAAAATTACAAAAAAAAGACAAGTTTTTTTTAAAGTTTTTAATGATTTGCTAATATCAAGTAAAAATGTCCGACTTTTTTGACCATTTCGTACTGCCGCCGACGCACTATAGCAGGCTAATTTTTATATTTAAAAACTCAATTTTTAAATAACACAGACAATGTGAGTATTTTTAATTATTCTTATATTGAAACTTAAGGCATTAATAATGATATATGCAAAAGGATTTGTTTTCAGTACTATATTTTATTAAATATTTATAGTTTACTGTATACCCATTAAAATTATGCAAACAAAAATGTCGTTTTAAGTTTTACAAATTATAAAGCAACAAAAAAAAAAAAAAACTATTAATATCATGGGAAAACTGAAAATCTCATCTTCAAAAAGTTATTTTTTTACACTCTGAAAACAAGTATTATCGATTAACCTTCGAGCGGTGCGCGAAGACTTTCAAATTAACTTGTTTGGCGCGCTACATTTTTTGAATCACCTATCCGAATTTTTAATGTACTCTCGCGTCAATAAAAAAATCTGGAAAAAAATCTATATACTATTTTCTTGTAAAAAATTTCCCGCTCTTTCGCATGGTGCTATTATTTTTTCAATATCTTCTTCATTTTTCGAGATACGTATTACCGAAAAAAAAACCGAATTTTTTATTTTATTTTGGATTTTGTGGGCTTAGCGTACATCAAACTTTAGAAAACTTTTTTTTATCGTATTCTACGCTCACAAAACTACCTGTGTGCCAAAAATGTTAACATTTACTGATGACTCAAAACCACTGGCGACTAGACTAATATAACGAATACTAAAATTTGTGAAGATAAGCGGCAATACCGGTACCTATACAAGGCAGGTTTTATTACAAAGCAGCAGACGACCATTAAGTTTACGTGGCGGTGTTGCACGAAAGCGGAGTAGTTAAGATCGTATATTGCATATGACAGGGTTGCAATTTACTCTGCTATTTTCTACTTATCCTTACCACACTCACTGAAATTTTATATGGGTTTGGCGGGAAACCATTTCAAGAACGACATGGTTTGTTTCCACCTATGTATAAAATGTTTTCGTTCTGATAGATTTATTTTTATTTTTACAAGTTTCTTTGATATGAATTATTTTCGTTTAAAAAAAAAAGGGTGCAAAGTTCGCCTATATAAATTAGGCCAGTGCCGACAGGCACCTGTATACTGAGCCATGGAATTTTGACTGAATTATTTTCGTTAAAATAAACTAATAGAAATAGTTAAAATGGAAATTTAATTTACGAGTAAAAACATAATAAATCTTAATTGAAGCAGTGATATTTACAATGAAATACTATATACACTTGTGGGAAGGATTGTATTCGTCGAAAAATCGGATTGCAGGTCTTTGCAATTATTCACATTTCAGGCTCACTAAATCGCGAAGAAAAACAGTCTACAATTCAGGTCGTTCTGTTTGTCTGTCTGTTAGTACGATAACTTTCGAAGTGTGACTGAAAGTAGGAAAGGAACCGATAAATTTTAAGCGATATTTCTTCAAGGACAAAGTTCAAAAAGAGTGAAGTAATTAAAATTAGTATAGGTTCCATAGTAACACGGGAATTTAGTTTTTAGTTGTACGAATAATATTATTTATAATCAAATATATAAGAGGTTAATAAAGTGAGATGGGGTTGGTTGGTTGGTTGGTTGCAGGCGGGCTAGGCGATTGTGCTTGGTTTGTGGACCGTAGCCTTTTAACCTATGGTGCTCCCCTCCCTTAGTTAAATAAACGTCATCCCTTTAACGAGGCTTATTAGATTCCTTCCAAGCCCTTTATGGGAGAATTGATTACCACGTTGTAGATCTGTGAACAGTTTATGCAGGTTCCGTAAAGCCGCACATTCATGTACGATATTTTGAAACGTTTCCTCCTCTTCACACTGCATGTCATGGAACGTTTATGGATACCGATTTTCTGCAAATGTTTCCTCAGGTGACTATCACCTGTGATCGGTGCCACCACTACTTTGGTCTGGAGTAAAGGATATCAGTTGTAAGTTTCTTTGAAGGGCCGCCAATTAGGACCCTCACATGTCTTTGGCCAAATGTTGCGAGCAAACGATCTAGATGTTGCTGATATTACCTGATTTATTACTTTTCATTTTTTACCGTCTGTTTTAGTATACCAAACGCTAGTTCTGAACTCCTGTATGGTTTTGTAGCTCCGGAGGGAGTTAGAGGGATCTCTTCGACTACATCATGTTTCATATCGTTTTTGGGTCCCTACAGTCACGCAAACTGACAACACCCTGTATATATTTTGTTAAAATAAAATACCTGTGATATCTACTATTAAGTGTTAAGATAGTAACGAACAAAACTTGTAAAGATTTCCAAATACTGAAAGCAATTTAAGCTGGTATAGAAGCCAACTTTGTTAGGAATGTTCTCTATATTCTTTGAATTATATTCAAAAGTCTAAGTACTTTAAATGTTTGTTATACGTACTATTCAGATCAGTTTATAAGAGATTCGAAAACTTGTGTGTTCTAAAATAATTTTCATACATAACTAAAATTGAATTTTCACAATTTATTAATACATCAAATTTATAAAGAACAATACAACTCAACATTGGAATCAATTTACCTTGTCCTTAAACACAATAACTCATAAACATTGTTATACCATTTTATAAATATGCATGCTGCTGTATATAATAATCACAAGGAAACAATCACGACAGAAAAAATAATAGGAAAACTGATATCCGACTTTTTTCTAGTTGAGCATTAAATTTTGTGTCTTTGCTCATTTTATTACTAGCACATTATTATCCTCTTCTAACTAATATTAACTACTCGTCTTACTTTTGTAAGCAATTTTAAGCCCGAATTAATAACAGTTTTTCGAAATATTGTTGCTATTTCACATGGGTCGTCGTCTCATTTCATTTGAAAGTTATCGTACCAGTAGATCGGCGGAACTGGAAAACTATACTTTAAGTACCTTAATCGGTGAAGAAATGCAAAAATCTCAGTGGCTGATTCTTTTGCAAAGATAATAATTCTCTTGTGAAGAGAGGTAAAGACTTTCATGTCCGACGCAGTAAGAATGGTTTACAAAAAAAAAATACAGTGTTTCCAATTGAATTACTAGAATCAGTTTTTCTGCATGATAAAGTTGCGCATATATATAGTTTTAATTTTCTTGCCAAGCCAATTAAACTTCCTAGTTTCATCATCCTGTCGACCGAATATTTCATCTACAAAAGCTACTCTAACTTTTCTTATTTAAAGCACTTTTGTAATTCTAACCAATGTGTAACTACGCCTTTTTTACATGATTTTTTTTTAAATTGTAACTTTAAATACATTTTTTTAGTGTTACGTACAGAACACTTATTAGATCACTTCGGTGTCTATTCGTCTGCCTGTCTGCCTGTCTGTCTGTCGGTCACATCCGATTTTTTCCGAAACTATTTGAAATTTGGTACTAATAGAGAAATTGATGGTCTCATCAGAGCTGTGTATTTTTTTTTTTTTTTATTGGTCTAGCACACGTGCTGCAGGGAAGTCCCTAAAGCGCTCCAGGAGCGGCACGAGTGCGGAAAAAGCGCGATTCACGTTGTTCTTGAATCGCTGTAAATTGTACTCGGTGGGAAAACACAGCGCTGGGCAAATTATTCCAAAGGGATGACGTTCTCCATATAAAAGATTGCTTGAAAAGCGTTGTACGCGGAGTAACAAGCTGAACCTCATAGGGATGCGAAGCACCAGCGCGACGTGTATTTCTAACATGCACCGCTTTGGGAGGAATTAAGCGGGCTACATCCTTCGAACACTTTCCATGAAAATACTTGTAGAACAGACTCAAGTCGCCAACCGTTCTTCGATGTTCCAGCGAATCAAGGCCGCCGGTCAATTCCGGGTCCCCAATCAGACGGACCGCTCTTCTCTGAACAGAATCCAACAAATGCAGTGTATGTTTGGGAGCGGAGCCCCAAACGTGGGAGCAGTATTCCATAGTTGGTCGAATTTGGGCTTTGTAAAGAATTAACAGTTGTTGTGGGGTGTAAAGCTTTCTGGTTCTAAATAATATTCCCAACTTTTGAGAAGCTCTCCTTGCTATGCCTGCAACATGTTCATGCCAAGACATATTTGCTCCCAAACTAACGCCCAACAAATTGAGCGACGATGCTAGGGGAATGGAGTGCCCCAAGATAACTATGTCGGGTTCAGCAACGTTAACTTTTTTAGAAAAAACTGCCGCTTGGGTTTTTGTAGCGTTAAATTCCACTTGGTTACGGTCACCCCCAGGATAGAACCTCCTCCAGGTCTTTGTTAAGTTGAACGACCTCCTGCTGTCTGCGGATATTCGCCTGAGCAGCCGATGTCCGAGCATGAAGAGACAAAGCTATAGATTGGATTCCCGGTCTTTTCCAGCAGATCGTTAATGTAAATGAGAAAGAGAGTAGGAGACAGTATGGAGCCCTGGGACACACCAGCGTTGATAGTGAGGGTGTTAGAAAGAAATCCGTCGACCGCCACTCGTAAAGAACGCTCTCTGAGGAAAACATGAGAGCCACAAACAGAACTTTCAGACATATCATAAATGAGCGCAACTTAGCCAACAGTCCATCGTGCCAAACACGGTCGAATGCCTTGGATATGTCAAGAGCAAACCGCTCGAGATTCTCCAAAGTGTTCAATTGCGTTGTTCCAAACATGTGTTACATAAGTCAGAAGATCTCCTGTTGATCTATGTTTACGAAAACCCATATTGGTGATCGCTAATAATATTGAATCGTTCAAGATATTTTAGAAGATGCTCACTGATAACCTTTTCCATGACTTTCGATATTATTGAAAGCAGTGCAACTGGTCGGTAGTTATTTGGCAAGGTCTTCTTACCTTTTTTAGGTATCGGCTGAACCGTGGCACATTTCCAGCAGGACGGAAATTCCCTTTCTGTGGGATAGGTTAAAAAGTCTACAGAAAACTGGTGTTAGTTCCCTTGCACAGTTTTTGAGAACTATGGCAGGTATTCCGTCAGCGTCAGAAGCCTTCTTGGTGTCTAGCTTCATTAAAATACGCTTTATGATGCGCTGTCTAAAGACAACATCGGGCATCCTTTGACTGCAATATGGGAATAGTAGGTGGTGTTTTTCCTTGGAAATCGACAGTAGAATGTGAAGCAAAGAGTTCAGCCAACAAGTTCGCTCTCTCAACAGGTGTGGTTGCAATGGAATTATCTGGCCATGTGAGTGGTGGTATGGTGGACTTGGTAAAATTTTGGCACTCACTGCCTTAGCGGACTGCCCAAAAGGACCTGGAATTGTTGGGACAAGCGAGAAGTTTGTTTCTAATTCGTTGATTGTGTGCCTCCTTGGTTTCGGTGATAATTCCCTTGCATCTGTTCCGGGCTTGAACAAAGATGTTTCGATTTTACGGTGTTAGGATTTTCACGCCATTGTCGGTAGGCAATATGTTTAGAAGCAACAGCTTCTTTGCATTTTCGGTCGAACCAAGGCCGTTGGAGGAGCATTTCTTCGAAAAAGGGATTATGTAAGCTTCCATACCAGCCAAAATAACAACGGAGACCTCCCTGGCGCAGTTTAGATGGGTTATCGGATCGAAAACAAACGTCCATCCAAGGGAAAAAGTTCGAAAGTATTCCATGAGATCTTCCCATTTAGCAGATTTGTAGTGCCAAATCTTGCGCGGCCTAGGCGCCTCTCTGTCACTGATTGGCAGGATACTCGATGTCGAAAGCAGGCTTATGGTCGGAAGAACCTAACGGCGGATTTACGGTGTTTTTTTTTTTTTTTATTGGTCTAGCACACGTGCTGCAGGGAAGTCCCTAAAGCGCTCCAGGAGCGGCACGAGTGCGGAAAAAAAAAGCGATTCACGTTGTTCTTGAATCGCTGTAAATTGTACTCGGTGGGAAACACAGCGCTGGGCAAATTATTCCAAAGGGATGGACGTTCTCCATATAAAAGATTGCTTGAAAAGCGTTGTACACGGAGTAACAAGCTGAACCTCATACGGATGCGAAGCAAACCAGCGCGACGTGTATTTCTAACATGCACCGCTTTGGGAGGAATTAAGCGGGCTACATCCTTCGAACACTTTCCATGAAAATACTTGTTAGAACAGACTCAAGTCGCCAACCGTTCTTCGATGTTCCAGCGAATCAAGGGCCGCCGGTCAATTCCGGATCCCCAATCAGACGGACCGCCCTTCTCTGAACAGAATCCAACAAATGCAGTGTATGTTTGGAGCGGAGCCCCAAACGTGGGAGCAGTATTCCATAGTTGGTCGAATTTGGGCTTTGTAAAGAAACTTAACAGTTGCTGTGGGGTGTAAAGTAAGCTTTCTGGTTCTAATAATATTCCCAACTTTTGAGAAGCTCTCCTTGTTATGCCTGCAACAGTTCATGCCAAGACATATTTGCTCCCAAAACTAACGCCAAACAAATTGAGCGACGATGT
>CM032454.1:180331629-180516629 GCA_019049505.1 Pachyrhynchus sulphureomaculatus
TGTTGTATAAGGTTAGCCGGTTGATTTTAAAATAAAACATGGAAATATCGTAAATTATTAATTTAAATTATCAATTATTATCATCCTGTTAGTTTATTATTTATATTGGTTGTCCTACAGGTTTGCAACTGTGGCTTTTATTTAGATTCGCCGATTTTATTTTTTTATGGCAATTTGCACTTATATTTTACTATTTTTTAAATTCAGTTCAACTTCTAAATACAATCTTGTGTACCAGTTGTATTTTAAATTTTATTTCATAATAGCTGTGCCCGCGGCTCTCGGCTCGCATGGGCTACAGAGAAATTATTGCTTAGGTGTTTTTAAAAAGAACACGCTGGCGGCAAACTTTTTTCCCCCACGATTATTCACTATATCCTCCCTGCTTTTCCTTATGTTACCTAACGTAACAAAATATATACTAAAAACCTGTCCAAAAATATGTATGAATTTAAAAAAAAAAAACACTTGATAAGCGCAGTAACGGACAGACAGACAGAGAGACGTCGCTTTATTCCTTATGTTACCTACCATAAAAAAAATATATAAACTTAAACCTGGCCAGAGAACATATATATGAATTTACATATAATCGGCCAAAGGCAAGTCGAACTTGCGCAATTAGTGTTCCGTAAGTTGATTGCTTTTTAAAATTAACATTTTTTTGTTACGGAGCTATAAAGTGAACCAATGACTTCACAAAACAGACCCCAAATAAGTTTTTCAACAAAGTTTTTTTTTTCCAATCTTTACTGAAAACTGATGACCTTGAATTTTTTTTTATATACCAGATAAATTATTAAAGATAATTCACTCGTGAATATTACAGAATTTTTTTCAAAATTTTTTGGGCAGTACTATTCGAGATAAGGGGGGTACAGCGATTTTTTCACAATTATGTATATATATATATATATATATATATACATATATATATATATATTATATATATATATATATAAATATATATATACATATTATATAAATATATATATATATATATATATATATATATATATATATATATATATAATAGATATATATATATATATATTATATATATATATATATATATATATAATATATATATATATTTATATATATATATATATATATATATATATACATTTACATATATATATATAATATATATATATATATATATATAATATATATATATATATATACATTTACATATATATATATATATATATTATATATATATATATATATATATATAAATATATATATTAGCCGTAACCACGGCTCCGCTCACGTGGACTTGATTCACCTTTATCGTCACTGCTTATTCGTTATTATATAGCTCGAGGGGCCCTTGGAGGCCCATGGCTTGGTTGCATACTTGTCTCCACTTCTTTTTGTCTACTGTTAGCTTTTCCTAGTGCGGGATCCGGATCTTGCTTTACTGCCTGAATCCATGTAGATAGTGGTCTACCTTGCCTCTTCTTCCAAGCATCTTAATCGCTAGCTTCTTATGATTTGGCTTATAAGGGGTTTCGTATATAGACATTTTAATTCGTAGTTTGTTCTTCTTCTGCACAGTCCCTCTTCTTTCCTTCCTCCGTAGATTCTTCTCAAAGCTTTCCTTTCCCACACCTCCAAAGTCTCCTTTTCTCTTGCATTCAGTTTCCACGTTTCGCATCCATATGTCACCGTGGGTCTGACAACTGTCGTATATATTCTTTCTTTTCTCTTTTCTTGATACATTCTTTGATTGCAATATTGGATTCATTGCCCCCAAATATCTCTGTCCTTTCGCTATTTTTTCTTGTACCTCCGTCCTTTTTTGTCCACTCTCTGTTATTGTCACTCCCAGATAATTAAATTTGTCTACTTTTTCAAACATATATCTTTTCCCTAAGTTGTTTATTATATCTAAACTTTTGTTGTTTTTATTATCCTTCTTCTTTGTAATTTCCATGTATTTTGTTTTTTACTCATTTATCTTTAGTCCTCTCATCCTTCCCCTTTCTTCTATCCTACTTATAGCTTTTTTGAGGTTCTTTTTTGCTCTTGCAATCACTGCTACATCATCCGCATAGGCCAAACATTAGCAGGTTTGTTGGTATATCGTTCCATTTGTTTTTATTTTTGACTCCCGGATTATCTTCTTTAGTAACAAATTAAATAGACATGTCGACACTGGATCCCCTGTCTTAATTCTCTCTTCACCTTAAACTGATACTTTGCTCTCAACCAACACTCTATTTTCTGTGTCACTCAAGGTCATTCTCACCATGCGAATCAATTTACTTGGAATTTTTAGTTCTTCCATTATCTTGTAAAGTCCTTCTCATATTTTTGAAATATGAATTTTAAATGACCATTTAACGCAATTACTGTGATAAGAAATTAATCAATCTGAGAAAAAAATACTATTGACTTTACTGTTGATTTACTATTCACCAGACATTTGTATTCCTACGTATTTTTGATCCATCCAAATATGATATCCGATTGGCTAATAAACCTACTGAATTCGAGTAATAGTCCAAAAATGGCCTCAAACTGGTCAAAAGTCGACAAGTTAACAATAATAACAAGAGATTTGATGTATTTTTAGTCACTGGATCCAAATATGATACCTGATTTGCTTGTACACCTATTAATTTCGGATTAGGGTCCAAAAATGAGTTCACAATGGTCCAAAAATGGCTTCACAATGGTCAAAAGTGGTTAAGTCAGGAAACAGATTTTGATGTATTTTCAGTCACTTAATCCAAATATTATAAAAATGCCCAGATATGTTATCAATGCAATATTGGTCACTAAATTCAAATCTAACGTCTGATTTGCTCATGTATCTATACGATTTCAAGGTCATCATATTTGGATTCAGTGACCAAAAATACGTAGGAATCCATATATCTGGTTAATAGTAAATCAACAGTAAAGTCAGTAGTATTTTTTCTCTCGGATTGATCAATTTATTATCACAGCAGTTGCGTAAAAAGACCATTTACAATATATATTTCCATAATATGGCTCTACGGTGAAATCTTTGGCACAATGACACTATTCAGTATATCCTATATGACCTCTACACCAAACACTTTATTTTTGCACTCGACGCGTTCCCGCTGCTGATAAAGCTAACATGGTTAGCGAAACGCGCGTCAAGTGCAAAAATAAAGTGTTTGGTGTAGTGATGATATATACTGAGTACAAGATATATGGTGATCCGATGAAATTCAAAGTCTGTAGAAATTTTTAAACGGTAATATTTTTTTTTCTACCCACTGTGTAACGGAGAGACAGACAGATATAGAGAGGGACGTTGCGTTTTATAATATACCAGCTGTGCCCACCGCTCCGCTTGCGCGGACTACAGAATTATTGTTTGTTTTTTTTTGCGCTGACGGCAAACTTTTTTCAGACCTGATTCACTATTATTGTCACTGTTTAGTCCTTATGTTACCAAAGGTAACAAAATATATACTAAAACCTGGCCAGAGAACATATGTATGAAGTAAAAAAAAATAACCGATTAAGTGCAAGTTGAACTTGCGGAATTAGTGTTCCGTACGTTAATTGCTTTTAAAATAAAAAATTTTGTTACGGAGGTATAAAATGATCAGTGACTTCACAAATCACACCCTGAATGAGTTTTTCAACAAAGTTTGTTTCTAATCTTGACTGAAAACTGATGACCTTAAAATTTTTTCTTTCAATCTACACCCCGTGGAGAATATTCCAGAATTTTTTCAAAATTTTTTTGATAAGTACTTTTCGAGATAAGGCGGGTGGACAGCGATTTTTTTAAAAATAATATAAAGAAAAGTGCGCGCAAGTATTCCGTTATATATATATATATATATATATATATATATATATATATATATATGTATATATATATATATATATATATATATATATATATATATATATTACTAGTGTTTTTCACAACCTTTCAAAACTACATGGCTCTGATGAGGCCATCAATTCCTATATTATTACCAAATTTCAACTTTACAAATACGAGTAGTTTCGAAGAAAATCGGGCGTGACAGACGGACGGACAGACAGACAGTCAGACAGACACCGAAGTCATCTTATAAGTGTTTCGTACAGAACACTAAAAACGTAAATCGAAAAAGTGGTTCTCGAGTACTAAGTACAGTAACGGACAGACAGACAGAGAGACTGGTATATATATATATATATATATATATATATATATATATATATATATATATATATACTCGTATATATATATATATATATATATATATATATATATATATAGATGATAGATTCTAAAATTGAACCTTTAAACACCTTTCGGTCCGTGTCTAACCTCCTTAATTTTTCTGACAAGGATTTAATTGCTGACATAATTTGACTGAAGTACTCTATTATATATACACCTATTTCTTACACATTCTATATGAATTGAAAGTCAAAATTGAGAAATCTTTACGTGTGATCGATTCAGGGTTGGATATTTAAGATTCTGTCCGGGGGAAACGGGCACGGCCTTGCGTGAACTTACATTATTTTTAATTACAAGAATATCAGTAACGGAGAAACAAGATAAATACTTTTATTTTTGTTATTTTTTGGTGCTTTTGCTCCCTTTACCCAAACAAAAAATCTTTTAAAAAGTGTTTAAAATCTTTATAATGTAACTAAAATGAAAACAATCGTTGCAGTTCTCGTATGAGGAAATAACAACCAGCAACTGTTAATGAACATTATTATATAAACATTCACCCAGGTTAAAAAAAAAACTTACAACTGTTCACGGTATGTTCTTTGGTATTTTATTAATTTATTGTTTAAATTGCTTTCCTGAATTTAATTTTCCATTTCTTCTGGTTTTATATTTCGAGTTATAGTAATATATTAATATTAATACTAATTATAATGTCAGCAACAAAAAGCAAAGATGGGCTCTTTTCTCCAGTCAACGAATTATTGTACGTGGGGTGAAAAGTCCCCAGACTTTCCGAGAAATGGCAGCACAAATAAAAAAAATATGATTTTCAGTTACTGTCAACTCTTAAAAGATTTGTGTAAAATTTTTATGACATTCGGTCTATACGTTTGCGGATTACAGCTGCTTTTGATTTTTACTAAACGATGGAACAAAAAGAATTGTTTTCATATGTTGATTAAACATTTTGTTTGGATGAAAAAAATATAGCCAGAACCCAAGAGTGGCTTGAAAAGTGTTGTGGCACATCTCCTCCGTCGGAATCAACTACATATATAGATTATTTATAACAATATATTAACGTCCGTCGGTTCGTCACAGTATAAGTACTTATCAGCACAGCTTTATGGAGGGTAGATCTGTCATTAGTAATTTATTAGCGGTAACACAGGCAACGTCAGATGTCTTAAATCGACGCGGCCAAATGGATATTGTATATACAGACTTTGAAAAGGCATTCGATAAGGTCTCATTTGAGATATTGTTGAATAAGCTGGAGAAGGATTTTGGATTCCACGTGAATTTAATTGAGTTTTTAAAATCTTACCTTTATAATCGTGAACATGTGGTAAAGATAAAGGGGTATGAGTCCAAACCTTTTACACCTACATCCGGCATTCCGCAGGGGTCCAACCTAGGACGTCTGCTCTTTTTTACTCTATATCAACGGCATCACTGGTGTAGTTAAAAATGCATCCTGCCTGTTATTTGCTGACGACTTACAACTTTACTATGAAATCAGATCGCCTGCTGACTGCCGGATTTTGCAGAATCATATAGACAACGTTGCAAAATGGGCAATTGACAATAGGGTTTACTTTAGTGTAAATAAGTGTACTGTTGTTTCTTATACTAGAAAACTGAAGCCGATAAAGTTTACATATAATATTGAGAATGTCCTACTTTTGTATGAGGATAAAATAAAGGACTTAGGGGTGATTTTTGATTCCAAATTGACGTTTAACTATCATGTAAGTTATACAGCAAGTAAAGCGAACAAAATGTATGGCTTAATTGTCAGAAGCACAACAGATTTTAGAAGTACAAATTGCATAAAACAGCTATACATATCCTATGTTAGAAGTATATTAGAATATGCGAGTATAGTATGGTCACCCTTTTATAATTGTCACTAGTGAACACTTCAATTGATACAGAACAAAATGATGCATTACATGCATTATAAACAAACCGGTTCATATAACTCTATGATCTCTTCTACACTGTTGCACGAACGCTATGGATGGTAACCTTAGAGAAACGTAGAAAACAATATTGCATGCTCTACAAGTAGTGAATGGTCTCAGTGATGACCCGGCATTTCTGTCCAACTTATATTTTAGTGTGCCAACGTACACCACAAGAAATCATAGCACTTTCTATATATCAGATGTAGCCTGGGATCTCCATTGTATAATGCTTGCATGCTATACAATGGAATCCAGAATAGCGTAGATATATTTAATGATAAGTGCAGTCTTTTCAAAACTAAATTGCGTGCGTTCTTTTAAGTGTATGTAGATTATTATGTAATGTTATTTAAAATAAGTTAATTTAAGTTCTAGTATTTTGTAATTGGAAAGATCTCTGTGATCAATCTGTAAAGTGCAATAAATAAATATATAAATATATAAATATATATGTAGACGATTTAATAAACTTAGATGCAGTAGTACAAGCAACGATGATGTATCATGTTCCGGACGTCCCAATAAGGCGGAAACTCTATTGAAGAATAAAGTCGATTTTTAGCAAAAATATTGTTTTTTCTTCAAAAGTATCGGCCCCATGAGTAATGTTTCCTTTTCCTATGATACTTTCAGACAAATAAGTTATTCTACTATTACAAGTAAATAAAAAATTAGCAAGCGCATCTTGCTTCTACTTCAAGATTTTGTATGCTTTTTATATTCTGAGTATTAATTAACATGTAGGCTGAAAAGATTTTGGACTGACACATAGATGTCGATTAAATACTGTTTTTTGATGGGAAAAAATACTGTTCAAACAAAGCAATGGCTTGATAAATGTAAAGGGAACTCTGTCCCTGAAAAATCACTCATCAATTACTGGTATGCTGAATTTAAACACGGTCGTACAGATACAAATGATGCTGAACGCTCTGGACGCCTAAATGAGGTGGTTACACTGGGAAACATAAAAAAAAGTTCAAAAAATTGTTTTGGATGGATCGTGTTGGTCATATTTTGGATGAACATTTGGGCATGAGAAAGCTCTGTTCGACATACGTACCGCGTTTGCTCACAGTGGACCAAAAACAACAACGTGTTGATGATTCTGAGCGCTGTTTCGGACCTGTTTTTAAGCGCAATAAAAAGGATTTTTTCATGCGATATGTGACAATGGATGAAACATGGATCTACCCCTACACACCGCAATCAAATCAGCAGTTAGCTGAATGGGCAGTAGCCGGGGAAAGCCGCCCGAAGCGACCAAAGACACAACAGGGAAGATTTTGGCCTCTGTATTTTGGGATGCGCGTGGAATAATTTCCATCGACTAAGCTGAGAAGGGAAAAATCATCAATAGCGAATATTATATAAAGTTATTGGTGCGTTTAAAGGCAGAAATCGCAAAGAAACGGCCCCAAATGAACAAGAAAAAAGTGTTATCTCATCAAGACACTGCACCGTGCCACAAGTCAATGGTTACGATGGCAAAATTGCATGAATTGAAGTTCGAATTGCTTCCTCATCCACCGAATTCTCCAGAGTTGGCCCCTAGCAACTATTATCTATTCACAGACCTTAAAAAAATGCTCACGGAAAAGAGATTTGGCTCCAATGAAGAAGTTATCGCCTAAACTAAGATCTATTTTGAAGGCAAAGACAAATCCTTCTACAAGAAAGGTATAGAAATGTTAGAAAAGCATTGGACTGATTGCTCTTGAAGTAAACTATGTTGATGAATAAAGCCCAATTTTGCAACAAAATGTGTTTTAAATAGCTACACCAAAAACTTTTCAGCCTACATGTCATATTTCTCGTTTTTTTTTCGTTTAGAATAACAACAGCTAAGCATTTTTTTGCTAATTATATTGTCTTCATATTAGAGAACCCATCGAGCGGAAAGCTTTCTCAAACCCAAAATATCGTGTAAAATGTGCCGGACACGTCCTATCGGGATTTTTGCAAAGTGATTATTTAGTAGGGTGTAGTGAGTTTTTATCACAATCTCTTCGGTCACAGAAGTTTTCGAGAGTCCTGAGCGTTAATCATCTTGAATGGATGTACGACCATGTTTAGATTCTGGATCCCACTTTTTAATCGTCGCAAAAGAAGGAGAAGAAGCATTTAATGTGATATTTAACTCTTTTTGAATGTCCGTAGGAGTTAAAACTTTGAAAAAGACCTATTTTATAACAATCTCCCCCTGTATTAATAATCGCCTGACATCTTCAAGGCATGCTGTCGACGAGATTTTCTGAATACCAATACAATGATCTCCAAATTTTTCGAATCTCGCGAGGCAACTGAGTCAAAGTCGTCAGTGTCTTTCCCCTAAGCTTTCTCTTTATAAAGGACCAAACGTTGTTAACAGGTCCAGCGATTGTGAGGGCCACTGTAGCACCTTATCATGGGCCCAAGGGAGCCGCTTTGCTACGTGATTTTCGCCCAGCAAAGGTTTCTCTAACGTGCTTCGGAATTTGACATCATGAGCACGAAGATGTTTTCGAGTGGTCTCATGGGACACATTCAAACCCGAATTTCTTAATTTTACCACTCCTTGACGCAGCATCAATTTCGAATCCCGACTTTCGGAGTGACTTTGCCTACCGAGCCATGTTTTAGCAACTCGTCGACATTTTTAATCTCGTTAAAACGATTTATCCACTTCTTCACAAATGATACCGACGTTTTAATAAATTTGACGGCCGAGGAATGTGTCATTTTAGGCCCCTTCGGATAAGAACAAAGAACCGACGCGCAAACATTTTAGATTTTACGTGATTTCGACGAAAGTTCGAAATCGACTGATACTTTTACTAAAAATCCGTCGTAGGTTCCCTCTACCGATTTTTTGTTGAATCGCTAGAATCGCATCTACCAAAAATGAATTATCGCGGCCACGTTCTTACTTGACGGATTATAATCTCTTATAACTGGACTTGGACGATTCATACAGGAAATAATTAGCAACAAGTATTTTAATTTTTTATCGATGTTATTTAAGAATAGCTAAGATAAGAAACACTCTGCATATTTTTTAATTGTCAATATACTTACCACATTTTAGTTACTTTCAGTAAAAATAGTTTAAATTAAAATAATATTTATCTAACTTGGAGGCAAGACCAAATTTAATTGGAAACGACATGGATTTTAATATCTTTCTTATTATTGAACAGATCTGAACGAATTTTGGAAATATTATATAAATGACCATTATAACCTCACAAAGATATTCCTTACTTTGTTAAGTACAATCTGAATAAAAATCCGTTTACCAAATCATTACAATTCTTACGTACTTCAATTTTGTGCATTTTTTAGATAATGTTAAAACATGTTTGTTTACCCGATTGTTACAAAAATACAACTATACACACGTGTCTGACACTTCACAGCACGTCATCTAATAGGTAACACTTAACAAATCTTATAATAATTTGGTCATCTTGGCGCCATATCTCTATCAGGCCGAGAACTTTTGAAACGACCCCCGTATTGTTAGTCCAGACACGTTTTTAAGATTAAAAGTAGATATTTTGTATTTTTTATCCCGTTTTTACGTCGGTTTATTTTTTTTTAATTTCATTTTTATTTCGTTAACTAGTCGATAACTATGTCAACCAAAATTAATAAAACCGACGTCCAATAACCGATGGCAAACATAAAACTCATTCGAACCTTAGCGCTAGAGCCAATAAAAAACGTAAAGGACAAATACCTGGTTGAATTGCGAGTGATTTAGATTTTAATTAAAAATTTCTTGTTTCTAGAAGGTTGATTACGGCTGCAGTTTTTCGAATTGTGCCTGTTTAAAATGAATGAAAATTGAAACATGATGGCGTCATGTAGGCAGCATAAATCAAATGAACAAAAATCTAATAAAGCACTTTAATCTTAAAAACTAGTACAAGAGTCCCATGAAAGATTGATTTTGAAATATTTATAGTAAAAGAGAAAAAAATAAATGAAAACACCCATCATCATCATCATTAACTTATTCCATTCGTAGTCGGATGTAAGTCTCCCCAAGTTGTCTCCAATGAGCTTTGTTGTTTGCTTTTTGTATCCAATTATGTCTCGCTAATCTTTTTATATCATCCCTCCATTTTGACTCTGGTTTACCTGTGCATCGTTTGTGTTCTCTAGGCCTCCATTGAACTATCCGCCTTGTCCATCTATTATCATTCTGTAATATGACCCTCTCAATTCCACCTTAATATACATATTCGTTGTATTATATTTGTCACTTTTGATCTTCTTCGAATCTCGATGTTAGGAATACGAATTTGGAGTCTAATATTTAGTATTCTCCTCTCGATTGCTCTTTGGGTTACCTGCAGTTTATTTATTATGATTTTATTTAAAGCCCAAGTTTCAGTGCCATATGCTAATACCGGCAATACATATTGATCGAATACCCTGGCCTTTATTGTATATGGGATAGGGTGGTCCAAATTGGACACTTTTAAAGGAAAACACCTTTATCTAAAGGAGATAGACGAAAACTAATGTCGGTGTCTGAGGCCCAATTTTTATGATAAACTATGGTGAAAACCGCATATCGATATCTAGTACCTTTTCAGGTATACAGGGTGATTTTCAAAAATCTGCATTTTGGAAAAATGTTTGTCCTTATCCAAATAGAGCTCTAAATTACCATTCTAAAAATATAGCACACTTTATATTTCGCTTAAATCTACTTCAAAATATAAAGGTTTTCAGTTTTTACGCGAGTTTTAAATGCACATTTTGTAAAGTAGTCATTGGACGGAACGGCAATATCAATTGTTTACCGATAGCAGTCAAATCATAAAAAAAAATCCCAGAAGTAACTCTAAGAGTCATAACTACAATGAAATTTACTAAATGCTACAGTACTTCAAACTATGTAGAAAATAAAACAAAACAACAATAAAACAATTTATTCCGAGTAGAGCAAATTAAAACAAAACAATTTTTTATAAGAGATGTTCGACATGTCGACCAGTTTCATTTACACATAGGCGGCACCTTTTCTGGACACTTCTTACCGAGTTGATTAGTTCAAGAGGAGTGAGAGCTGCAAAACTTTGAATCACTACGACTTCTAACTCTTGCCTGGTGTTTGTCGGCAATTTAAAAATTAGGTCTTTGAATCTCCCCTAGAGATGGGTCCATGAGTGTTAAATCCGGTGATCTTGCCGGCCAACGGTTCGGACCTTGGTTGGCTATCCAGTTAGTGTCGAAATTAGCCGATAAAAAATTACTGATAACTGCAGCGTTATCAGGGGGTGCCCCGTCGTGTTGAAAAAATACATTTTCCATTAACGGAAGTTCATCAACAAGAGGTTCTATTTGCTGCCTTAAAATTTCTAAATATTTCTGAGACATGAGTGTTCCTTCGTAAATAAATGGACCTATAACGACAGGGTCCAAATCTGCCTTCATTTCTTTGCTCCACAACTAAATGAGGATATTCTTGTGCCAACGTATAAGAATTGTAACGGTTAAAAATACCTGCATTGCTTACATAAGCTTCGTCTGTCCAAATGCAATTTAATGAAAAATTCGGAACATGGTTATAATTCTCCAGAAGCCATTGACAAAAGTCCATACACCGTTGAAAATCTCCGTCTGTAAGGTGATGAACTTTTTTGTCCTTTATGGCCTGAATTTGTGCTTCTTCAAGGTACGACTTACGTTAGTTCTTGGTGGTCCAGTGGACTCTTTTAACCGTCGGGTTGAAGTGTTGGGATTATTTCCGATAGTTCCTAAAACTACTATTTCTTCTAATTCCTTATCCCTGTTTGATGGATAATTTTTGGGTCATTTCTTTTCAAACTGGCCACTATTAACTAGGTTATGTCGCAATCGAACGAATATATCCTTGAAGGGTTGACGCCTCTCTGGATACCGTTCGTGGTACAAATTACTTGCCGCTAGGACTGAAACCGGTCGATATTTTGAACTTCTCTTATAGAAAATTGTTTTGTTTTAGTTTGCTCTACTCTGAATAAATTGTTTTATTGTTGTTTTGTTTTATTTCCTACATAGTTTAAAATACTATAGCATTTAGTAAATTTCATTGTAGTTATTACTCTTGGAGTTACTTCTGGGATTTTTTTTATGATTTGACTGCTATCGGTAAACAATTGATATTGCCGCTCCGTCCAAAGCCTACTTCACAAAATGTGCATTTAAAACTCGCGTAAAAACTGAATACCTTTATATTTTGAAGTAGATTTAAGCAAAATATCAAGTGTGCTATATTTTTAGAATGGCAATTTAAAGCTCTATTCGGATAAGGAAAAATATACAGGGTATCCCTTTTAAAGAATATGTTTTTGCGTTAATAACTATTGAAATATTAGTTGTATGTAACTTACAATGTTGAAATTCACGTGAAAAAGTGCTTTGAGAATGTTTTTACAGAAATCAAACATTTTCAATAGGAAAAGAAGTACAAACATTTTTCCAAAATGCAGATTTTTAAAAAACACCCTATATATCTGAAACGGTACTAGATATCAATATGCGGTTTTCATCATCGAGTTTATCATAAAAATTGAGCCTCAGACACCATCGTCAGTTTTCGTCTATCTCCTTTAGATAAAGGGTTTTACCTTTAAAAGTGCCCAATTTGGACCACCCTGTACATTGTAACCTTCCGAACGCAGCCCCAGCTAACGAGACTCTTCTATCCAAGTCAGCCTTTAAATTATTTTTTGATATGTCGATTTTTTTATTCTAAATATATGAATGTTTGTACATTTCCTATTCTTTCACCTTCTATTAATAGTTCCTGGCTGTTATCTTCACTTTCGTTGTTGAAATATTTGGTTTTGATGAAGTTTATTTTTTAGATCTATTTTTCGGGAGTTGTTATTTAATTCCAGCAGCATTTCTTGTAATTCTTCTTTTGTGTCCGTGATCAGAGTAACATCATCTGCGAACCTTAAATGATTTAATCGGTCACCATCCATTAGTATTCCTTTATTTTCCCACTTTAACGATTTGAACATGTCTTCTAGAGTCAACGTGAACAGCTTTGAAGACATCGAGTCGCCTTGTCTAATTCGTGTTTTAATTTTGATTTTATTTGTTTCTTCTTCAAACATTATTTGTGAAGTGGCATATATATATATATATATATATATATATATATATATATATATATATATATATATATATATATATATATATATATATATATATATTATATATATATATATATATATATATATATATATATATATATATATTGAAGAAGAGTTGTGTATCTTTCATCGACTCCATTGTTACCTAAGGCGGTAAGGATTGCCCACATCTCTACCGAATCAAAAGCTTTTTCGTAGTCAACTATTGGTATCCACAAGGTGACCTTATATTCATTTGCTTTTTCGACTAGTAATCTAATTGTTTGAAGATGGTCCAAAGGGCTATATCTACGTCTAAACCCCGCTTGTTCATGTGGTCGATAACTGTCTGATTTTTTTAGTAAATTTATATGTTATGATTCTAGTGAGTATTCTGTATAGTGCCAGTACCGAAAATACCCGTACTGCATATCAAATTCCAGTTTTGAAAAATTTATTTGCTCAAAATTATAATATCGTTTAAATGTGAACCGTTACCGTCCCGGCACTCTTATAAGCGAACGGTGAAATTATTGATCATAGTTCGTCAATTTTATGATTGCTGACATTTCCTGGAAGGATATTTTCTTTTAATTCATCCAGAAAGCAAAGATTGTTAGTGCTTCCAGGTCTTTCTTAAGTTGAACGACTTCTTGTTGTCCATGGATATTTACATGAGTATTCGATGTTCGAGCATTCAAGGGGAATGAAGAAATAAGCGTACTGTTATCTGCAAAGCTGTAAATTGGATTTCTAGTCCTTTCCAGCAGATCGTTAATGGAAATGAGAAAAAAGTGAACAGTGTGGAGCCTTAGGGCAAACTGGCGTTGATAGTAAAGATGTTTGGAAGAAATCCGTCGACTGCCATTCGTAAAGAACGCTCTCTGAGGAACATAAACAAAACTTTATAGACATACCATAAGAGGGTAGTTTAGTCAACAATCTATCGTACCAAACACGGTCGAATGCCTTGGATCTATCAAGTGCAACCGGTCGAGATTCTCCAAGTGTCCAAGTCCCAAAAATGTTACATAAGTTAGAAGATCTCATGTTGATCTTCGTTTACGAAAGCAATATTGATGATGGCTCCATCCGATCCATCCTTCAAGATATTTTAAAAGATGCTGATTATAGCCTTTCTATGAGTTTCAATATTATTGAAAGCAATGCGACTGATCGGTAGTTGTTTGACAAGTTCTTTTTGCCTCTTTTGGTTACCAGCTACCGTAGCGCATTTCTATAGGATAGGTTAAAATGTTTACAGAAAACTAGTATTAATTCTCTCGCGCATTTTTTAAGTACTAAGGCAGGTATTCCGTCAGCACCAGAAGCTTTTTTGTATCTAGCTTCATTAAAATACGTTTTATGATACGGTCTCTAAAGACAATATCGGGCATCATTGACTGCCCTATGGGAATAGTTGGTGGTGTTTTTCTTTAGAAATCAACAGTAGAATGTGAAGCAAAAAGTTCAGCTAACAAGTGAGCTTTCTCAATTAGTGTTATTGCTGTAGTATTATCCGGCTATGTGAGTGGTGGTATAGTAAATTTAGTGAAATTTTGACTAATGGTCTTAGCGACTAACCACCGGATCTGAAATTATTGAGGCAGGTAAGAAGTCTGTTTTTAATTCTTTAATTGTGTTGGTTTCATTGATATTTTCTTTGCATCTCTTCCAGGTACGAACAAAGATGTTACGATTTATGACGTTACGATTTTCACGCCATTTTCGATAGGCAAGATGTTTAGAAGCAACGGTTTCTTTGCATTTTCGGTCGAACCAAGGCTTGCCTTTGGAAGGGCATTTTTTTGAAAAATGGTTAATATGAATATCCTATTACTGGCTAATTTTCTGTAAAAAAAACCAAGCGAGTGTGGAATCATAATGACTTCACAGGTGAAAAGAGAAAAAACAAGATTCAGTTTGAAGAGAGAGAAAGATTAAAAGAGATAGAGAAAGCTCCTCTACAACCTAGACCTGTTCTTGATGCATCTGCGTATATGTGTATAAAATTGCAGTAATTAGTTAAATTAGTATGGAGGGATGTATGGTCTGTAAAGGTTGAAATTGTCAACCTTACATTCTGAGCTAAGTCGTAGAAATCAACTTCTAGTTGGAAAATATTCCGAATACTTCTTAGTTCTTCATTGTGTTTTCTAAATGCTAAATATAAAAATCGGGATTGGGGGATTGTAACTCTACCAGTGGCAATCAATAATTGGAATTGTGACAAATGGGAGCTGCGGCATCATAACCTTAGATCCGGTTGTACAAAATGCTTAACCAAGCGGCAATTCAAAATTAAGTGTGCAGTTATACATATTTCAGAACTTGAAAAGTTAAATAAAAACCAAATATTTATGTAAAGATGAGTAAAAAACAATACAAAGGAAATCAATTGAGAGTTCAGTCATATTTACACCACATAAAAAATTAATTAGATACATACAAGTATATGTACAACTTTTAAGAACTTTGTTCACAGATCATTGTTTATGTCAGGGGTGCTCAAACGGTCGATCGCGAGTGCTTTTTGAGTCGATCACGAGAAAAAATTCCGATATAGAACTATTCACAGATTTTGTTTTAGGTAACTAAAACAAAATGTAATGAATAAACTACTAAAATTTATTCGATCCACAATTAGGCCAGAATAACCCCCTCATCACTTTCTTTTATCGTAATAACCCCCTGCTAGCGGCAAAAGGCGGCTTTATCAAAGGAACGCGCGGTACTTGTCAAAGAAAAGCCGCGTTTTTGATTCCCGCCGATTTTTCTAGCAATTTCGGGCGGCGTGTTTGACGGGAACATTCGAGACTTCGTTCGCGCCGATATAAATGTTGCACCTGCAGGAATAGGAGTCAGTCTGAGTTGTAACTTGAAGGCGATACATCGATACAAAGTTTATTAATAAATAGTCCAAAATTAGTGCGGCGAAGAAAAGTAAAACTTATCATTTTAATAACGATTGGGAGGAAGAATTTTTCTTTTGTATGGTAAAGGATAAGTGCATTTGTCTCATTTGCCGTGCGTCAGTTACAATACCTAAGCGTGGGAACTTAGAGAGGCATCATAAAACGGTTCATAAAAACTATGAAAAGGATTTTCCGTCACAGAGTGAATTAAGAAAACGAAAAGTACGTGAGTTGATAACTTGTTTGAAAAAAGAACAAACCATGTTCACAAGACCAGCCAAACAATCAAAAGCTGCAACGATCGCGTCATTTAAAATGTCTTATATATTGGCGAAACACAAGAAACAATGATGGATTGGTTGTAAAGGAAGCATTTATTGAAGCGGGTGAGACTTTATTTGGAGATTTTAAAAATAAAACAGAGATTATGTCTGCTATTAGAGAACTTCAGTTATCTCGTCCGACTGTCACAAGGCGTGTTGAAGTCATGAGTCAGGACATGGCAGATAAACTAAAACATGATATCATGGAATGTACATACTTTTCTTTACAGTTCGACGAATCCACCGATATGACAGACACTGCCCAGCTGTGTATTTTTATTCGAATGGTATTCAATCACATCTCGGCTAAGGAAGAGTTTTTGACAATGATTCCTCTGAAAGGAAAGATCCGTGGCGAAGATATATATGACGTTTTCTTCAATTTTGTAACAAACTACAACCTACCAATATATAAACTAGTGTACATTACAACCGATGGAGCACCAGCAATGACTGGAAACGAAAACGGTTTTGTGGCATTGTCTCGAGCTAATGATGATTTCCCTTCATTTTTCTCCTTCCATTGCATTATACATCAACAAGTTTTGTGTTCAAAAGTTCTAAACATGGAGGAGATTATGGGCGTTGCAATAAAAATTGTGAATTCTATCCGTGCATGTAGCTTGCAACGACGGCTCTTTAAATTGCAGTTGGAAGGTAGTGAGTCAGCTGAACACACTGATTTAGTTCTTCACACGGACGTCAGGTGGTTGAGTCGCGGAAAATTCCTAGAAAGGTTTCAAGAATTATTGCCCGAAATAACAGCTTTTCTGGACGAAAGAGGTGATGACACTCAGATGCTGAAAAACGGAAAATGGCTGACTGATTTGGCATTTTTGACAGACATCACAATGCATTTAAACACCATTAATTTGGAGCTTCAAGGTAAAGGAAAAACTATTATTGAGATGATTAGCGCAATAAACGCATTCAAAAGAAAATTGCAACTTATGATAGATCAACTGAAAAGAAAGGATCTGAAAAATTTTCCCTCTTTGAAAGCAAGGATTCCTCAGTTGAATTATGATATTTATGAGGCAGAATTATCAAATATTTTGGGCCAATTCGAAATACGTTTTTATGATTTCAGTAAATTGGCAAATATCGCATCATTTATGAGTTATCCTTTTTCGTGTAAAAACATTGAGGAATTAGCTACTGAAATAGCAAGTCAGTTTAACATGGACTCAGGTTCTGTTGAAAATGAGTTAGTGCAGATTATATCAGATATACATCTCAAAGCCACAGCATCTGATACAAAATTCTGGTGTTTTATATCTGAAGATAAATATCCGAATCTAAGGCAAATCGCCCTTCAACTGACGGCAATGTTTGGGTCAACTTACTTGTGCGAGTCTGCATTTTCTGAAATGAAGATAATTAAGTCACACACATCACACATCGACTAACTGACGAACATATGTCATCATGCTTGCGATTAGCACTCGGTAATTACGTACCATCTTATGAAAAGTATGCTGAAGACATGCAGTGCCACGCTTCAACATCCAAAGTCACTCTTTAGTTAAGTTTAGACACTAGAACTCGTTTGTTTTGTAAGAACCAATAAACTAGCAATTTTGAATAATTATGAGTTTTTTCATTGATATTTTAGATCAGACCTACACTTACCTTGACTAAAAAAATGAATATTGTGCGGAAAAC
Source organism: Pachyrhynchus sulphureomaculatus (assembly GCA_019049505.1). Taxonomy (NCBI): domain Eukaryota; kingdom Metazoa; phylum Arthropoda; class Insecta; order Coleoptera; family Curculionidae; genus Pachyrhynchus; species Pachyrhynchus sulphureomaculatus. Next base: position 180,349,798 of record CM032454.1, read on the forward strand.
TAATATCTATGCCACGATACACCCTACCTAGACGACAATCCTGCATCACACTTACTTGCAGCCTCTCAGAGTCGATCGATCATAGTCTAACAATATTGAGGTAGATCGCCAGCAGTTCAAGTTTAAGCACCCCTGGTTTATGTGCTTGAATCTATCTCATGGATCTAGATGGATACCACCATACCTGAAAAGATAAGAAAAATCCTTCTTCTATTTTTCAGAGTATAATTTTGTTTTAATAATTAAAATTTTTGTATGGTAGAAATAGTTTCTGGGGTCTAAGCTTCTGCAATAAAACACGATTACGCATCTAACTTGATCTGAGAATTTGTGGCTCAACTGCTAACGAATCGGTAAAATGTATAGTGTACAGAGTAGTCATTTTTAGACGCCCGGCCTCGATTTATGGAAAATTGTTGGATATTTATTTTTTTTTTAAATGTAGAATGGTATAGTGCATGTCAAAGAGTATACTGACGTATTTGACATTTGGTAATGAAAACGATACTGGGCGCTGCGACGACAAATAAATGTTTTCTTCCATCGACATACCCTTTCTAAAACGGCATTGAAAAGCCCTAACTTTTCTCAACATGTTTTCTTTAAATTGGTGTTGAGTATTACTAATTTAAACAATAGACTGTAATCAAATAATTTATGTTTGTATAAGAACTTGCACGATAAAAATTCCTTTCTAAAATCTAGAGGTCTTTCCGGGGCCTCTGCCAAAAAGGCTTCAGTTAGAGTAGCTTTCGTGGCTCCCAGATAGATTCGAATTTCTTTATATTGTATGCATTCGATAAATAATGCGTTGCATGCTGTACCATATAGTGTACATCCATAATCCAAAATACACCTAAAGTATGATTTATAAAATATTAGTTCTGTTTTGACATCACATCTCTACCATGCTTTCGTTACATAATCTTAAGAATTATCGTCCTTTTTCAGATATAGATTTGATGTAATCAATTTAACTTACAGGACTTCATCACTGGTCTATTGAGAAGTGGACACTTTACATCTTTTCTTCGTATCCTTTACCTACTTGCCTGGACTCTACTTAGAGTCAGACCAGTTTCTTTAAACTTCTACATCCATTTGTTAATTAATTAAACACTTCATTTAGTCGCAGAATTAAAAACGGGCTGAACCGCGATAAAACGCTCCAAAGCAGCTAAATTTTCAAAGACCGGGGTTAAGCCAAAGAAAGTAAAACTTATTTATTGTGACCCTCATTATTTTAATAATTTTAAATCAGATTTTCAACGCCATATACCCAAACCATTAAAATCTGCTTTAACCTTTACATCACAACTTGTAATAAATCAGAATTTAGTCGGTTCTATCTTCTTTAAAACGGCAACACGCTTCTTCCACCTTCAAATTCTTCGAGCTTGGAATTTCTCGAAAATTAGTCATCGGGTTCTGTAACGGCTACTTCGACCCAAAGTTAAAGACTTCTTGGTTATGGTGTCTGCGTCATCGGTCTCGGCTAAACGGAGACATGCCGTTGCATTTTTTTTTTTAAGATTTGCTTCAACTTTTTTATCTGCTAAGGGTCAGAATATCCAACTTCCTAACTCGGTTATATATATATATATATATATATATATATATATATATATATATATATATATATATATGTATATATATATATATATATATATATATATATATATATATATATATAGTCCCTGGCCAAATTATTAGACGCACTGCAAGATTTCATGTAAAATATTAATTACTGAGTGACATTGTACCGTTTTATTATTTTAAATTGATTTGTTTTTTATTATCCAATCAATTACCTATTTATTTGACATAAATAAAACAGCATTAATTTAGAAAAGCATAAGTTTATTAAGTTTTAAAGAAAAGTGAAATTAATGTTAGTAAAAGTCAATATTTAGTTGAGCCACCTTTAGCCGCTATCAAAGCTTTAATTCTGCGCGGCATGCTATCAATGCAAGATTGTACTGTCTCCTGCATTTGAGGATGATGATTCCACACATGAATAATCTTTTCTAGGAGCTGGGTTTTGTTGGTAATCACATCTTTAGCCACTTCTCTTTTCATCAGCTCCACACATTTTCAATGGGCTATTACCCGGCTAATCCAACAGAGGGATACTTTTTTCTGCCAAAAAAGCTTTAACAGACCGAGCAGTGTGGCAGGGAGCTCCATCTTGCATGAAAGTGAATAGTTCCCCATTTGGAAACCATTCTCTGAGCTGCGGAATCAACCGATTTTGTAATACTTCTTTGTACTGATCTTGCCTCATTATTCCTTTGACGACGTACAGACGTCCAGTGCCCTTGCCGCTGATGACTGACCAAATCATCACTTTGGTGGGATGTTTAAGCGTCGGGACGACACAATCAGGATGAAACTTTTCTCCATGACGACGACGCACATACTGAGCTTTATTCTGCAAAATTTCGAATGTGCTTTCGTCACTGAAGCAGACTGTCAAAAATAGGAAAAAATATATAAACTTCCATGTTTATTTGCTTTATTTAACTGAAAATGATAATAATGTATCAATTATTGATTAAATTGCTGTATCTTACCGATCTCCAGAAGTCCACATCTTTGTCTTGCCATTGTTTGGCCCACTTCAGGCGCTTTGCTTTCATTGCAGCTGTTAACTTGGGCTTCCTGGCGGGGCGACAGGCCTTAAAATCTAATTCTTTCAATTTTCTTCGAACAGTGCGCTCAGAAGCATTTACGCTAGCATCCTGCCATATGTTAAAAATAAATACAAATATGTAGTCTACAACAATTCTTTTAAATAAAAATCAATAATATTGTAGTTTAAATATACCATTATTGCATAAAAACTCTTAAGAAACATAAAATTACTAAAAAAAATACAGTGCGTCTAATAATTTGGCCAGGGACTATATATATATATATATATATATATATATATATATATATATATATATATATATATATATATATATATATATATATATATATATATGCATATAATATTTTTTCTTAGTGTACGAAGCACTTATAAGACGACTTCGGTGACTGTCTGTCTGTTTGTCTGTCTGTCCGTCTGTCTGTCTGTCTGTCTGTCTGTCACACCTGATTTTCTCCGAAGCTATTTGTCATAGAAAGTTAAAATTTCGTAATAATATAGGAATTGATGGCCTCATCAGAGCCGTGTAGTTGTAAAAGTTAAATTTTGACTTAAGGGGTTAGTTTGGGGGGTGAAATCGGAAATGAAAAAAAATTTTTTTTACTAGGTCTTCGAATGTGGTGTCAAATGAAAGCTTGTGAAAACACGAGTAAAAAATATATATATAATGTAATACTTGCGTATACTTTTCTCTGTATTAGTTTTAAAAAATCGCGAAAAATCGCTGTCCCCCCACCTTATCTCGAAAAGTACTGATCAAAAAATTTTGAAAAAATTCTGGAATATTCTCCATGGGGTGTAGATTGAACGAAAATTATCAAGAGTGCATTACCTTTAATAATTTATCTGGTATATAAAAAACAAAAATTTCAAGGTCACCAGTTTTCAGTAAAGGTTAGAAACAAACTTTGTTCAAAACTCATTTGGGGTGTGTTTTGTGAAGTCACTGATCATTTTATACAACTGTAACATATTTTTTTTATTTTAAAAGCAATCAACGTACGGAACACTACTTGTGCAAGTTCAACTTGCACTTGACCGGTTATTTTTTTTTAGGTTCGCTTGTTTAATTAAATAGATATGTTGAAGTTCGTCCTTGTTTCAGACCATTTTTAAAATGTTATTATATACCATTTATATCTGAAAAATAATTATACCAAAATTGCATAAACAAAATACTCGATTAAGGTCTCTTGTTTCATGTATTCACCATTTTTCAAATATTTAACTCAAATATTCTTTCCAAATATTTACCTCAGTAATATATATATTATCGGTAAAAATAATTATTTCATCAATGATTCTTTATTTAAAAAATTTATTGACTCAATTCAAATTCCACTAAACTACAAACTTCTTTCTTTAGGTGTGACATAGTTGTATACAAATATTCCACAAGAGCTTGTACAAACTGTAAATGAAAAATGGGATCCGTTAAGAGAATATATTTCCATGTCAGAAAATGATTTTGTTGATGCTGTTAACCTTACACTAAATACCAATTATTTCTAAAAGAAGAGATTGATGGATAAACCATGGGTTCTCTCATCTCATCTGTCATTGCTTAATTAGTTATGGAATTCTTGGAGGAAAAGCTTATTGAGATATTAAATTTCGACATATTCTTTTTCAAAAGATACGTTGACGATTGTTTCGTGGCTGTGCCTGATAATAAAACAGACCAGATTTTCCAAAAATTCCATAGTTTTTATAGCAAATTACGGTTCACATCAGAATTAGAAGAGGACAATAGGATGCACTTTATAGACATGACAGTAATCAGAAAAATCAATAAAATCATTACAGAATCGTACATTAAACATACCTGCTCAGAACGATATCCAAATTTTTATTCAAACCATCCCAAATCCCAAGAAACCAGCGTTACTGTTAGTTTAGCTGACAGAGCAATAACACTGATCTTTCCTAAATTAAAAGGTAAAGCGTTATAGAAAGTACGACAGGTTTCACTATAAAACAATTTTTAAAAAGAATGATATAAACCGAACACAAGCAAAGCAAAATAAATTCGTAGCTCTTCGGTATACAAACTTTTTGAAAAATTAACAAGTGTTTTATAGAAATATAATATTGTGGTTTGCCATAAATCCCAAAATAAATTAAGTTCCCCATGTACAAATCTTAAAAGTCAAATACCTATCATGAACCAGTCCAGTATAATGTATTCAATACCTTACACGGATTGTCCCTAAACAAACATAAAACAGAGCTAAAACATGAAAGTGAAATTATAAATGAAGATAGAAATTACTTCAAATTATCTATCAAAAAAGTGTGAAATTAACAAAGGAAAAAATACTGTAAACGACCGAGCTGACATAAAAGGAATTAGTTATAAATATACGAATTAATTAATTAATTTTTCTCTTAATACCAACATTCTCCATAATAAATAAGTAAACAAAAATCTACAGAAAACGAATCATCCAAACTTAAAAGAAAATAAACAGGAAATATTTAACAGTCGCATTCTCAACGTGCGTATTATTTCTTAAAACATTTAATGTTAACTAGTGTTAAAATTTTAAAATTTTATTCTTAAAAAATTGTAGTCTGATTTAAATGTATCTACGTATTATTTTTCATATATGAAAGGTATATAACAAAGTTTACAAAATGCTCTGAGAAAAGGGAGAAACGTCAACATATCTCTTTTAATTAAACATGTATATATATATATATATATATATATATATATATATATATATATATATATATATATATATATATAGCGGTTTATAGCGTCACTCTGCGCCTTCCGGTTCCTAACTTCCATTCTCCCCGATCATCCCACTCACCTGGTCGTAGATTTCGTTCGGACATTGCTTTTGTTATGCCCATAGACCAGGTTATTTTCGGCCTTCCCTTTTTCTTTCTTTCTGTAGGTGTTCACTGTAGGATTTGTTTTGCGATTCTATGGTGGTGCAACCTTTGGACATCGCCGTACCACTTTAATTGTCTCTCCTGTACGTCCTCTATCACTGTTCTTTCCATTTTCATTTTTGACTGGATCCTTTCATTTGACATCCTATCGAGCTTTGAAATTCTTGCCGATCTTCGCCAAAAATCCATTTCCAGAGCATTTAACCTTCTTTCAAGAGTTTTGTTTAGTTGCCATGTTTCGCACCCATATAGAACTATACTTTTGAAGATGACGTTGTAAATCTGTTGCTTTCTTTGCCTTCTGACATTTTTTGACCACAGAATGGTACCTATCAGTCCTTTCCCCTTTGCTATCCTCTCTTCCATTTCATTTTCTCTTCTTCCAGTGCTATCTATTCTAGTTCCCAGGTAAGTATATTGGTCGCATGTTTCAGTTTCGATGTTATCGTCCAATTTCAGGTCCTGCCTATCCCCACCGATCCGCAAGTACTTTGTTTTGCTCATGTTTACTGTGAGTCCCCAATTGTTATATTGGTCTATGAGCTTCCTTGTCATATATTCCAGATCTTCTGGATCTTGGGCGATAACCACCTGATCATCGGCGAAATGCCTCTTATAGAGTGTTGTCTCATCGTCTATTTCGATACCCATTCCTCGACAACTCTTGCTCCAATGATCGAGGGCCGCATCAATATATACTTTGAATAACGTTGGGGACAAGCAACACCCTTGTCTAAGACCTTTTGTGCTGTGAAAGCTTTCAGATATTTCTTTACCAATCTTTATTCTTGATTGACAATTTGAATATAGTTGTTTTATCGCTTGTATGGTGGTAACGTTAATAGATGTTCTTTCCAATACCTGCCACAGTTTCTTTATTGGTACATTATCGTAGGCCTTTGTTAAATCAATAAAGATTAGATGGACTTCTCTGTTGGTTGCTACTTTCTTTTCGGTTAGTTGATTAAAGCTAAAAATGTTATCCATACAAGTTCTTCCTGCTCTGAATCCCGCTTGCTGTTCAATTTTGTACGGAGCATATTCTTGTTCAATTATTGTTCTAAATTTATCTATATATATATATATATATATATATATATATATATATATATATATATATATATATACATATACAGTCAGTCCAAAAAGTCTGTAGACACCACCTGTGTCTGTGTTTAACTAATTAATTGGAACTATGAGAAAACACAATTAATATTTGAAACTTAACCAACTAGGATTAGTATTAAAAACAACTACGAAACATTTTATTTAGACGTTACTTCATTGTTATATATATAAATGTAAACAAAATTAATGTCAAAAACGTCTCCATACACTCAAGAACTGCATTGAAAAAAACACGTTATAATCAGCCGCATTTTATCCAGCTATCTGTTGCTCGCTAAACTGAAAACAAATTAATAATTTTTGGCCATACTTTATAATCTGTCACTTGTTGCTAGTAATTATACATATATATATATATATATATATATATATATATATATATATATATATATATATATATATATGTATATATATATATGTATATATATATATATATATATATATATATATATATATAATATATATATAATATATATTTCAATAAATGCGGTTAAAATAAGTAGAAAATGGTGGAGGAAATTGCAATCCTGTATTATGCAAAAAGTTGCGTTAGTCCGGGCAACACCGCTAAAAAAAACCGGATGATCGCCTGTTGTCATGTAGTAAAACCTGTTTTAGATGCACACCATTGTTGACACTTATATTTACTAATTTTAATAGCCGACTATATGTGGTTATATATAATTTATTAAAGTAGATATTTAGAAAATATTCAGCTGTTACTTATAAATAAAATCTTATTTATTTTCTTTTCTGTTTTCTAAAATGATATTAAGGAACCAGCTGAAGCAAGGTATTTTTGTAAAATCTGACAACCCTGTACATTTGACCAATTCATTAGCAGTCGATTCAGTCAGCTAGATTTCAGGGCAGTTCAGATGTGTGATCGCACTATAATATAAAAATGATCACGAATTAAATCTTTAATTAATAAAATTTTTCTTAGGGTCTTGATTAAGTTCATACTACAATATTATTTAAGTCTTTTTCATCTATGTACGGACTTATTTAGTGATATGTATTTAGTGAATAACCATTATTCGTAACCGTCAGTTATGAAAACTACACCTAAAGACTACATAATAACCCGACAAAATATAAATGCTGCTCGCTATCTCATTTCATGATAAATGAACTATATATGTTAGTGAAACAAAGCCTATGCCATTAAGCTTTATGTTTGGTCATAACTGAATTCCACGCTTAGCGAACAAAACCCAGTTTAATGTTTGTAATATAAGGTGGCTACTATTTGACTCTGTTTACTCAGTTCTCTTTTAACTTAAGCATTAAATTGATGGTTTTCCATAGGAATATAAAAAAATAATTGTTTTTACTGACGGCAAGAAAACACATTTTAAAAACTAGAAAAATAAAAAGAAAAAATATTGTTAACAAAGCAATGTTCGCACTCATCTGGCAAGCAAATAAATAAGAACGAAGAAGAGTGCTATTAGACGTCATGGTAGTGCTCCAGACATGTTATACACTAAAAACTAGTTTTATTATTTTTAGTGTTCCGTACGGAACACTTATAAGATCACTTCGGTGTCTGTCTGTCTGTCTGTCTGTCTGTCACACTCGATTTTCTCGGAAACTATTTGACATAGAAAGGTAAAATTTGGTAATAATATAGGAATTGATGGCCTCATCAGAGCCATGTAGTTTTTAGAATTACATTTTGACTTAAGGGGTTAGTTTTGGGGGAGTGAAGTCGGAAGTGAAAAAAAAAATTTTTTTACTAGGTCATCGAGTGTGGTATCAAATGAAAGCTTGTGAAAACACGAGTAAAAAAATATATATATATAATATTATACTTGCGCGCACTTCTTTGTATTATTTTTTAAAAATTCGCGAAAAATCGCTGTCCCGGGCCTTATCTCGAAAAATACTTATATAAAATTTCGAAAAAATTCTGGAATATTCTCCACGGGGTGTAGATTGAACGAAAAATTATCACGAGTGCATTACCTTTAATAATTTATATGGTATATAAAAAAACAAAAATTTCAAGGTCATCAGATTTCAGTAAAGATTGGAAACAAACTTTGTTGAAAACTCATTTGGGGTGTGTTTTGTGAAGTCACTGATCATTTTATACCACCGTAACATAAATTTTGACTTAAGAGGTTCGTTTTGAGGGGTGAAATCGGCAGTGAAAAAAAAATTTTTTTACTAGGTCATCGAGTGTGGTGTCAAATGAAAACTTGTGAAAACACCAGTAAATATATATATATATATATATATATATATATATATATATATATATATATATAATGTAATACTTGCGCACACTTTTCTTCGTATTACTTTTAAAAAATCGCTGTCCCCTATCTTATCTCGAAAAATACTGATCAAAAAATTTTGAAAAAATTCTTGAATATTCTCCACGGGGTATAGATTGAACGAAAATTATCACGAGTGCATTACCTTTAATAATTTATTTGGTATATAAAAAAAACAAAATTTCAAGGTCACTAGTTTTCAGTAAAGATTGGAAACAAACTTTGTTGAAAATTCATTTGGGGTGTGTTTTGTGAAGTCACTGATCATTTTATACCACCCTAACAAAAATTTTTATTTTAAAAACAATCAACGTACGGAACACTAATTGTGCAAGTTCAACTTGCACTTGACCGGTTTTTTTTTATTTTTGATTTGATACACAAAAATTCCCTGAAATAAGCACATAAAAATACCCTGTTTTTGGACACTTACCAACCTATTTACCTTGTTTTTATTATAAGTAGCTGCGACATACTAACAGACAGAAAGATATACGGTTAGGTGATCCTATACAGTCGGTCAAATAAGAATATGTTGCGCATTCTCCATTAAAAAATGTATTTATTTAAAAGTTTTTACATCATTCGACAGTAAACTATCGTCATTAATATGCTAATGATTCAGTAGTTTGTCCAGTCCCTATCAGCGTCGATGACCGCCTGGCATCTTCGAGGCATACTTTCGACGGGATTTTTCACATATTCTTGGGACAAAGATTTCAAAATTGCCCGAATTTGCCGTGACAGCTTCATTGTGGACATCTTTTTACTACGAAGTTTCTGCTTGATGTACGACCACACGTTCTCGATTAGATTTTCATCGGGCAACTATGATGGTCAATCTAGGATTCCCCTTTCCACTGGCTACACAATTTACTCCAATATTTGAGGTTGTTATCCTCTTGAAGAATTCTTCATTTTTATCGACAAACCACCGTTTGGCAATCGGTGCAACGTTCAAAGATGAAGAGTCTTCCAAACTCTTTTTCCGCGAGACATTCTCAACCCTGGATCATCACAGGGTGTTTCACGATACGCTAAATCAATCGATGGGTTGAAATTGACCAAGCTTGTGGGGTAATAACATAACCCCAAAATACAACTGCATCGGAACAAATTGCTATTATGTATGTTATATGTTACGAGTTGCGCAACGCTTCATTATTAAATTTCTCACTTGTGAAGGCGTAAAACCGACCTAAATTCTGCGAAGATTGACGGCACAATTCAGGCATCAAACACTATCAAGGCCTCATGTGTTCGCTCGGCATAAAGAGTTCATGGGAGGGCGTGAAGAGGTCGAAAATGAGAGGCTTGATCGTCGTCAACGGACGTGGCGTTTTACACATTGATTTTTTGCACGCAAACGTCGCACCATGCAACCTTTTGGATGAGGTTAAACTTTTCTTATCGCCGCAAAAGAGGAGACCAATCGATAAGAGACATGATTATTTTCCAAGACAACGCTCAACCCCACACTTGCGAAAAATTGGATAAAATGAGTTGGAGTGTTAGAAAATAAATTAAAAAACACTTGATTAGACCATATATTAAATTTAGAATGTGTAGACGGGCCAGATTCAAATAAAAAAAATGTACTGAATTATAACATTTTATTTATTTAATTATATAGTATATAATATACGGTTGTTAAAAATTATATCAAAGTTATAAAAAAGCGATCGCGGGCCTTATTGATACGTCCCGGGGGCCGGATGCGGCCCGCGGGCCGTATCTTTGACATCCCTGATCTAAAGCATCCTTTTCAATATCCTGTGCACACTTTTTTGGCAGTTTTCACAAAATCGTTATCAAGGGACCTGAGAAAATTAAAAGTAAATTCAAAATATCTTCATTCGTTTTCAGGCGCGTTATTTTGCATGTGAAACTTTCATTGCTCTAGTCTCGATCTATGTTTTTCGTCAGTAATGGTTTAGCCAGGAGATAAGTGCAAATCCTTTCATACGACATATCCCAAATTTTCTGCTTCACTTCTTGTGCCTCTTGGAACAAAATTAATTGAGGATTTCGGGAAAACATGCTAATAATAATTTTTTCGTCATCGTCCGACACTTTTCTTCTCGAACCACGTGCTGATAGAACATTTTTTTAACTGAGAATATCCCCATTTTCTAATAAATGCTCCCGACTTGCTCATATACTTAGCTGCCACTGTAGGCGTTATTTTCGCACCTTTTCAAGAATTACATAGGAACACAGATTGTTTATAGGCGTGCCAACAATAACCTCAAAAAAAAAGGGAATTTCCTTTACCGACTTCAAGTTATAGGCGACACGCTCTTACTTGACCGACTGTAAATGTTCTAATTCTACTATATCTGGAATGTTTTGTTGTTATTGTTTTAACTGACAATAGAATAAAAATTAGTATAGTTAATTTCACACCGTTTATGAGGTAAAGCAAATAAAGACCACCTCACCTTTCTTTCGAGAATAGTTAACAGATTTATCAAACTTCTCTTACCGCTAACGTTATTCGTTTGCATTTTCGTACCAGCCACACTAACTATTCAAATCATAGTTTGTGTGGTTACAGCAGAAAAAAATCCTATTCTTCTGCTTGATCACGGTTCGATTCCGAACGTCGTGACTTCTCAAGCAACCGTGCTTGCCACGCTCCTCTACTCCTCACGGTCTTCCACCGCCAGCATGACGTCATTAAGCGACATATTTGTTAATTTCTTTATTTGGTCAATATAGCGATTTAGAGATCGACCTCTCTTTCATTAGCCCTCTACGTTTCCCTGGATGACAAGCTTTTCGTTGCCGTCTCGTCTAACAAGATGACCAAATAATTTAAGAATTTACCTCTGAATGGTTGAGAGCAGGCGTTCGTTTACTTTGTTCCCTAATACCTTTAGAACGGAATCGTGTGCTCATCTTGCTGTCCATGGGATCCCTATCATCCTTCGGTAGCAGGTCATTTCGAAACCCTATAAAGTACCTATAATTTAAAATACAATTGCCGGTGTTGGTGGCTTAGTGGGAAGTGGTAGAACGTTTGCATAGTAACCGAATGGTTACCGGTTCGATTCCGATCGGTCTCTGAGTGTCTTGTGGGTTCATAGGTAGTAGTTAATGTATAAATCCAATGACGCCCCTAGTAGCACTACCGCGTTTTATTAAAAGTAAAGTAAAATGCAAATGTGTGTGCACTTAGACATTGTCGCCGGATTTCATCGCATCTCAGTCAATATATCCATAAAGATATAATAATAAAGAAAATGTCTCAGTCTAGGTGGGGAGATAAATGATAAAAAAAATGGAATTATAATATCTAGTTTAGCCTATTTTTTGTGTGAGAAACTGTATTCTTTGTTCAACCAAGTATATTTAATAGTAATAACTTTTTTAAATACATCGTGGTTAACTTTACACGGACATTACACATTTCTTAAGATTGTTGACCCTAAATAGATAAATGTCAGGTAATATCTACAACATTGCATTATACAACCCAATTGTTACCTATTTCACCTATTTGAACTGTGAAATTCGTCTTTTGTGCCACATTCTAGTTCGATGGTATTTCCTTATTATACACTGTAAAAAAGGCATTGCTAACTTAAACTTAAGTTTTATATCAAAAATGTGTTAATTTTATTTCGACTGTTATTAGTTTCAGTTGTTGGAAACAACCTGACTACCAATTATACCTACCTACCTATTTGGACTGTGAAATTCGTCTTTTGTGCCACATTCTAGTTCGATGGTATTTCCTTATTATACACTGTAAAAAAGGCATTGCTAACTTAAACTTAAGTTTTATATCAAAAATGTGTTAATTTTATTTCGACCGTTATTAGTTTCAGTTGTTGGAAACAACCTGACTACCAATTATACTTCATTTTTTCAAGTTAGGAAATTATTGACTAAATTACATCGTAATGCTTTTTTTTTCATTCAGAACGCTAAATACAGAAAAAAAATTCTTGGAGTATTTCCGGAAAAAAATGCAAATAATCTAAGTCAATCGTCGGATTCTCCAATTCTGGTAAATAACATACCTTATCGGTATCGAAAATTGCATTAGTTCATTTTCTTTCATGTTATTTTACTATAAAAGGCGCTCACAAAATCCGATTTCATCCCATTACACAAAACGTTGTACACTGAAGTCAGATTATAACAAATATAGGAATCTACACGTAATGGATCAAAAGAAAGGACGAAGATAAAATTACCTGCAAAGTCATTAATTGGAAACACCTATGTGTCATTTGTCGGTAAAGAATTTTATAGGTTTAGTAAAATATCTTTTTTTTTGCTAGTAAACAAAAATGTTGACAAGCTCGAGGGTGTGTGTGTGTGTGTGTCCTGAAAAAAACACCCTTTATTTTCATATATTAAAACACGCACTTTGTAGAATTACAATTCTCTACGTTCCAACCGTCCATTTAAAAAAGCAGTTGCTTCGGTAAAAGATTAGTGTGCCTGGCCCTGGTTATCTACCTAAATGCATTTCGATCGCCTTGGAGTTTAATCAGTAGAGATGTAAGCAATGAATAAAACTATCATTGACTAATAAATAAATTTAGATTCCATGAAGCAACATTTTCAGAAAATAAATGACCAATTTAGAGTACCATGTCATTACATGGCGGTAGGATATACCACGGTGGCTTGTGCTATTTTCTCTTAATGATTAATTCCTTTGTCTTCGATATACTTTTTTTGAGTGTACAATTTTTATCAGCTTAATTTATACATCAATCCGTAATAATAAATAGTGAAAGTAAATACCCGTAGAAACCACAGACGTTCTCACAGACCCATCACTATATAAAAATTATGCATAATGGTGTAAACTAAGTCATCTAGACCCATTGTTCCTCCCACTGCACCGCACTGAATAGAACGTTGGTATACCTTTTACTACACCCAGTCATGGCTTCAGTTAACTTCGGTGTGGAATCAGGTATCCGTGTGGTACGTACCTCTTACGACATCAGATTAATGGTTGAATAAATAGTTGACTTTTAGTGTTTTGACTAAACAAACCGATGTGTTTTAATGATAGTGCGAAAAGTTATCGGTGTTTAACGTTGAAGAGACTTATTTTTGCGGAATTTTAATAAAATTTTATGGTATTTAATGAATTAATTGTAAATGTTGTGATATAATGTGATGTACAATGCCTTATTTCTTCGGTAAATGGTTTTGAAGATGCTGAAGAATTTAGGATTATCTTTGCAGAAAGGACAATTGATATATTGAAATATTATTCAATTTAATTTTTACGTCAAACTTAGTTTTTCGTGAAAAAGTAGAATAGAAATGATTTTTTAAAAAATATTATTTAAAAAAAAATTATGAATTTTTTAAAAACAATAATAAACCGGTCAAGTGCAAGTTGAACTTGCGCAATTAGTGTTCCGTACGTTGATTGCTTTTAAAATAAAAAATTTTGTAACGGAAGTATAAAATGAGCAGTGACTTCACAAAACACACCCCAAATGACTTTTCAACAAAGTTTGTTTCCAATCTTTACTGAAAATTGATGACCTTGAAATTTTTGTTTTTTTTTATATTCTATTAAAACTATTAAAGGTAATGCACTCGTGATAATTTTCGTTCAATCTACACCCCTTGGAGAATATTCCAGAAATTTTTCAAATTTTTTTGATAAGTACTTTTCAAGATAGGCGGGTGAACAACGATTTTTCGCGATTTTTTAAAAATAATACAAAGAAAAGTGAGCGCAAGTATTACATTATATATATATATATATATATATATATAACACATGAGCTGAAAAGTCCCGGGCCTAACAAAGAAAACACGGTTTTTTTTGGTTCAAAATTAGCTTTATTCATCAACGTAATCTCCATCAAGAGCAACGCAATCATTCCAGCGCCGCTCTAACATTTCAATACCACTTTTGTAGAACGATTTATCTTTTGCCTCAAAATAGGCCTCAGTTTCAGCGATAACCTCTTCATTCGTGCGAAATTTCTTACCGGCGAGCATTTTTTTCAGGTCTGCGAACAGCCAGTAGTCGCTGGGAGCCAAATCTGGCGAATACGGTGGATGTGGGAGCAATTCGAAGTTCAATTCATGTAGTTTTGTCATTGTTTTGATTGACTTGTGACACGGTGCGTTGTCTTGATGAAACAAAATTTTTTTCTTTGCCATATGCGGTCGTTTCTTTGCAATTTCGGCCTTCAAACGCTCCAATAACGCTATATAATATTCACTGTTGATGGTATTTCCTTTCTCAAGATAGTCGATGAATATTACACCACGCACATCCCAAAATACCGAGGCCATAACCTTTCCAGCCGATTGTTGTGCTTTCGGGCGCTTTGGACGAGGTTCACCAGTTGCTGTGCACTCAGATGACGATCGTTTTGATTCCGGAGTGAAGTGATGGATCCATGTTTCATCCATTGTCACATATCGACGCAAAAATTCCGGTTTGTTACGTTTAAACATGGCCAAACACTGCTCAGAATCATCAACACGTTCTTGTTTTTGATCAACAGTGAGCAAAACGCGGCACCCACTTTAAACAGAGCTTTCTCATAGTCAAATGCTCATGCAATATAAAGCCAACACGTTCTTTTGATATCTTTACGATGTCAGCTAACTCACGCAACTTCACTTTTCGATCATTCAAAACGATTTTATGGATTTTTTTGATGTTTTCTGGTATTACCGCCTCATTTGGACGTCCACTGCGTTCTGCATCATCGGTGTCTCTACGACCACGTTTGAAGTCAGCAAACCAACGTTTTATTGTTGTTTCTGATGGAGCGGAGTCCCCATAACACTTTTCAAGCCATTGCTTCGCTTGAACGGTATTTTTTCCCATCAAGAAGCAGTGTAAAATTAAAACACGAAATTGTTTTTGATCCATTGTTTTGAAAATAACAAAAGTAGCGTCACTCTTAGCACAATAACTCACAAACTAATGAATAGAATATCATGAAATTTAAACAGCTGTCTTTTGAAGGTTAGTATTAACTGAAAAAAAGGTGACTGCAATAAAACTAGCGCCATCTATGTGTTAGGCCCGGGACTTTTCAGCCCATGTGTTATATATATTTTACTCGTATTTTCACAAGCTTTCATTTGACACCACACTCGATTACCTAGTAAAAAATGTTTTTTTCATTTCCGATTTCACCCCCAAAACTAACCCGTTAAGTCAAAATTTAACTTTCAAAACTACATGGCTCTGATGAGGCCATCAATTCCTATATTATTACCTTTCTATAACAAATAGTTTCGGAGAAAATCGGGGTGTGACAGACAGACACCGAAGTCATCTTATAAGTGTTCCGTACGGAACACTAAAAATAGGTTTTTCTGATAAATTTTTTCGGCACTTTTTAACAATTCGTTATTTTGACCTATATGCACCCGCAAATTGTTTAGAACGAAAAAAATCGTAAAAACATAACGAATTTTAAAAAAGTGGTTTAAAAATTCTGAAAAAATTTTTAATGACTCTACGACTGCAGCAAGTATTTTTTATCTCTTACATAATTTTTCTAAAAGTTTTAGTTCTCAAGTAAAAAATTGTTGAATATCCAAAATAAGGCAAATACGCTGTGATAAATATCTCCGATAATTAAGGCCATAAAAAAAAACTTTTCCCACAAAAGTTGTAGGTTTTTTGGTATAAAATAAGATTATCGGAGAAAACTTTTGAATATATTAGAAAATTAAATTTTACTTTAGTTTTTTTGAAATTTTTTAAAATCCAAAGTCCAAATCAACACAACTTTTTAATAGGCCATTCAAAATTCAAAACCTGAAAAGTTCGTCAATTTATGGTTGACGAAGAATGACCCATATACTATATATATATATATATATATATATATATATATATATATATATATATATATATATATATATATATATATATCAGGTGTACAAGTATGATTTTTTTTCTAAAAAAACATGTTAAATTCGGAAGAATGATAAAAAGTGCTTTATTTAAAGTATGCTCCATCGCTTGTTATACATTTTTTCCCATCTTTCGGGCAATTTGTGAATACCACGCCAGTAAAAATCTTCCCCTTTTGCTGCGAACCATCCATCGAGCCATTTTTTTCACATCTTCGTACAAACCAAAGGGCTGCTCAGCAAGTGCGTGACCCATCGACGCAAACAAGTGGTAATCGGAAGGAGCCAAGTCTGGTGAGTAAGCCGCATGGGGTAGAACTTCCCAGCTGAGTGCTTCCAACGTGTCGCGAACTGGTTCTGCCTTATGTGATGGAGCATTGTCATGAAGAAAAATGACTTTGTGTTGCCTCTTTCGGTATTCTGGCCTTTTTTCAAGCAGCGAACGGCTCAAATCGGTCAATTGTTATTGGCAACGTTTAGTATTCACCGTTTCCCCAGGTTTTAACAGCTCATAATAGACCACGCCCCTCTGGTCCCACCAAACACAGAGCATCGTGTTTCTGCCAAAGCGATTCGGTCTTGCGGTCGATGTGGATGGTGCGCCTGGGTCTACCCATGATTTTTTGCGCTTGGGATTCTCAAATTAAATCCACTTTTCATCCCCTGTAGCTATACGATGCAAAAACGACTTCCTTTTGTACCGAGTGACCAAAATGTCACACGTGTTTTTGCGCTTTTCCATTTGCCTGTCGTTCAACTCATGTGGTACCCATCTACCGGTCTTCTGAACCTTTCCCATCTCTCGTAGCCGACTGGAAACAGCTTGTTGAGTAACGCCTAATTGCTTGGTGAGTTGTTTTTGTGTTTGCAAATCATCTTCGTCCAACAATGCTTGCAATTCCACATCTTCGTATTTTTTGGCGGTTTTCCACGTTTCTTGTCTGCAACATCTAAGTCACCACTTTTGAAACGCCGAAACCATCGTTCACACGTATCTTGCGATGGAGCATGTTCACCATAAGCTTCTCGAAGTAATCGGTGTGATTCAACAGCAGTTTTCTTCAAATGAAAACAAAAAATTAATGGCGTCCGCGAATGCTCTTTGTTCGGTATAAATTTCGATATATTGAACACAACACTATGCACACACTTTTCCAATTTATCGCTCATGCGCATCTGACACTTGTTGATGACACAACAAAATGGCGCAGTGTCAAATCTTTACCACAAACTTCATTGGTGCACAATCTGTTGTCTGAAATCCGCATTTCCTGGTATATATATATATATATATATATATATATATATATATATATATATATATATATATATATATATATATATATAATACATTAAAATTCCGGGTTTCAATCCGTTCATCTAAAAATGAATTTGCATGACGTTTCGCTAAAAATCTGTCATTTTCAAGTGCTCTTACTGCTGCTGCTACTCGATACTGTGAACTTGCTGCTGCTGCCGCTCGAAGCTAATTGAGAAACCGACATGCGATCGCCGTCTTTTATAGGTCGTAGCACATCAAGGAAAGGGGACGCGGATGCATAACGCGGAAAAACAACGGTCAACTTCAATACTCAGTCTACCAGAAGCCCACCCACACCAATAGATATTTAAGCGCCGGCTCACACCACCATCCATCCCAAATCCAGTCGGTAGCCAACAGCCTCGTTTCAAGATTATACCGCCTCAGTGAATCAGACACGAGACATCACTGAACCAAGTTGGGAATGTGGAATCTTTGTCACAATGATGCTACTCAGTATATATCACCACTACACCAAGCACTTTATTTTTGCACTCTGCCAGTCTGTCATCGCTCCTGATGAAGCTAACATGGTTAGCGAAACGCGCGTAGAGTGCAAAAATAAAGTGCTTGGTATAGTGGTGATATATACTGAGTAGTATCACTGAACCAGACACGAGACAGCAAGAAATTACACAAATCACTAGGGCCCATAAGCAAAATGGATATAAAGACCAATCCATACGGAGAGCATTAGAAAGGCAGCGCCATCGACAGACAAGGACAGAAGAATGCGACCTCAACCAGCGTAGAATCCTTTTAACGTATCTCAAAGGAGTTACAGATAGAATTGGAGGAATCCTAAGAAAACACAAAATAGGCACAGCATACAAACCACAGAACACTCTGGCAGACACCCTGGGTAACCCCAAGGACAAAAGAAAACTGGGAAACCATGGAGTTTACAGCATCCCATGCAGAGACTGCCCCAAATTATACATAGGGCAAACAAACAGAGGAATCTCCACCCGAATCCAAGAATATAAAATAAGTATCAAAAACAAACAAACAACATCAGCTCTTTTTCAGCACCTTCATGATTGTGGTCACAACATCAGTTTTGAGGGATCTAAACAAATAGCCTCGATTTCACATTATAAAACACGCATAGTCAGAGAAACCTTGAAAATCGAAAATAATCGACAGCTTAATTATCGAGATGATGTGCTGAATATCTTCACTACATGGAAGGATCTACTAGCTAAACCAAGGAATAACCAAAACATCGAGAAGGCAACAGTCAGCATAGCACCGGAACCCGTAATTACTACCCAGCCGGCAAACACCGATACTCGGACGAACACTTCCGACCCCCACCTACAATCTGCGTAGACGTGGACTAATAAAAGACGGCGACCTCACGTCGGTTTGTCAGTTCGCTTCGAGCGGCAGCAGCAACAAGATCACAGTAACGAGTAGCAGCAGCAGCAAGAGCACTTGAAAATGCCAAATGAGATTTTGGTGAAACGTACTGCAAATTTATTGTTAGACGAACGGATTGAAACGACGGATTTCTTTCTAACCTTCACTATCAAAGCCGGTGTACCCTAGGCTACATACTGTTTCCTACTCTCTTTCTCATTTACATTAACGATCTGCTGAAAAAACCAGGTATCTAATCTACAGCTTTGCAGATGACAGTGCGCTTATCCTTTCATTCACTTTGAATGCTCGAACATCAGCTACTCATGCAAATATCCGCAGACAGCAGGAGGTCGTTCAACTTAACAAAGACCTGGAAGAGATTCTATCTTGGGGTAACAGTAATCAAGTAGAATTTAACGGTACAAAGACCCAGGCGGCAGTTTTTTCTAAAAAAGTTAACATTGCCGAACCCGACATAGTTATGTCGGGGGACTTCATTGCTCTAATATCGTTTCAATTTACTGGGCGTTAATTTGGGAGCAAATATATCTTGCCCTGAACATATTGCAAGCATAGCAAAGAGAGCTTCTCAAAAGCTGCAAATATTATTTCGAACTAGAAAGCTTTATACTCCACAACAACTATTAATTCTGTACAAAGCTCAAATTCGACCAACGATTGAATCTTACTCCCGTGTTTGGGGCTCTGCTCCCAAACATACACTGCATTTATTGGATACTATTCAGGAGAAAACTATTCGCCTGATTGGCGATCCGGGACTGGCCAGCAACTTTGATTCATTGGAACATCGAAGGACGGTTGGCAACTTGAGTCTATTCTACAAGAATTTCAGGAAAAGTGTTCAGTGGATTTTGCCCGCTTAATTCCTCCCAGAGCAGTGCATGCTAGAAGTACACGTCGCGCTAATACTTCACATCTGTGTGAGGTTCAGCTTGTTACTCCTTGTACAACCCTTTTCAAGCCCAGGACTGTGTTTCCGACCGAGTACAAGTTACAGCGACCAACTTGAATCGCTTTTTCCGCACACATATCGCTCCTGTAGCGCTTTCAGGATTTTGCTGCAGCACATACATACATACATACATACATATTATTTAATCTTAGTTCTTATGTATACAAATTTTGGATCATAAGTGACATTTGTAATTCAATAGCTAAGGCCGAAACGCATAAAAAATAAAAATAGATATAAAAGTTGGCACTAAATCTCATCTATATGCTGTCATTAAAATAAGGACATCGCTAATATTGAATCAAGTTGATATTTACGCGAAAAATGTAAACACTGCTGTAAACAAAACACAATTAGAATAAAACCGATTCATCTGCAATTAGTGTGCGAAAAAATGCACTCAGCTCATGCATATTCATAATGGTTCAGCGATGAAATAACGTGCTGGTAATTGTGGATGCATGAAAAAAAGCAATATTTACTGATATATTTCAAATAATAAAAGGTACAAAATCAGGTTACATTTATCGTATATATATATATATATATATATATATATATATATATATATATATATATATATATATATATATATATATATATATATTGTTGAGTGTAAGGTTTTTTGATCTTGGTATATATATTTTTTATAATTTGCGTGTTGAATTAGATCATTAAAACTATTCTTGGATTTGTTATATTCATCATGAAATGAATAAAAGTCATACCTTTGATTTCAAAAACATCAAAATTATCAAAACCGAGATGAATACAAAAAAAAGAGAAATACTGGAATCCATACACATACAGATGACACCCACTGCAATAAACGAAAAAAAACAGATGTAAATAACCTAAACCGTATCTACCTACAAGTCATATAAAGTCCTTCACGTTAAGTGGTTGTTTGTAGAAAGTAAAAATGTGTTTTTGTCAGTGATTTAAAATTAACACCCCAATACAATGAACTACTTTATAAGGTAAGGCCCTCATTAATTTATACAGTTAAGCGTCTTAAATTAAAAACTACGAAAAGCTACAAATATTTTAACCCCGAAATACACAATAAACTGATTAATTACTTATCTATATTTAATTCTTCTAATGTTATCTTTTAGAGCAAATTTTGAAGAAGACCTCTTCCGAAGGTCCAAACCTCAATAAATATATAACAAATCCAAGAATAGTTTTAATGATCTAATTCCAAGAACACGCAAATTATAATATATATATATATATATATATATATATATATATATATATATATATATATATATATATATATATATATATGTATATATATATATATATATATATATATATATATATATATATATATATACTCACAGCTTAAATGATGCAGTCGCTATAAGAAAAGACTAACTGGTCTTAGTGCCTCTTTATTTATTTAGAAAAAACAACTTATTGAAATTAAATTAGTAAAGAGTCTTCTAAAAAAGTATGAATTACTTTTTGTCTTAAATATGCCTTACTTAATTAACAATATATGCGATTTTAACGTCACAGCTTAAATGATGCAAAATTCAATATACCAAAATTATTAGAGAAAACAAACTGTAGAATTTGAAATAAGCCTGCTAATATTTGGTCGGGCCTCCCTCATTATCAATAACGGCTTTTAATCTTCTGGACATTGATTCAACTAACTTTCTAGTATACTCCGGGGAAATAGTGTTCCATGATTCAGTAATTTTTACTTTTAATTCAGTTTTATTTGATATTGGGGCACTATTTACTTTATTTTTTAATGTCAGCCACAAATTTTCAATTACATTTAAGTCTGGTCACTGGGCTGGTGTTTTAATAACATTTGGACAGTTATAAAACAACCAACTGCGGACTCGAAATGACATATGCTTTGAATCATTGTCGTGATAGAACCGATAATTGTTTTCAATATCTAATTTTTGGACACTAGCGACGAGATGCTGCCTTAGTATATCCAAGTACACATATTGGTTCATATTCCCTTCGACGAAATGCATGTTACCTACTCCTGCAGATGACATACAGCCCCATAACATCACTCCACCTCCACCGTGCTTTACCGTAGCTTTCATATTTTTCAATTTTAATTCTTCGTTAGGCTTTCTCCACACTGATTTTTTTCCATCGGACCCAAATAAGTTTATTTTGGTCTCATCAGCAAATATTACTGAATTCCAGAAGGTCAAGTCTTTATTGATATGCTCTCTGGCAAATTCCAATCTCACGCGTCTATTTCTTTGGCTAACGAAAGCCTTATTTCTAGCAGTTCGACCATGTAAATTATTATTTCGCAAGATCCGTCGAACTGTTTCGGGGTTACACCTTTTTCCAAACTGTGTTTCGACCTCGGCGCACAACTTTGGCGCACTTTTCTTTGGATTATTTGATACCTCTCTTAAAATCCATCTTTATTCACGTTCATTGAAGATCTTATTTGGAGCCAACCTTCGGCTCTATTTTCATTCCGGTAACGTTCAATGATATGCTGAACAGTTGACGGACATTTATTTGCCATTTTGGCTATGTCTCTTTGGCTGTATCCATTCCTGTAATGAGTAATAATTAAATTTCTCTCAGAAATTGTAGTTCGACTACCCATTCTTAAACAATTTCGTTTTATTGAATGAAAAAATGTTAAACTAAACAAAAAACAATAGCACTAAGAAATCAAAGCAACGCCGCCTTCGTAAATTTCAAAATGCCATAACTTTTGACTCCTGTTGTTTAAGCTGTGACATTAAAATTACATATGATTTGATTAATTATTTATTGTTAATTAAGTAAGGCATATTTAAGACAAAAAGTAATTCATACTGTTTTAGAAGACTCTTTACTAATTTAATTTCAATAAGTTGTTTTTTCCAAATAAATAAAGAGGCACTGAGATCAGTTAGTCTTTTCTTATAGCGACTGCATCATTTAAGCTGTGAGTCACTGTATATATATATATATATATATATATATATATATATATATATATATATATATATATATATATATATAATTGCTGATCCGCAATGACATCCGTTCGTTTGTTGTATTCCTAGTGGAATTCTACTGAAGTTTAGGCAAAATCTCGTTTGGCATTGTCAATACTTTCTGGTTGTAGGTTGTCTTTAAACTTTATATATATACATATATATATATATATATATATATATATATATATATATATATATATATATATATATATATATATATATATACAGTAATACCCCGCTTAGCGCGACCCCGTTACGCGCGGTTTCACTATAACGCGAATTTCAAATTTCGCGCTCATGTAGTCATTAACTTCTCTATGGTCGCGGGGGGATCCCCGCTTTCTCTGAATATTCTCTTTGAAGTATTGGGAATTCCCTGTCCTTCGACTTTGTTCTATGGGGATTTCCTCGTTCGTTTCGTGTGTTCATTTGTTCCGTAATGTTAGTTCGGTCGGCTGGCAGTTTTGTTTTAATATTTATTGGAGATACATACATACATAATTTAACCCTACGTTAAAAATGCCGCCTGTAAAGAAAAAAGAGCGTAAAAGCGTCACTTTGGAATTGAAGATGAAAGTGTTAAGAAGAATGGAAAATGGAGGCAAAGCAACAATTGTTGGGAGAGATTTTGGACTCTCAGAATCGACTGTGAGAACGATTTATAAAAATCGGGAAAAAATTAAAATCTCCAGCGAAGGTTCAACACCTATAAGTGCAACAAAACTTTCTCGTTCGAGATCATCTATCTTAGAAAGAATGGAGAAATTACTGTCAGTCTGGATCGAAGATTTGAATAAGAAGAACACACCACTAAGTCAAGATCTCATATGCACAAAAGCAAAATCTTTGTATGAGATGCTGAAAACAAAAGAAGGAGAAGGGAGTGCCACTCCGACTTTTGCTGCCAGCAGAGGCTGGTTCCATCGGTTCAAGCAGCGTTCTAATCTTCACAATATCCACATAACAGGCGAGGCGGCCAGCGCGGACATTCAAGCTGCAGCTGAGTTTCCAGACAAGTTTCAAGACTTCGTTAGACGAGAGAAAATTCCTGCTTGTCTCATCTTCAATGTTGATGAGACCGCACTTTACTGGAAAAAAATGCCATCTCGAACATTCATTTCTAAGGAAGAACGTCAAGCCAGTGGTTTCAAAGCTGCGAAAGATCGACTAACACTTCTGCTGGGTGGTAATGCCACTGGTGATTTCAAACTGAAACCTTTACTAGTGTACCATTCAGAAACACCCCGTGCAATGCGAGGCACAGACAAGACAAGTCTACCAGTTGTGTGGCGATCAAACAGAAAGGCGTGGGTTACACGGGAAATTTTTCAAGAATGGTATTCTAATAGTTTTTGCCCATCAGTCAAATCATACTGTGACAGAAATGGGCTTGAACCTAAAGTTATATTACTCTTAGACAATGCCCCAGGACATCCAACCTCACTTGATACGCCCAGAGACTTAAAAGTGTACGTAAAGTTCCTTCCACCAAACACTACGTCAATATTACAACCTATGGACCAGGGAGCAATAGCAAACTTCAAAGCTTATTACCATCGCCGCACTTTTAGCCAACTAATTCATGAAACTGACGGGGAAGGAAGACAGTCTATGCGAGAGTGGTGGAAGTCATACAACATTATGAAGTCTATTCACAACATAGAAGAGGCTTGGAAGGAAGTTAAAATGAGTTGTATGAATGGGGTGTGGCGTAATCTTTGGCCAGATGTAGTGGAAGCACCTAGAAGAATTGTCCAGATGCAGAGACAAGTGCTTGAAGACATTGCTGCAATGATTGAGGGGTCTGAACTTGAAGATGTCACGGTAGAAGATCTCGTAGAACTTGTAGCAACGCACGACGATCCTATTAGCAATGAAGATCTGATCGAGTTACAGAATAATCCTATCTACGATGAGGAAGAACAAGTAGAAGAGAAAGTTTTATCTTCAGGGGAAATACAAAATGCACTTTCAAAAATTTATTCAGGTTTGGACATATTGCAGAGTATAGACAATAATGATGACCGTGTCTTGACCGTGTGTCAAACAATTAAAAACAGTGTTGGGTGTTATGAACGTATTTTACAAGAACGTAAACAAAACGTTACCCAAAAGACAATAGATGTATTTTTCCGTAAAAAATAAGAGTATGTATTGCATAAAGTGTTCTTAGAATTAAAGTGATTGATTAAAATGATTTGTATTTTTTTGTATTAAATTTTGACTATGTTTAATCATAAACCTCGATATACGCGAATTTCAGTTAACGCGATTTTTTTCGGAACGTATCCCTCGCGTAAAGCGGGGTATTACTGTATATATATATATATATATATATATATATATAAATTTTAGATCACATTTTGTCAGTTTTTACCAATAAAAATATTAAATTGAAATACATTGGTTACATTGATAGAAGAATTTTGGAATTTATTTGTTGGTTGCAAGCCGTGTTTTAGTTCTTTCACGACCAATAATTAGAAAATTATAATTTTCGTCTCAATAACATGAGGTTTTTGTTTTTTAACGACACTCTAACATCATTTTTTTTATAATCCACCTCCCCGCAAAGGAATTTTTACCGTTTTTCTGACTATATCTGTAATAAAATATATTGACGGGGATATCATAGCATCCGTCAACCTTGCCCAGGTGTCCTTTAAAAAATAAAAACCTTAAACTGCCAGTAACTGGGTAAAAATATTCGATAATTGTTCGTGGGACAGTTACTGTTCAAAATCAAATTTTTTATTTATTGATTGTAAAACAGAACTTGAAAGCAAAAAGTAAATGTTTAAATTGTACCAACCTAACAAAAATATTTCAAATTCAAGAATTTTTTTTTTTTTGTTTATATTTTTATTGTTGAAAAACTGACAAAATACAATTTTTGTCCAATCTATTTAAAAATATGCATGCTAAAGTTTTTCAATTTAAACAGTATTAAATGTAAAATATCCTGAGCCGATCCTCTTAAATTCAACAAACTAACCGTTTAGTTTGAGTCGTATTTAATTTACTTCCAAACCATTTAAATCTGACACATCTAAGCAATGTGTATATTTACTTTTTTCGATTTACAGTTTATCTAATCTAAAAAGCATTTAATGACTAAAATAACATTGCCCTGTGCTTATGCATTTACTCTCGCAGTGAAAGGAGAACATTAGTTTAATCCGGATTAAATGTGCGCGCGTTTTAGTGGAACTTTGGATTAATCATGTAAGTTAAACTTTGCGTTTTAAAAACTAATCTGACTATAAAATAGATGGATTTTGTGGCAAATTGAGTTAATGAAGTTAAAACTAATGTGGAATAATTAAAATTTCTGAAAACTAGTGTTGAAGTGTATAAACCAATTAACTTTGTTGGTATTTTTAGTTTTTTTTTGTGAGGATAACTGGATTATTCATTTTAAAACATGCTGGATATACAGTTCGGTAAGTTTATTTTTGTTAGTAAACATTTATGTCACGAAATTTTTTAAAAATGATTTTATATATATAATCAATACAAACCCCCGCATCACTTGCTCTGAATATTGGTTGACAGTATCGACTGCTGATAAATGTAGGTTATTGTCAGACATATATACCAGGTGTACAAGTATGATATGCGGATTTTTTTCCAAAAAAACATGTTAAATTCGGAACAATGATAAAAAGTGCTTTATTCAAAGTATACTCCAGCGCTTGTTATCCATTTTTCCATCTTTCGGGAAATTTGTGAATACCACGCCAGTAAAAATCTCCCCCTTTTGCCGCGAACCATTTTTTTCACATCTTCGTATGAACCAAAGCGCTGCTCAGCAAGTGCGTGACCCATAGATGCAAACAAGTGGTAATCGGAAAGAGCTAAGTCTGGTGACTAAGCGGCAAGGAGTAGAACTTCCCAGCTGAGTACTTCCAACGTGTCGCGAACTGGTTTTGCCGTATGTGATGGTGCATTGTCATGAAGAAAAATGACTTTGTATTGCCCCTTTCGGTATTCTGGCCTTTTTTCAAGCAGCGAACGGTTCAAATCGGTCAATTGTTGTTGGTAACGTTTAGTATTAACCGTTTCCCCAGGTTTTAACAGCTCATAATAGATCACACCCCTCTAGTCCGATCAAAGACAGAGCATCGTCTTTCTGCCAAAGCGATTTGGTCTTGCCGTCGATGTGGATGGTGCGCCTGGGTCTAGCCATGATTTTTTGCGCTTGGAATTCTCAAAATAAATTTACTTTTCATCCCGTGTAACTATACGATGCAAAAACGACTTCCTTTTGTATCCAGCGAGCAAAATGTCACACGTGTTTTTAAGCTTTTCCATTTGCCTGTCGTTCAACTCATGTGGTACCCATCTACCGGTCTTCTGAATCTTTCCCATCTCTCGTAGCCGATTGGAAACAGCTTGTTGACTAACGCCCAATTACTCGGCGAGTTGTTTTTGTATTTGCGAATCATCTTCGTCCAACAATGCTTGCAATTCCACATCCTCGTATTTTTTTGGCGGTTTTCCACGTTTCTTGTCTGCAACATCGAAGTCACCACATCTTGCGATGGAGTATGTTCACCATAAGCTTCTCGAAGTAATCGGTATGATTCAACACCAGTTTTCTTCAAATGAAAACAAAAAATTTATGTTGTCCGCGAATGCTCTTTGTTTGGTATAAATTTCGACATTTTGAACACGACAACACGACACTATGCACACACTTTCCCAATTTATCACTCGTGCGAGTCTAACACTTGTTGATGACACAACAAAATGGCGCAGTGTCAAATCTTTATAGCACAAACTGCATTGGTGCACCATCTGTTGTCTGAAATCCGCATTTCATACTTGTACACATGGTATATAGAATATAATGAAGTCCATAGTTTTAGCTAACAGATAAGAAAGTAAATAATTTTCACATATTCTAATTTTATGTTTCTTATTCTCGTTGTTTTTTTTTACCTAATGCTTCTAGGACCACCTGTTTGATGCATTCTTTTATGTGGTAATAGATCTGTTGGAGGTTGTCATAGTTAAATTCATTTAATTTTTGATCTAATCGTCCTCTGTATAGGTCTCTTATCGTTTCGTCTTGCAGTAAGTGTATTTTGTATTTTATTTCTTTGTCTGCTTTTTCTGTTACCTCATTATTATTTCTGTTTTCTTTATCTATTGTTCCTTTTTGCTTTACTCGTATTGTCTTGTACCACGGTACTTTTATATTTGCTATTAATAGTCTATGGTCTGTTCCACATTCTCCCTCTCTTTACTCTTATGCCTTTTATTTTGATAGTGGTATCGTTTTTAATTATATTGTAGTCTATTATTGATTTTAAGTTTCGTGTTTCTTGCATCTAAGTATATTTGTGGATGTCTTTGTGTTTGTAAAATCCGTTTGTTATTTTGAGGCCGTTTAGTTCACACAGCTCTCTCCGTTGTCCTTAGTAATGTCTTCTCCGAATGGTCCTACGGTATTGTCCTTTGTTTTTCTTCCTGTTCTCCCATTCAGATCTCCCATTATTATTAATTCTTGGTTTTTCTGTATTTCTATTTCTAGTGTTTCCATGAAGTTACCTTTTTCTCTTATAGTGCTAATTTTCATATATAACTAAAATTGAATTTTCATAATTTATTAATACATCAAATTTATAAACAACAATACAACTCAACATTGAATTCAATTTACCTTGTCCTTAAACACAATAACTCATAACCCTGGTTAAACCATTTTATAAATGAGCATGCTGCTGTATATAATATCACATGAAAACAATCACGACAGAAAAAATAATAGGAAAACTGATATCCGACTTTTTTCTAGTTGAGCATTGAATTTTGTGTCTTTGCTCATTTTATTACTAGCACATTTTTATCCTCTTCTAACTAATATTAACTACTCGTCTTACTTTTGTAAGCAATTTTAAGCCCGAATTAATAACAGTTTTTCGAAATATTGTTGCTATTTCACATGGGTCGTCGTCTCATTTCATTTGAAAGTTATCGTACCAGTAGATCGGCGGAACTGGAAAACTATACTTTAAGTACCTTAATCGGTGAAGAAATGAAAAAATCTCAGTGGCTGATTCTTTTGCAAAGATAATAATTCTCTTGTGAAGAGAGGTAAAGACTTTCATGTCCGACGCAGTAAGAATGGTTTACAAAAAAAAGACAGTGTTTCCCAATTGAATTACTAGAATCAGTTTTTCTGCATGATAAAGTTGCGCATATATATAGTTTTAATTTTCTTGCCAAGCCAATTAAACTTCCTAGTTTCATCATCCTGTCGACCGAATATTTCATCTACAAAAGCTACTCTAACTCTTCTTATTTAAAGCACTTTTGTAATTCTAACCAATGTGTAACTACGCCTTTTTTACATGATTTTTTTTTAAATTGTAACTTTAAATACATTTTTTTTAGTGTTACGTACAGAACACTTATTAGATCACTTCGGTGTCTATTCGTCTGCCTGTCTGCCTGTCTGTCTGTCGGTCACATCCGATTTTTTCCGAAACTATTTGAAATTTGGTACTAATAGAGAAATTGATGGTCTCATCAGAGCTGTGTATTTTTTTTTTTTTTTTATTGGTCTAGCACACGTGCTGCAGGGAAGTCCCTAAAGCGCTCCAGGAGCGGCACGAGTGCGGAAAAAAGCGATTCACGTTGTTCTTGAATCGCTGTAAATTGTACTCGGTGGGAAACACAGCGCTGGGCAAATTATTCCAAAGGGATGACGTTCTCCATATAAAAGATTGCTTGAAAAGCGTTGTACGCGGAGTAACAAGCTGAACCTCATAGGGATGCGAAGCACCAGCGCGACGTGTATTTCTAACATGCACCGCTTTGGGAGGAATTAAGCGGGCTACATCCTTCGAACACTTTCCATGAAAATACTTGTAGAACAGACTCAAGTCGCCAACCGTTCTTCGATGTTCCAGCGAATCAAGGCCGCCGGTCAATTCCGGGTCCCCAATCAGACGGACCGCTCTTCTCTGAACAGAATCCAACAAATGCAGTGTATGTTTGGGAGCGGAGCCCCAAACGTGGGAGCAGTATTCCACAGTTGGTCGAATTTGGGCTTTGTAAAGAATTAACAGTTGTTGTGGGGTGTAAAGCTTTCTGGTTCTAAATAATATTCCCAACTTTTGAGAAGCTCTCCTTGCTATGCCTGCAACATGTTCATGCCAAGACATATTTGCTCCCAAACTAACGCCCAACAAATTGAGCGACGATGCTAGGGGAATGGAGTGCCCCGAGATAACTATGTCGGGTTCAGCAACGTTAACTTTTTTAGAAAAAAAACTGCCGCTTGGGTTTTTTGTAGCGTTAAATTCCACTTGGTTACGGTCACCCCAGGATAGAACCTCCTCCAGGTCTTTGTTAAGTTGAACGACCTCCTGCTGTCTGCGGATATTCGCCTGAGCAGCCGATGTCCGAGCATGAAGAGACAAAGCTATAGATTGGATTCCCGGTCTTTTCCAGCAGATCGTTAATGTAAATGAGAAAGAGAGTAGAGACAGTATGGAGCCCTGGGACACACCAGCGTTGATAGTGAGGGTGTTAGAAAGAAATCCGTCGACCGCCACTCGTAAAGAACGCTCTCTGAGGAAACATGAGAGCCACAAACAGAACCTTTCAGACATACCATAAGAGCGCAACTTAGCCAACAGTCCATCGTGCCAAACACGGTCGAATGCCTTGGATATGTCAAGAGCAACCGCTCGAGATTCTCCAAAGTGTTCAATTGCGTTGTTCCAAACATGTGTTACATAAGTCAGAAGATCTCCTGTTGATCTATGTTTACGAAAACCATATTGGTGATCGCTAATAATATTGAATCGTTTCAAGATATTTTAGAAGATGCTCACTGATAACCTTTTCCATGACTTTCGATATTATTGAAAGCAGTGCAACTGGTCGGTAGTTATTTGGCAAGGTCTTCTTACCTTTTTTAGGTATCGGCTGAACCGTGGCAGATTTCCAGCAGGACGGAAATATTCCCTTTCTGTAGGATAGGTTTAAAAAGTCTACAGAAAACTGGTGTTAGTTCCCTTGCACAGTTTTTTGAGAACTATGGCAGGTATTCCGTCAGCGTCAGAAGCCTTCTTGGTGTCTAGCTTCATTAAAATACGCTTTATGATGCGCTGTCTAAAGACAACATCGGGCATCCTTGACTGCAATATGGGAATAGTAGGTGGTGTTTTTCCTTGGAAATCGACAGTAGAATGTGAAGCAAAGAGTTCAGCCAACAAGTTCGCTCTCTCAACAGGTGTGGTTGCAATGGAATTATCTGGCCATGTGAGTGGTGGTATGGTGGACTTGGTAAAATTTTGGCACTCACTGCCTTAGCGACTGCCCAAAAGGACCTGGAATTGTTGGGACAAGCGAGAAGTTTGTTTCTAATTCGTTGATTGTGTGCCTCCTTGGTTTCGGTGATAATTCCCTTGCATCTGTTCCGGGCTTGAACAAAGATGTTTCGATTTACGGTGTTAGGATTTTCACGCCATTGTCGGTAGGCAATATGTTTAGAAGCAACAGCTTCTTTGCATTTTCGGTCGAACCAAGGCCGTTGGAGGAGCATTTCTTCGAAAAAGGGATGTAAGCTTCCATACCAGCCAAAATAACATCGGAGACTTCCCTGGCGCAGTTAGATGGGTTATCGGATCGAAAACAAACGTCCATCCAAGGGAAAGTTCGAAAGTATTCCATGAGATCTTCCCATTTAGCAGATTTGTAGTGCCAAATCTTGCGCGGCCTAGGCGCCTCTCTGTCACTGATTGGCAGGATACTCGATGTCGAAAGCAGCTTATGGTCGGAAGAACCTAACGGCGGATTTACGGTGTTTTTTTTTTTTTTTTTTTTTATTGGTCTAGCACACGTGCTGCAGGGAAGTCCCTAAAGCGCTCCAGGAGCGGCACGAGTGCGGAAAAAGCGATTCACGTTGTTCTTGAATCGCTGTAAATTGTACTCGGTGGGAAACACAGCGCTGGGCAAATTATTCCAAAGGGATGACGTTCTCCATATAAAAGATTGCTTGAAAAGCGTTGTACACGGAGTAACAAGCTGAACCTCATACGGATGCGAAGCACCAGCGCGACGTGTATTTCTAACATGCACCGCTTTGGGAGGAATTAAGCGGGCTACATCCTTCGAACACTTTCCATGAAAATACTTGTAGAACAGACTCAAGTCGCCAACCGTTCTTCGATGTTCCAGCGAATCAAGGCCGCCGGTCAATTCCGGATCCCCAATCAGACGGACCGCCCTTCTCTGAACAGAATCCAACAAATGCAGTGTATGTTTGGGAGCGGAGCCCCAAACGTGGGAGCAGTATTCCATAGTTGGTCGAATTTGGGCTTTGTAAAGAATTAACAGTTGCTGTGGGGTGTAAAGCTTTCTGGTTCTAAATAATATTCCCAACTTTTGAGAAGCTCTCCTTGTTATGCCTGCAACATGTTCATGCCAAGACATATTTGCTCCCAAACTAACGCCCAACAAATTGAGCGACGATGTTAGGGGAATGGAGTGCCCCGACATAACTATGTCGGGTTCAGCAACGTTAACTTTTTTAGAAAAAACTGCCGCTTGGGTTTTTGTAGCGTTAAATTCCACTTGGTTACTGTCACCCCAAGATAGAATTTCTTCCAGGTCTTTGTTAAGTTGAACGACCTCCTGCTGTCTGCGGATATTCGCCTGAGCAGCCGATGTCCGAGCGTTCAAGGTGAATGAAGAGACAAGCGTACTGTCATCTGCAAAGCTATAGATTGGATTCCCGGTCTTTTCCAGCAGATCGTTAATGTAAATGAGAAAGAGAGTAGGAGACAGTATGGAGCCCTGGGGTACACCGGCGTTGATAGTGAGGGTGTTAGAAAGAAATCCGTCGACCGCCACTCGTAAAGAACGCTCTCTGAGGAAACATGAGAGCCACAAACAGAACCTTTCAGACATACCATAAGAGCGCAACTTAGCCAATAGTCCATCGTGCCAAACACGGTCGAATGCCGCAAGTATCTCTAGGCTCGTTCCATAGGTGCCATTTTTCCTCATATAGTTATAGTAGTTATTGAAGTCTTTCATATCGTCGTCCCCAATTAATGAAAATGTGTTGAGTTCCGACCAGTTTTGTTGTATATATGTTAGAGCAGCCTCTCGGAGTCTTTCATGATGGTTTTGGTGGCCATATAAGTGTAAGCTAACTGCACGGAAAAGGCAATTTCCATCACCTACAATGTCGGATCTGGTAAAACTATCGGGAGTAGTTTTAGCTGAGGCGGTTGGTTGGATCGTCGTTTGTCGTTGTTGTTGTTGTGGTGGTGCTGTAGCTGTTTGTACGACAGGGGTCCGCCTCCTCAGCACCCTGCCATTATCACTAGTATAATTATTATTTTGTGACATAGTGTTCCCACGAGTATCCTAGGAAAGAATGGTCGACTGTGGCAGAACCTGGATGCCACAGCAAGGCTACTTACTCCCGGAGGGCGCCCGGTATCCGGGGGAACCGTTTGCGACTCATAAACGCTGAGCCATTCATCTTCTCAGCACGGTAAACACCTTAAGATTGCGTTTTTGTTACATATAATCTGGACAACACAAGACAGCACAACATGACTCAGGTACCTCGGGATCTTCAGTGCCCGTACTAGGAGAATCCTGGGATTCCCCTAGCCCCTGAGGGATACTATTGTTATGTCATTAAATTTGCTGGTATTTGACGGACCATATATAAATATGTTAATTTTTTAACTTTCAGAATGTCATGAAAGCCACTAATAACGAATGTAAAGATGTTTTATATGTAGACATTGCTCGCAATACGGTGCAATATCGCAATTTTGACAAAATATTTGAATTTTAATTTATTTGTATTAAAATTAAAAATTAAAAAATTTGAGGCCTATAAGAATAATCCCAGAATTATATATTTTTATATATATATATATATATATATATATATATATATATATATATATATATATATATATATATATATATATATACCTCAAAGCCATCGCTGATTACCTGAGTACTGCACTGCACTGCACCGCACTGCACCGCACTACACCGCACCGCACACCGCACCGCACACCGCACCGCAGACCGGGCCGCAGACCGGACCGGACCGGACTGCATTGCGGACTGCGACTGCCGACTGAGACTGCCGACCGCGACCGCCGACGGCCCCTGGGACTGCCGACTGCGACCGGGACCGCAGCCTGCGACCGCAGGCCGGGACCGCAGGCCGGGACCGCAGGCCGGGACCGCAGACCGGATGCAGGCCGGGACCGCAGACCGGGACCGCAGGCCGGGACCGCAGCCTGCAACCGCAGGCCGACACCGCAGGCCGGGACCGCAGGCCGGGACCGCAGACCGGGACCGCAGACCGGGACCGCAGGCCGGGACCGCAGGCCGGGACCGCAGGCTGGGACCGCAGGCCGGGACCGCAGGCCGGGACCGCAGGCTGGGACCGCAGGCCGGGACCGCAGACCAGGATCGCAGACTGAGACCGCAGGCCGGGACCGCAGTCCGGGACCGCAGGCCGGACCGCAGACCAGGATCGCAGGCCGGGACCGCAGGCTGGGACCGCAAGCCGGGACCGCAGGCCGGGACCGCAGGCCGGAACCGCAGGCCGGAACCGCAGGCCTGGACCGCAGGCCTGGACCGCAGGCTGGGACCGCAGGCCGGAACCGCAGGCCGGAACCGCAGGCCGGGACCGCAGGCTGGGACCGCAGGCTGGGACCGCAGACCAGTATCGCAGGCTGGGACCGCAGGCTGGGACCGCAGGCCGGGACCGCAGGCCGGAACCGCAGGCCGGGACCGCAGGTCGGGACCGCAGGCCGGGACCGCAGACCGGGACCGCAGGCCGGGACCGCAGGCCAGGACCGCAGGCCGGGACCGCAGGCCGGAACCGCAGGCCGGAACCGCAGGCCGGAACCGCAGGCTGGGACCGCAGGCTGGGACCGCAGGCCGGAACCGCAGGCCGGGACTGCAGGCCGGAACCGCAGGCCGGAACCGCAGGCCGGAACCGCAGGCCAGGACCGCAGGCCGGGACCGCAGGCCGAAACCGCAGGCCGGAACCGCAGGCCGGAACCGCAGGCTGGGACCGCAGGCCGGGACCGCAGGCCGGGACCGCAGGCCGGAACCGCAGGCCGGAACCGCAGGCCGGGACCGCTGGCTGGGACCGCAGGCTGGGACCGCAGGCCGGAACCGCAGGCCGGGACCGCAGGCTGGGACCGCAGGCCGGGACCGCAGGCCGGAACCGCAGGCCGGAACCGCAGGCCGGGACCGCAGGCCGGGACCGCAGGCCGGGACCGCAGGCTGGGACCGCAGGCCGGGACCGCAGACCGGGACCGCAGGCCGGGACCGCAGGCCAGTACCGCAGGCCGGGACCGCAGGCCGGAACCGCAGGCTGGGACCGCAGGCCGGGACCGCAGGCCTGGACCGCAGGCCCGGACCGCAGACCCGGACCGCAGGCCGGGACCGCAGGCCGGGACCGCAGACCGGGACCGCAGGCCCGGACCGCAGACCGGGACCGCAGGCCGGGACCGCAGGCCGGGACCGCAGGCCCGGACCGCAGGTCCGGACCGCAGACCGGGACCGCAGACCGGGACCGCAGGCCGGGACTGCAGGCCCGGACTGCAGGCTGGGACCGCGGACCGGGACCGCAGACCGGGACCGCAGGCCCGGACCGCAGACCGGGACCGCAGACCGGAACCGCAGGCCCGGAATGCAGACCGGGACCGCAGGCCAGGACCGCAGGCCGGGACCGCCGGCCGGCACGGCAGGCCGGGACCGCAGACCGGGACCGCAGGCCGGGACCGCAGGCTGGGACCGCAGGCCGGGACCGCAGACCGGGACCGCAGGCCGGGACCGCAGGCCAGTACCGCAGGCCGGGACCGCAGGCCGGAACCGCAGGCTGGGACCGCAGGCCGGGACCGCAGGCCTGGACCGCAGGCCCGGACCGCAGACCCGGACCGCAGGCCGGGACCGCAGGCCGGGACCGCAGACCGGGACCGCAGGCCCGGACCGCAGACCGGGACCGCAGGCCGGGACCGCAGGCCGGGACCGCAGGCCCGGACCGCAGGTCCGGACCGCAGACCGGGACCGCAGACCGGGACCGCAGGCCGGGACTGCAGGCCCGGACTGCAGGCTGGGACCGCGGACCGGGACCGCAGACCGGGACCGCAGGCCCGGACCGCAGACCGGGACCGCAGACCGGAACCGCAGGCCCGGAATGCAGACCGGGACCGCAGGCCAGGACCGCAGGCCGGGACCGCCGGCCGGCACGGCAGGCCGGGACCGCAGACCGGGACCGCAGGCCCGGACCGCAGACCGGGACCGCAGGCCCGGACCGCAGGCCCGGACTGCAGGTTGGGACTGCAGGCCGGGACCGCAGGCCGGGACCCCAGGCCGGGACCACAGGCCCGGACCGCAGGCCGGGACCGCAGACCGGGACCGGCACCGTGCTGCCGTGCTGCGCCGTACCGCGCCGCGCCGTGCTGCGCTGTGCCGTGCTGTGCTGTGCCGCGCTGCGCTGTGCCGATATGCCTGTTAATTCTTCCGTTAAGACAAAATATAGCCTCAGCAGAAAAAACAATATTATAAATTAGGTTATGATCATTATTGATTCGTTCTATTACAGCAAAATTCAACGCAATAGAATAGGTTTGTATGGATGCAATTTTTCTTCATTCAGTATACGACTTAAAATACCTTTACTTATGTTGTGGTCTAGGCAAAGCTGACGAGTGGCTGTGTGGGGATTTTCTGTAAACTTTTATCATCGCTTGTTTTAACTTTTGAAAGTCCAGATTTAGAACAATCCTTAACATGACCTGATTGTCTAAATCGTTTTAATGTTTTGCTAACTACGGATTGGGTAATAGGTTCTCGATTCGGATATTCTGCTTTAAAAAGATGACACACCTCCTGTTGTGTTCTCCTACGGTCTTCGTAACCAACCATCATTAAGAAAGTGATTCTTTCAGTTTCTGTTAAATGTACCATTATGATATTACGCTCAAATTGCAGTTTCCTAAATGCAGCAATAAACTTTTTCGTCAATAAATCATTTTTTGACGCGTTAAGTCATTACCTGACAATAAATGTTTGACACAAGCCAGCTTAAAAAATTTTCAATAATTTCAAAACAGTTCAGTTTAGATCTATAATATGTTATATAAATAGTATCTAGAATTTTTAGTAGGACTCAAAACTAAAATAATATACAGGGCCTTCCATTAAAAAAAAATTAATTTCTTCAACGTCAGTATGTGTACCATATAACACCCTATAACTTTCATCTAAACGTTTCCTTGATACACCAATTAATAAATGCTGCGGAATCATTACTCCACCCATATGGGGCACCCATACATATATATACATATATATATATATATATATATATATATATATATATATATATATATATATATATAATACATATATATATATATATATATATATATATATATATATATATATATATATATACATAGCTTTTTTTTACTAAAGCTGCTGATCGAGAAGGTGTCAGCCGACAAACAGGGGGGCATAAAACCACAATCGAGTAGTAAGACCTTTTTGCACTGGGACACTAAAAGCTTAGAGACCTCTCAACATAATAAATTAAAAATCGATGAAGGAGGGGAAAGATTCTTTACAAAAAGAAACCCTTCGTACAATGGAATTCTGAAAACTTGCATCCAATTTAAAAAACGATGACTGAAGGGTGAGCAGTTTTCACAAAAAGAATCGCCAATACGAAAAAAGTTCATTTCTAAGGGACGGATTTTCTGTATCCCTACCATCTATCTCCTTTGTCTACATCACAGAACATCTAATGAGCGTAGTGTTTAGGCGATTTATGCTCTTCGATCATTAATGCCACTCGTGCGACTACTTTCATTATAAAGTAATTGAGGCAGGAACCAGAGTATGGTTCCTTCTACCTAAGGTTTTCAAAAAGTTATAGATTACAATTCGCTAGGATTGTATATAGTTAATTACTGTATGTAGCTACGTCAAAATAGAATGATGCAGTTTAAATAATATCGGAGAAGTAACAAATATATAACAAAATATTAATATGATTAAAAAGGAATCTACATGTTAGAAGTATTTGCCTGCTTTAAGGAAAATGATAATGTTGTCTGAATAAACGATTACCTGTTTCATGTTGAAATTAGCACGATTTCAAATTAAGTGGATTTGCTTGATCGAATTTCCTAATCTCGTTTGCGATTGGTGGTTGCGAAAGACTTCAAATCCACCTAGTAACCTAAATTCGTAGCAGATGTTTCTTGTATTTAATAGTGGCAATTATTAGTTTCGAACTATGCTCTAGTTTCTAAATTTATTAGGTATACAATTTAAACAGTTTGTGAAATTTGTGTTATGATACTTAGTATACACTGCTCTCGGGTCTAAAAAACCTTCTAAGACGAAATTAGGGACGAACTAATATGAAAATATAGTAAGATTATAAAACCAGACATTTTATGTAGGTAAAAACCAGAGATCACTACTTATATACGATTTTTGTATGGAAATGTTCTTTAGAAATAGTGAACTCTGAATTGCCTATAACATTTTTTAATAGTTTTTATTCGTTAAGGAACTCGTCAAAATTAACTAATCATATAGCAAACATGAATACGTTACCGTATATATTTATTTATTTGAGAATATACGGGTACACCCCTTTTTACAATGTATTTGTAATGCTTTACAATATAACCATATCAATAACACTGGTCAACACAAGTCTTGTTTCCTTTATTTTTTTTTTCTGTTATTGGGTATTTCTATGGCCCTGACTATGAAAAAAATACTGGGAGATTGCTAACAGCTTTACCTTTTGAAATATACAGTTTTATTATTTTGCCAAAAAAATACAAAAAAATAATACATTATGTTAATAAAATTTCCATTGAACACTAGCAAATGATCTTTTATAAGATTTCCTTGAATCAATGACTTTAGGTAGATCTCGTTGCAAACTCCAGCAGTAGTCTGCCATCATATGTGAGTCCCACCGCCCCTGGTAACGTTCTTCCATTGTCCGAAGATCCTGATGAAATCTTTTACCCTGCTCCTCACTAAAATCACCCAGATATTGTGGAAATCGGTCTAAATGCGAGTGCAGGAAGTGGATTTTTATGCTCATGTTGCACCCTAGCTCTTGCAAGTTCGATAGCATGCACTCAACAAGCTCGACATGGTCGTCGGATTTCTTTTTGCCTAGGAAGCTACTCATAACCAAAACAAATGAATTCCAAGCTTTGGATTCGACTTCAGTCATTGGTTTGACAAAATTAGGATCTTTCACGAGTTGCCTAATCTGTGGCCCATCAAAAATACCAGCTTTCAATTTTTCTGAACTTAATCCTGGAAACTTGCGTGAAAGAAAATTAAAACATTCGCCAATTTTGTCAAGCGCCTTCACAAACTGTTTCATTATGCCGAGTTTAATATGAAGTGGTGGAAGTATGATGCGGTCTCGGCTAACTAAAGGCACGTTTATAACATTTTTTGTACCAACTTTTAGCTCTTCCCGCAGTGGCCAAACTTTTTGTGACCAATGATGTTTTGTCACGACTATCCCAGAGACACATGAAACAAGGGAACGTTGTGTACCTAAAGAAAGTTAACCATTTTCAGATCAACACAAATGACCCATTTGTGGTCTTGATACTTAATTTTTTCCATAACCTTAGAAACATTTACGTATTCTTCTTTTAAAGTCGTCGAATGTGCAATAGGTATAGATCCGTACTTGTTACCGTTATGAAGCAAAACACACTTTAAACTTCTTTTGCTGCTGTCTATGAAAAGACGCCAATCACTAGGTTGGTACTGTTTTAATCCCATCTGCTGCAAAATACCACCAACATCGTTACAAAAAACTAAATCCTTCTCTTGAGAAAAATACGGTAACAGATTTTTTCTCGGGTACGATAAAATGTAATGTTGGTTTCCGGAGTAAGCAAATTTTTTTCTCTTAAACGAGATGCTAAAATTTCAGAAGCTTCTTTTGGTAAGTTCAGATCTCTTACTAAGTCATTTAGTTCTTTCTGATTAAATGGTTGAGGTTCTGAAAGGCTACATTTGTAGTCTGAATCAGAGTCTTCACTTGATGTATTTCGTTCGGGTTCACAGAGATTTGGATCATCAGAAGATTTAGATGTGCTGGGTTGTACCTCTTGTGATTTTAATTGAGGTCGTTGAGCAGAAGATAAGTTAGGATATGACCACTTACTTCGATTTCCAGGATTAATTCCGTTTATTTTCACAACGCAGAAGTAGCAATCGTCATGATGGTTTCGAGGTTCTCGCCAAATCATGGGTGTTACGAACATTATTGCATCTCTTTTTCCACTGGACCATAACCGTAGACATACCACACATTTCTGGCATACAATACACAATTTAATTTTAAAGTATTGATGATACGCAGTTTTCACAAAGTCCGATATAAGTTTTCGATATTTTGCAAATATATATTCACCACAAATATAGCAAAAACAATCGGGATTAAGCACACAACATCTTCTTGACGAAGCCATATCTAAAACAACAAAATATATTTTAGTGTCCAATAAAAAACGAAAATCTAAGTAAAAATAGTAAACGAGGGTAGTTAGCTATAACTCAAAAACAAAAGCTGTTAGAGAAAAATTGTTGCCATATTTAAAAAATACGCGTCAATTTGAAATAGAAACAAAAAAAAAATCACAGGAAACAAGCAATTTTCTTTTTTTTTGTTGACCAGTGTAATAGAACTACCGAAAATCTGGAATGAAACATAAGAACGGCTTACACTCCTACGGTGAAGCAATCAACTCCAGAGCATTCCTTCTGAAGGAAGAGGGGGAACCTGAAAAAGTGTTCAGCTTCCGGCACTGGTTCATGAATCTCATAGCCCTCAGCAGTGGTGAATGATAACCATAATTAGTTCTGTGGAAGCCAGTAAAGAACAATTCAGTTTGCCCTAAATGTCTTTGAGGTATATTAAATTTTACGAATGACAATAAAGTAGGACAATCTATCAACCCGTTAATTATCTTATACAGAAAATACTGATCATTCACCAAACGTCTATGAGCTAACAGATTCAAGTTCATATAGCCCCTAATAATAGTATAATCATGGTCAGCTGTTGACATATCACACTTAAAAGCACACAGTCGTAAAAACCTGTTCTGAGTTTTTCGAGATTGTACTTATGTACTTCAAACATTGGCGACCAGACAACCTGAACTAACCTGAACACTCCAGAACAGACCTCACCAGCGTGCAGTACAGGACCCTTAATGAGGATAATGATAAATCCCTGAGATTTCTATATATAGGTCCCAAAATCTTACTGGAGTTGTCAATAATATATACGTAATGATTACAGAAAGAGAGGCGATAATCAAATATTACTCTTAAATCCTTCACTTTGCACAAACTGTCCAAGACTGTAGCACCAATAACATAATTACTATTAAGTTGGGAATGTGGAATCTTTGGCACAATGACACTATTCAGCACATACCACCACCACACCAAACACTCCACTTTTGCATTCGACGCGCGTTTCGCTAACCATGTTAGCTTCATCAGGAACGATAATTGACTTGAGTAGTCAATTATTTCTGCACTCGACGCGCGCGCCCGCCAACCATGTCAGCCCCACCAGGAGCGATGACTGACTTGAGTAGTCAATCATCGCTCCCGACGAAGCCAACATGGCCAGCGAAACGCGCGTCGAGTGCCAAAATAAAGGGTTTGGTACAGTGGCGATACACACTGAATAGTATAATTACTATTGACATTCTTATGTCCTCTAAAGAAGCTAACAGATTTACATTTAGATGCATTAAGTTGTAGACAGTTTGTCTCAGCCCAATTTACAAGTCTATCCAAGTCCGCCTGCAAGCCCCGGACGTCCTGCACATTCAAAACCTTCTTAAACACACAATCAGCGAATTAGAAACAAACTTCTCGCTTGTCCCAATAATTCCAGGTCCTTTTGGTCAGTCGCTAAAGCAGTTAGCCAAAATTTCACCAAATCCACCATACCACCACTCACACGGCCAGATAATTCCATTGCCACCACACCTGTTGAGAGAGCGACCGACTAGTTGCACTGCTTTCAATAATATCGAAAGTCATGGAAAAGGCTATCAATCAACATCTTCTAAAATATCTTGAAGAATTCAACATAATTAGCGGTCACCAATATGGCTTTCGTAAATATAGATCAACAGGAGATCTTCTGACTTATGTAACACATGTTTGGAACAACGCAATTGAACACTTTGGAGAATCTCGAGTGGTTGCTCTTTACATATCCAAGCCATTCGACCGTGTTTGGCACGATGGGCTGTTGGCTAAACTACGTTCTTGTGGTATGTCTGAAAGTTCTGTTTGTTGCTCTCATGTTTCCTCAGTGAGCGTTCTTTACGAATGGCGGTCGACGAGTTCACTATCAACGCCGATGTAACCCAAGGCTCCATACTATCTCATACTCTCTTTCTCATTTACATTAACGATCTGCTGGAAAAGACCGGAAATCCATCTACAGCTTTGCAGATGACAGTACACTTATCTCTTTATTCACTTTGAACGCTCGGACATCAGCTGCCCAGGCGAGTGTCCGCAGACAGCGGGAAGTTGTTCAACTTAACAGGGACTTAGAAGAAATTCTGTCTTGGGGTGACAGTAACCAAGTGGAATTTAACGCTACAAAAACGCAGGCGGCAGTTTTTTTTCTAAAAAAGTTAACGTTGCTGAACCCGACATAGTTTGTGGCGGGGCACTCCATTCCTCTAACACGGTCACTCAACTGGTTGGGCGTTAATTTGGGAGCAAATATGTCCTGACATGAGCATGTTGCAGGCATAGCAGGACAGCTTTTCAAAAGTTGGGAATATTGTTTCGAACCAGAAAGCTTTACACTCCACAAGAACTGTTAATCCTTTACAAAGCTCAAATTCGACCAACTTTGGAATACCTGTTGTTGATCTAGACAGCAGGTACCATAAGGCCCGACCTCCCCACAAAGAACGCCACCGAACACCCCCGAATGCGACCCCAGCCGATAGTCGAGCATACAAAGGACAAAAAAATGGGCATTTCAGGAAAAAATATAAAATTTTTTCTCAACTA
Source organism: Pachyrhynchus sulphureomaculatus (assembly GCA_019049505.1). Lineage (NCBI taxonomy): Eukaryota > Metazoa > Arthropoda > Insecta > Coleoptera > Curculionidae > Pachyrhynchus > Pachyrhynchus sulphureomaculatus. The sequence goes on from CM032454.1 coordinate 180,393,434, forward strand.
TTCCACATGTCCCCCGGGGTGCCGAATCCGAACTTCAACCCTGCCACCTCGTAAACGTTGCGACCCCTGAGCAAAATGCAAAAACTACCAGAAAATGCTCCCTTTCAGTCCCTCACCCACAACTCGAAAACTGGGCACCCCTCGAAAAAAGTACTCCCCTACAACCACATCACACTTCCCACAAATCATGTTCTATATGTTCCCTTCCGTCAGACGAACGGTTGAGCCGCCAGAGCACCTTGAAACCCAGTAAAACCTCGGACACAGTGCCAAGCCAAGAGAAACTCCCTCACTTCTCGCTCGGACCTCTATTTTCTGGTCACAAATGTAGGTTAATAATTTCGTTAAAAAACAACCAATTAAATTGTTTGAAATAAAGATATTGCGAAAAAAGGGCTGCGATCGATAAACTAAGAAGTACTCTCAGCCTAGCGCCGCGACCGAATTATCCCTAAACTTTAAAGCGCTCCAGGGACTAAACCTCTCTCCTAACAAAAAAATAATTACAAAACATAACTTGTTGGAAACCCAAGGCAGCTATACAGGAAAAATCCTATCGAAAAGTGCGCAGCTTCAAAGTTACAAGAGAAAAACTGAAAATAGAGCACCCCCTCACCGCTGTCCGCACTCCACTCAAACCCCACAACATTTACGAGGCGGCAAAGTCCAAACCCAGACTCAGCACCCCAAAAAACACAAAGAATAGCCGAGAAAAACACTCTTTGTCCCTTGCCCACGGGCTACCAACCGAAATCGCACCCGGCGACACTCGGCTGCGCTCCCCGCGGGAAATTCGAACCTCATACTAGCCACCATCCAAGCAAACAAGAGGCTCTTTGGTTGCGAGTGGAGCTAGTCTTTAAAACTTAAGGAAAAAGAACTGTCACTATACTTCCATTTTCATGAAAGTAAAAATCGGTAATATAATATCTATATACGGTAATGCACTCATGTTGGCTTCATGATTGCTTAATTTTGAACAGTTCCTTGAAAAATAAGAACCACTGAAAAATGTTATAAGGAATTTAGAATTTACTATCTCGAAAGAACATTTTCATACAAAAATCATGTACAAACAGTGATCTTTGGTTCGTTCTACTTTGGAAGCCGTTTTTATTCTTGTGTCAACTCTATTGAGAAAAAGCTTGTCGAGATAAGAAACTTTAGGATTTAAACTACAATAAAAATTAACAATAATAATTCTTAAAAGTGTTTTGAAATTTAGGGTTTTTTCCACTTATTTCCCAGTGTGCGCCGTGCAATCCTTGGCAATATTTCAAAAAGTCACTGTAATTTAATGCGACCTGATCTAGAAAAAAATACGATCTTGGAATGATAGTAACCAAGTAGAATTTAATGCTACAAAATCCCAGGCGGTAGTTTTTTCTCAAAAAAATTAACGTTGCAGAACGGAATGTTATGTGGGGATACTCCATTTCACTAGCATCGTCATTCATTGCTGGACATTTTTTCATGATCATATTACATGCATAGCAAAGAGAGCTTCTCAAAAGATGGGAAAATTATTTCTAATTAGAAAGCTTTACACTCCACAACAACTTTTAATTCCGTACAAAGCTAACATGCTATCAAAGATGGAATGCTGCTCTCATATTTGGTATTACGCTTCCAAACACATATTGCATTTTTTGGATTCTATTCAGAAGAGATCTATGCGTCTGATTAGAGACCCAAAACTCACCAATATCCTTGATTTCTTGGAACATCAAAAAATAGTAATTCCTTCCAGAATGGTGCATTGTCAAGCAAGGCTTTATTCGGAAAACCTCATTGCTCTGCAATGATCTACCCACGACTGTGTTTCCCACCGAGTACAATTTACAGCGATTCAAGAGCAACGTGAATTGCTTTTTCCACACACGCGTCACTCTTGTAGAGCCTTAGAGATTTCCCTGTAGCACGTATGCTATGCCACTTAAAAACGACTACTTATCGCTACAAACCCAGTATCAGAGCAAAAGACAGCTGAGGCTGCTATGTTTCGTTTGGCGTTGGTGTTAATTCGTTATTGTTAGCTGCCCGATAGTTTTGCCAAAATAAGGAAGCTTTCATCCCTAAACAATTTTCCCCTTAAAACCCACTATTGGGCTAGTCAAACTCAGCAGAAGACTGCTACAGCTTTTGAGTATAACCATTTGCTGTCAGAATAAGAATCAAACCCCCCTGCGCTTGATCTTCCCGGCAGGTACCCTTAACGAGGCCAAAAACTCCCAAATAAGAAAAATTTCTGTGTGTGTGTGTAGTTTTGAAAGTTACATTTTGACTTAAGGGGTTAATGTTGGAGGGTGAAATCGGAGATGAAAAAAAAATTTACCAGGTCATAGAGTGGGGTGTTAACTCAAAATTTGTAAAAACAGGAGTTCAAAAAAAAATATATATATATATATATATATATATATATATATATATATATATATATACATATATATATATATATATATATATATATATATATATATATATATATATAATGTAATATTTCGGCACACTTTTCTTTGTATTATTTTTAAAAAATTGTGAAAAATTGCAGTCCCCCTTATCTCGAAAAATACTGATCAAAAAATTCTGGAATATTCTCCACAGGGTGTCAATTGAACGAAACTTATCACGAGTGCATTACCTTTATTAATTTATCTGGTATATGAAAAGAACAAAATTTTCAAGGCCATAAGTTTTCAGTACAGATCGGAAAAAACTTTGTTGAATACTCATTTGGGGTGTGTTTTGTAAAGTCACTGATCATTTTACAACCCCGTACCAAAAATTTTTATTTTAACAGCAATCAACGTACGGAACACTATTTGCGCAGGGTTGCACTTGGCCGGTTTATTTTTAATTAGTGGATATATTTCCACATTATTTGTATTATTTTCAATGTTTTGCTCTTAGCTTAGTACACGCTACCACGTTACCACCTAGTACCTAAAATTATTTCTTGACCCGAATTTCTTTTATTTAGCTGAAAACATATACCAATTGTATTTAGAAAAAAGATACCGATATCCAGTCATTGATAAGTATGTACTCACCCATATTTACGTATTAAAAGAACGATATGACATGAAATTTCCACAATTTATCAATATTTAATTTCCGACAAAAATAATATTTTATTTAGTTGATGACGTTATCAATAAAGCATTATAAATTTAAAAATACTTTTAAAAAGATAAAATCTCATTTCTATTTATTGTTTTAATCAGTAACTCAAAATATTCTTAAGGGGTCCAAAATTATAATAAATTTTTTAATTTTTTTTTTAAATACCGTTAATTGTATCAGATATCTCTAAGGATCTAGTAAACGTTAACGGAAATTAAAAAATCCGTCACTAATTGCAAGGAATATAAGGTTAGAAGTATCGATAAATAACGTTTGATATCTTTCAAATATATCAGTATCACATATCTATATATTCAGAAAAAATATACCGGTTGTCCCAAAAACCAACGTAGGCTAGCTCATAACTGACCGGAGTATATCCTTAGTGAAAATTCATTAGATTTTGAGATATTGACACATTTATGAATTTCCTGAAAATCCACACCTTAGCCCTGTATATCAGATTTTTTTTTTCTAAAGTAAAAAATAAATACTTTAGAAAAATGATATCTGATATACTGATCTAAAATGTTTCACGAAATTCAGAAAAGTGTCAATATCTCGAAATTTAACGATTTTTCACTGTCATATTTACATATTCTGATGAGTTATTAACTGGCCTATGAGTCCTCGAAGGGAATAACTTGGTTTTTGGGATACCCTGTATATTCCAATATATCGTTTTTTCCTTTCTTTGCTAAAGGAAAGTATTGAATTCGTGAAAAAAACACACTTCGAGATTTTGGCTTTTCTTCACATTTTAGGGCTACTAGATCACGAAAAGCATAGTCATTCATTTTCGTCGGTCTGTCGGTTTCTTGGCAAGATAACTCTCGAATAAACTGAGATATCAATTTCAAACTTGGCATATAGATAACATCTAACAGGGAGTTGATGCCTATAGTTTTTGAGCCACATCGCTTCAGGTCAAGGGGATAAAAGAAGTGGGGGTCGATAAACTTTAAAAGGTATTAATAGTAATGAAGTTTTTCCTGGTTTTTTATTAAATAATAAACAAATTTTATGCATAAATATTTATAGTAAAACATATAAGGTGCGAAAGGGGCAGGGGACGAGATTAGAAGGTTTTGCTTCCTATATAGTGTGTTAAATTTTTCTTTTCTTAGTTTTCATTGCTTACAGGTTTAACCCAGAAAGAAGCTGAATAGAGCGGGGGTAGTTTAATATTGTATAATTTCAGTAGCATTTTGAGATATTTACAGGTTTTTTAATATTTATAGTAAAATATGAGAGGGGTTAAAAGATGAGTTAGGGGCTTAATGGGGTTGCTTCCTATATAGCTCTTTTTCGGGGCTCGTGGATTCAAGTCAATATGAAAATTAAGTTAGTTTGTCATTACTTTCAACTTTAATGGGGGAATGAGTGAATGAGAGAGAAAACCACATATTATTATCTTAAAAATATTTTCTAAGAAAAGTCTCAAAAATTTAGTATGCAAAAGGTAGGTTCTTAGTTCTTTGAGTGCCTATGCGTGCCGGATGTTGGCAATCGTCAGCGCTATCTTCACTTTGTCCACTGCTGCTCGACACAGATCTTTTGTTGATGTGGAAAACTAAGTTCTCAAACTTTTAAGCTATCAAATTCTCCTTCTGTCTTTCCAACGACTTTCCCCGGTAATATTAACTTAAGCAGTCCATATTTTTGTTACACATATTACAATATTCTAATTTACGTATTTTGATGTGCGTCACGATTTCCGTTGTTCCTAGGAAATAACACAAATTAATTCAATTTTTATTTCAAAATAACTTGATAAAAGTGTAATTATATATTAATTTATGCCATTTCGTAAAAGACCAAAATTATTATTATATATGATGATGATGATGTAATAATTGCGCCAACTTTTCTTCATATTACTTTTTAAAAAGGGCCAAAAATCGCTTTCTCCCACCCCCATCTCGAAAAGAACTGATCAGAAAGTTTAGAAAAAACTCTGGAATATTCTCCATAAAGGATAGATTGAGCGGAAATTATCACTAGTGCATTACGTCTGGTAGTTTATCTGTGGCTTGATAATATGGTGAAAGTTTTTTTTTTGTGGAAAGATGTGATAAGTCTAACAGTTACGAAATATCAATACGTATTCAGTGCGGTAATATATTCACATACTTTTCAGCACATTACTGCATTTGGCCAATCACAGATAAAATAAATTTTCATGATGACTAACACCGAGTACCGAGACAAAATAATTTTATTTTATTTGTTTATAATTAAACAGATATTTAGGTAGTACATATTTCTTTTACATTTTTACTCCTAGATTATAGATTGAGCTAGATTAATTTATTGGCTATTAGGTAGCTAAGATGCTATAACTATTATACATTACTGACGAAGACAAAATGTGAAAGTATATATTGGATCTTAAGATATATACATGTCAGGGCCATAATTAACTAGCCTAGGTAAGAATTTTATTTTATTGTAAAAGCAATCAACGTACGAAACACTATTTGGCGTTTTGAAAAAAAAAGTTGTCATAAATGGAAAAATCATATATAAATTAAATTGAAAATAAATTTTTAAACTTAGTACAATTGCTGCGCAGGCAGTTTCCGACAAAAACCGAGCACATGTGATGTCACAATGTTTATTTCTCGTCAACATCACAGACAGCTGAGACGAGTGTTTTAATTTTCAATCAATTTATTCTTGTTATTATCATCAGTGTATTGATAAATTTATTGAAAATGTCTAATCTAACAAGTTATCGTGCCTGTTTCGTACCATTTTGTACAAATACTACAAAACAACTCCCGAAAAAATGTTTTTAAATGGGCCACAAGATGTTAAACATCGAAATCAATGATTCCAAGCAGCACGACGTTTAATCCTAAAACAATATCAATTTTTTTCTGTTATGAAGATCGCTATATATATATATTTATATATATATATATATATATATATATATATATATATATATATATATATATATATATATACATATATATATATATATATATATATATATATATATATATATGTATATATATATATATATATATATATATATATATATATATATATATAGTTATATATGTATATACATATGTATATATATAATACATAGAGTTAGATCACGGAAATTTATTCTAAATCAAAACCAACAAAAATCGTAATGATACAAAGGTTTTGAATTATTTAATAATAAATTTTTATACTGTTATCGAATGGTTTTTATTTTATTTAATGTCGTTTTTGAGAAAATCTGTGACCATAAAAATATCCAAAATATTATCAGAATTGACCTTTATGAATCCTTTGTCACACATTACTGAATTAAATTAGTAACCAACAACAATGTTTTTGCACTAAACTTCAATAATTTTGACAGTACATACACAGGTAGAAGCTGTTGACAGTACTTACGTGAACACACTTTAACAAAATGACGTCACAAACATGACAGCCAATCGTGGCGCTTTCGTAGTCACGTGATTTTTTTAAAAATCTAAATTTTAATTTGTTTATAATTAATTGTAAACATTTTTTAAAAAGCTTTTCGAATCGATTATCAATATTATTTACGATGAAGTTTTAAAATAAAATAAAAAAAACGGTTATTACTTTTTATTCAAAAAACCTAATTGCTGAAGTCCGATTTGCACTTGGCCGGTTTTGTTTTAAATTTAATTTTGCCCATCGTACCGTGCAGAAAAAGAATATTTAAAAGAAAGTCTTTGTTTCGTTAGGTCTATTGTGTTGTGTTACATTAGTATGTTAATTTAAAGCTAACAGTATTAGGGGATTTTTTCATCTATGATTGGAGCGGAATGTTCATACGATAAACAATGGACCAAAATTGCTTACATCATCCCAAGTTTCTTTCCTTTCAGTTCTCGTATTTTATATCCTTCTTTCCGATTTCAAATCGCATTTCGAACACGGTAGATATGTAATCGAGACCTTCACTTTTAACATGACCTTTCTCGCAATTAAACTAAAGTAATAATTATAAGTTGGTTGACTTTGAATGACTAACAATGTATTATAAATGCGTTTTAATTGCTTAATTTACCTATTGTTACTAAGAGCATTGTTTATTGTTATATGTAACAATTTTCGTTTTCACTTTTTTTGAAAATTTAACCAACGATATACAGATTCTTCTATAATATATATAAAATGCAACGTCTCTCTGTCTGTCTGTCTGTCTGTCCGTTAGTGACCTTATCACTGGAGAACCACTTATCCGATTTACGTACTTTTTTTTTAAAAAACATACTTATGTTCTCTGGCCAGGTTATAGGCTATATTTTATTACGATAGGTAGCATAAGGAATGAGAAGTGACAATAATAGTGAGTGAAGTCGGAAAAAAGTTTGCTGCTAGCGCGTTCCCTTGCAATATACAGCCTAAACCATTAAATATGGAACAATATTATGTAGCAAGGAATATCTTTAATCTATAATCTATAATATATATAAAATGCACTGTCTCTCTGTCTGTCCATTAGTGCGTTTATCACGCGAGAACCACTTATCCAATTTATGTGTCTTTTTTAAATTCATACATATATTCTTTGGCCAGGTTATATAATAATAATAATAATCTACATCTATAAATATATATAAAATGCAGCGTCTCTCTGTCTGTCTGTCTGTCCGTTAGTGCGCTTATCATTGGAGAACCACTTATCTGATTTACATGCTTTTTTTTAAAACATTCATATGTTCTCTGGCCAGGTTATCTATATATAATATATATAAAATGCAACGTCTCTCTGTCTGTCTGTCTGTCTGTCCGTTAGTGCGTTACGTACTTTTTTTTTAAAAACATACATATGTTCTCTGGCCAGGTTATAGGATATATTTTATTGCGTTAGGTAACATAAAGAATAAGCAGTGACGATAATAGTGAATCAAGTCGGAAGAAAGGCTACCGTTAGCGTGTTCTCTTACAATATACTGCCTAAACCATTAAATATGGAACAATATCATGTTGCAAAGAATACAATATATATATATATATATATATATATATATATATATATATATATATATATATATATATATATAATATATATATATATATATAAAATGCAACGACTCTCTGTCTGTCTGTCCGTTGATGCGCTTATCACTTGAGAACCACTTATTCGATTTACGTGTTTTTATAAATTTATACATATGATATGTTCTATATAATTCGATATAAGCCTAGATAATGGGAGATAAGGTGAGATAATGGGAGATAAGTATAAATAATGGGAGATAAGCAGAGATAAGTCTAGGTAAGTAAGTTATGGTGAGATAATGGGAGATAAGGAGAAATAATGGGAGATGAACAGAGATAAGCCTAGATAATGGAAATTATGTAGAGATAATGGGAGATAAGGAGAAATAATGAGAGATAAGCAGAGATAAGTCTAAGTAATGGGAGTTATGGTGAGATAATGGGAGATAAGGAGAAATAATGGGAGATAAGGAAAAATATTGCGAGATAAGTCGAGATAAGCCTAGATAATGGGAGATAAGGTGAGATAATTGGGGATAAGTATAAATAATGGGAGATAAGGAGAAATAATGGGAAATAAGCAGAGATAAGTCTAGGTAATGGGAGTTATGGTGAGATAATGGGAGATAAGGAGAAATAATGGGAGATAAGGAAAAAAAATGGGAGATAAGGAGAAATATTGCGAGATAAGTCGAGATAAACCTAGATAATGGGAGATAAGGTGAGATAATGGGAGATAAGGAGAAATAATGCGAGATGAGCAGAGATAAGCTTAGATAATGGAAATTATGTAGAGATAATGGGAGATAAGGAGAAATAATAGGAGATAAGGGGAAATAAGGGCAGATATTTTATTACGTTAGGTAACATAAGGAATGAGCAGTGGCGATAGTAGTGAATCAAGTCCACGCGAGCGGAGCCGCGGGCACGGCTAGTCTGTTATAAATGAATTCTTTGATTTTTTATTTTAGAATGACGTACTACGTAAGGTGAAAAGTCCCGAGACTTTCCTAACAGTGGCAGCACAATAATTTTGAATTAGTGTCAACTCTCAGGAGATTCGTGTAAAATTTTCATGACATTTTGTCTATTAGTTTGCGAGTTACAGCTGTTTGAGTGATGCTACTTTTGATTTTTACAAAACTTCTTCCCTTCTTCCGACTTATAGCTAGGTACTATTACATGTTTTCTTTGTTCTCTGTTCTATAGATCGTCACTCCTTCTTTTTCTTGGACGTTCCATTGATCTTCTTCCATTCGGTGACTTGTCTCTTGCTATCCGTACTATCCTGTTGTTTACCATTCTTTCTGTGTGTTGATCCCGTTCCATTTTTCTTCCTCTTATCTATCCTCTGTGTTATACTTGTATCGGGTCTTGTTTCAGATGTGTAAGTCATTACTGGCCGTATTACGCTCTTGTATATTCTTATTTGGTCGAAAACAACTACACGTTGATAGTTTAGTGGACTGAAATACGGTCATATAAGCACCTATGATGCACCACGTTTCGGACGTCCAAATAAGGCAGTCTCTTGAAAAAACACAAAAAAAATCCACCATATTGTTCTAAATGATCGCAAAGTGAAAGTGAAAGAGATAGCTGACATCCTGAAGATATCAACAGAACGCGTGAGGCATATTTTGCATGAATATTTGCATACGAAAAGGCTATGTGCCCGATGGGTGCCGCGCATTCTCACGAATGATAAAAAACAGCAACGTGTCGAAGATTTAGAAAGCTGTTTGGTACTATTTCAGCGTAATCTAAAGGAGTACAGTAAAACCCCGGTTATCCGAGGTAACGTGGGGGGCACCCTCCTCGGATAACTGAAAACTCGGATAATCCGGATTTGTTTTTTATTCATTCAAAAAATAAACACCAACACTTTAAACCGATGTATTAACGTTTTTAACATATAAATAGGTACATACATTATAAAACAGTGATGTAGGTATCTATGCGCTTCTGTTTCATATTGCGTCTTCTTTTTCTCGCTGCACTGTTTCTCCATCTATTAAGAAGAAGCAAATCCGCTGGGTTGCCTTTGGTTGTTGTTCGATATATCTCAAAGCTTTTTCCAAAAAAGCAAAACCTTCTTGATGAGAGATCTTAGTGGGAGACTGTTCATCCACCGCCGCTTCGTCATCGTCATCTGATTTTTCGGTTTCCTGAAAGGCATTCGTTATTTCTTCAATACTCATTTATTCTTCTAAATCATCTGCTGTAATCCATTCAACAACATCTTCTCTTGTCACATTTTCGCAACCTTTAATTTTTGCATTAATTCAAATAAACTTTATTCTTTTTCTTCTGTCTCGCTGTCAAAATTTGAACAGGACGTTTCTCCATGGCTTCTCAATTTCAAAGCTAATTCATTTAATGGAGTATCATCTTCACTGTCATTATAGTCCTCAAAATCAATAACTTTTGACCAAGATTTTTGAATAGTGGTAGTACGCACAGAATACCAAGCTTGACTTACCCAGTAAATAACACACACAGTAACCTTTCTCATCCCATTGATAATATCCTCCTTTTCTGTGTATTCTAACAGATGTTCAAGATATAAACGCCTATAATTTTTTTTAATGTTTTCGAGGATGCCTTGATCCGTTGGTTGCATTATGCTGGTTACATTTGGAGGAAAAAATTTTACAACAATTTCGTCCACATGAAGTCCTTTTCCAGGGTGAGAGGGGGCATTATCCATTAACAAAATTGCTTTAATAGGAAGACGGTTTCTGTTCAAAAATTTAGTCACAGATGGCACGAACTCTTCTTCAAACCAGTTAGTAAATAAGGTCGCATCCATCCATACGCTCTTCTAACTTTTGTAATAGACTGGCTTTGGGTGAGATGTCTTTTAAAGCTCTTGGACGTGCAGACTTGCCAATCACCATCAGTGGGATTTTGTGCTTGCCAGATGCATTGGAACATACCATTATAGTTGATCTTTCCTTACTTCGTTTGTGCCTAGGAGCTGATTTTTCCTGTCGAGATGCCAATGTTTTTGATGAAAGCATTTTATATTTTCAGATCAGTTTCGTCACAGTTGTAAATTTCTTCACATGTGTCTCCACAATCTTCAATTTGCTTTTTAAAGTTCTGCTTAAACTTCTCAATTGATGACACATCAGCAGAAAGTTTTTCACCACATACAGTCAGTTGTCGTACACCGTACCGTATTTTTTTTTTTTTTCCAGCGGTCAAGCTATCCAGAACTGGCGGTATACTGATCTATCTCTGAAAATTGCCTACTAATCATTATTGCTTTCTGTTGTAAAATTGGACCTGACAGAGGCACACCTTTTGATCTCTGTTGGTGAAACCACCTCAATAAAGCTTCATTAACCTTTTCATAGTCGCCGGTTTTCATTGATCTTCTTGCTGAGGACGATGAGGCTTGATTTATACACCACTCTTCTATTTTTTATGCGGTTTCTTTTCCAATCTCCAACTGTTACCTCACCTACTCCATAATCTCGTGCAACAACTTTAATTGTCTCTCCTGCTTCAATTCTTCTGATGGCTTTTAATTTTTCTTCAATAGGAACGACGATTCTTTTACCCTTGTTTTGCTCCATTATAATACGACAAACAAAAATTCAAACAAAGCAGTTAGTATTATTTACACTTAACTACCAGAACTCCAACCAAATAAATTATGTGAGTATACTTGTACTTCTCCGTAGTAAACGCTATAACGCACTGCATTCACGCAAATTTACATGCTGAAGGAGTCCAAAAAAATAAATAGGGGAACCCCCCACACGTGCCAGTGGGATTCCCGAAGGCCCCGACGATTTTAAATGGAAATATGTACATACATATTTTAGAAGCTCGGTTAATACGCAGCATAGACGCGCGTACCTCGGATAATCGCAATTGGCTCAGATAATCGCGACTCGGTTAATCGGGGTTCTACTGTATTTGGGTCGATTCGTAACTACACGCCTGATTTCAAACAGGCAGTCTGCAGAATGGCTGAAACCGCATGAAAGCCGACCGAAGCGTCCAAAACACGAATGTCAGCTGGAAAGGTTTTTAGCAAGTATTTTTTGGAATGCTCATGGAATAACACTAATCGGCTATTATCTTGGTTTATTAAACCATCTTAATTATAGAATCAAGTAAAAAAAAGGCCGTGGCTTCAGGGAAAGCGATTTGACTCAAATGAAGAAGTCAAATAGGAAGATGAGGCTTATTTTAGAGAGCTCGATAAATCGTACTATGTAGAAGGTCGTGTACTGCTCTTGAAGGAAACTATGTTAGAGAAGATTTTTGCAAAAACATTGTTTTTTCGTCAAAAGTCTCGAAATTTTTCATACCATGTAGCAATATAAGAAGAGCACCTATTAAGGTTACTCTCTTAATTTGTGAAGGACTTTTATACACGGTGTCCTATAAAAAAATTTCCTGTTTGGTGAAAAATCAATGGGAGAGATTATGGGGATTTGGATGGGATTTGGAAATCATTGGCACAATGACACTAAACAACAACTTATCACCGCTACACGAAACATATTATTTTTACGCTCGACGAGCGTTTTACGTGTCACTAACCATACTACCAGCATCAGAACTAATGATGAAATAAGTTTTAAAATCTAGACTATTTATACTCAGAGTGTGATTTACTCGAGCGAAACCGGCCAATCATAAATGCTGGTTTAGTTCCGGTGAAGTACCATGTACAGAGAACTGTAAGGAATAGGTAATCTATCGTTATTTAGACTATTGTTTTACATTTTATAATTTTAATCCTTTCATACACGTCTAATAATCTCCTACATATGGTCTAATTTTAAACTATTTTTATATATTTCAGATATAAATGTCATAGAAACATTACACTAGCTATTATTATTGCTTTTTAATTAATTTTCCCTATATACAAATGGTAACGTTACGCAATATGTATTGGTGTAATTAATAGCTTAACATTGTTCAATGGTCAACCTATGTAATCAATAATTAATATAACATGAGATAAACAGCTCATTTTACATGGTGATTTTTTCCCGTTGTAATATAATATTTTACTTTATTTCATAAACTACTGTTTTACTTATACTTAGCTAAATATTTTTCACTTTAAATTGAGAGTTGAATTATGCTTCCCAACTATATCATCTCGCCCAAAATCTGTATTCTAAGCTTGGCATTCACAAAAGCTTTGTAAAATAGCTAACTACTAACTAAACTAATTAAACAACACTCAGTATATATCACCACTACACCAAACACTTTATTTTTACACTCGATGCGTGTTTCGCTAACCATGTTAGCTTCATCAGGAGCGATGATTGACTAACGTTAAACTACAAATCTACCTTATTTATACTTAGCCTAACATCTTCAAGCGTAACTAATTATATGGGCGAGGCCATTAGTTCTGGTCAAGTAATCAGTAGAGCGGATCCTCTGTCTTTATTTAAACTACTTTTACATTTTATTTTTTCCATATCTTCATATGCGTTCAATTATCTCCTATCAGATACATTTTTAATTAATCTTAGATTATCTAATGTTACAGTATGATCAGCTTCAAGGGCATGTTCGGCAATACTAGACTTTTCTGTTCTACCGTATTTTAAATAAGCTAAATGTTCTTTAAATCGTATTTTAATTGACCTTCTAGTTTGCCGAACATACTTTTTGTCGCAATCATTACAACTAATTTCATAAATGCCACTTTTCTCACAATTGTCTGATGACTTATAGACTAAGGTGAGGCCTACCTTATTAAATACCTTATTAAGTCCCCTGCTATATTTCAGATTATATGGTAAGGAGACATACTTGTTCTTATTTGCTTCACGTGTAAAAATTTCTCAATATTTAACCTGAACTTATGTACATTTATTAACCTGTTAACACTTACTAACACCAGTTCTCTATAGACTGTTTAACTTATCCTAGAGAAAGGGACTATTTCTTTCCTGCTGGAAATGCGCTACAGTTCATCTGATACCTAAAAAAGGCACGAAGACCTTGCCAAACAACTACCGACCAGTGCACTGCTTTCCATAATATCGAAAATCGAAAGTTATGGGAAATGCTATCTTCAGGCTAGCAACGTCTTTTAAAATATCTTAAGGGATTCAATATTATTAGAGACATCAATATGGCTTTCGTAAATGAAGATCAACAGATCTTCTTATATATGTATCACATGTCTGGACCAACACAATTGAATATTTTGGGGAATCTCGAGCAGTTTTGACAATGTTTGGTATGACGGATTGTTTGTTAAGCTACGCTCTTGTAGTATATCTGAATAGTTCTATTTATGTCTCTTGTATTTTCTCAGAGAGCCTTCTTTACGAATAACGGTCCACGGATTTCTTTCCGACACCTTCACTCGCAACACCAATTCTCCCCAAGGCTCCATACTGTCTCCTACTTTCTTTCTCATTTACATTACCGATCTGTTGAAAAGGACTCTTATTTCTTCAACTTGCTTTGAACCCTCGAGCATCGCCTACTGGTACAAATATCCGCAGACCGCAGAGAGTTGTTTAACCGAACGACCTGAAAGAAATTCTATCTTGAAATGACGGTAAGCAAGTAGAATTGAACGTTACAAAACCCAGGCGACCTTTTTTCCTAAAAAAATTAACGTTACGCCAACATAGCTATATCGTAACTAAATTTGCCACTATCACCCCAAGATAGAGTTTCTTCAAGGTCTTTGTTGTCAATGTGAGAGAAAAAAAGATCATGCATCTATATCCCATTTCTTTACACGCAAGTTTAAGGAATCTATGGAAATATATTAACAACCTAACAACATTTATAGACACTCAGGCTACGGTCTGCATCACACCTGGAAAACGATCATTATACTGAGTCGCGGTTCAGTAGACACGAATGAGGTATAAATGCTCCTTCGAGCTCCTGCCTTGTACAGTTGTAGGCAAAAACGTCTGAACGTTATTCTAAAATGACACGGTCTAATTCCAAGAATCATGATTACGCCGTGATCTATCTGGATATTTCTGTTTATCATATGGAATTTAGAATTTGTTCACTACATTTTTAGTGTTCCGTACGGAATACTTATAAGACAACTTCGGTATCTGTTTGTCCGTCTGTCACGCCCAATTTTCTCTGAAACTATTTGACATGGAAAGTTGAAATTTGGCTCTAACATAGGAATTGATAGTCTCATCAAAGCCGTGTAGTTTTAAAAGGTAATGTTTTCTTAAAGGGTTAGTTTTGGGGGGTGAAATCGGAAGTGAAAAAAAAAATTACCAAGTCATCGAGTGGGGTGTCAAATGAAAGCTTGTAAAAACACAAGTTCAAAAATACATATAATGTTATGCTTGTGCACACTTTTCTTTGTATTATCTTATCTCAAAAAGTAAAAATTTTGAAAAAATTCTGGAATATTATGGTGTAAATTGAACGAGAATTATCACGAGTGCATTACCTTTAATAATTAATCTGGTATACAAAAAAAACAAAAATTTCAAGGTCATCAGTTTTCAGTAAATATCTGAAAAAAGTTTCTTGAAAACTCATTTGGAGTGTGTTTTGTGAAGTCATTGATCATTTTATACCTCCATAACAAAAATTTTTATTATAAAAGCAATTAACGTACGGAACACTAATAGCGCAAGTCCGACTTGCACTTGGTCAGTTTTTTCTTTAACCTAATTCCTTTTAATTAACTGTAAAAGATAATTTAATAACCGATAAATTAACCACCATATCTTTCCTGTTTTGGTTATGTTAATACCCATCTTGTTGACAACTTTAAAATCATAACAAAACCATAACGAAATTAAAAAATGCTTATTATTTAACTACGTGGCTAGTCACAAAAAACTAAATTAGCGAGATGATGTAAAATGAATAATAAATGAATTTTTATTATTGCACAAGGCGAAAACGACTTTGAAAAATGATGATCTAAACGTAATACTTCTATCTTATGTGATCCAATATATCATATTTTCACAGTGAATAAAAGAAAATAATAATTTCTATTATCATTTTTATGAAAAAAAATCATTCACTATCGTTTAATGGGATCTTCGCATGATTTTACCGTCCCATTTCACACGATTTCCTTCATTGAAATTTTCGTATAATTTATTGTTACGAATTTGTTTTTTCTTAAGATGGAGGTTAATACCAAATAAATAATATTTTTGTTTTGTTTCGTAGAATGAATAATAAGGATAAGCACTGGAAAGTTTACGAGTTCTACTATAACACATAACACCTTTGAAAAGTGACAAATTTAAAAGTTTCTTTATCTGCTATCTGAAAACAATATTAGGTATTTGCATATTGAGAATAGTAAGGAATGTTTTTCTCTAGAATTTGATAGTAGAATGTGTAACAAGGAATTCAAACCGAATTCAAAAACAGACTCACGAAACATTTACTCAATTCCAAATATCTCACTAAAGCCATCAACACGTTCGCTATACCTATACTCACATATTCATTTGGCATCATCAATTGGTCACAAACAGACATAGAAAACATTCATCCTTATACGGATGCGGAGGAAGAGGAATCACAAATATCAGATCACTACACACAAAACAAATACAAACACTTCTTTCACAGCACGCAAACCAGCCTCCATACAGCAACAGTGAAAGCAGACAAAAACTACACACCTCTCGACTTATCCCGGGCAGACCACCAAGCAGACGCACACAGTCACACCCAATTACAACAGGATGAAAACGTAGTCAGAAAAAACAATCCACGGAAAACACAAATACCACAGAGAACAAGACCACATAAATAAAAAAACAATCATACACCTGGTTACGGGATGGGCAGCTATTCCCTGAAACAGAAGGCTTCCACTTTCCATCCAGGATAAAGTCGTATTAGTCAGAAACTACCAGAAGCATATCATCAAAAACCCAACTATTACAGAAGACAGATGCAGGAAATGCCACCAGCAGAAAGGAACGATCGAACACATAACGAGCAGATGTAAAATATTAGCAGGAACGGAATACACATCCAGACATGACTCAACTGTAAAAGTAGTTCACCAAGCACTAGCCACATCATACAAACTCATAGAAAACACAGATCCCTACTACAAATACGCACCAACCTCCATACTTGAAAATAAAGATTACAAGCTCTACTGGGACATCAGTATCCGTACAGATAAAACAGTCTCCGCCAATAGACCCGATATTACTTTTCAGTGCAAAAAAGGAAAAGTCCTCTATCTAATTGACATAGCTGTCCCCAACGACACAAACATTCAAACGAAATATACAGAAAAAATCACCAAATACACAGACCTTGCAACAGAAATAAAAAGTCTATGGAAACAAGAAAAAGTCATCATTGTCTCCCTCATTATATCAGCCACAGGCCTTACACCAATAACATTCACACTACCCTTAGTATAATCAGGACTCAACACAAACATATAGAGAAGTCAGTGATTTTGAAAACATGTAACATTGTCAGGTCATTCCTTACTACACAATGTAATAGCGTTTGTGCTGACTTGGCTTGGGCCCGTCAGCCAAACATGGAACCAAATTGACCAAATGTGAGAAAGAAAAACTTTTTGTGATCTATATCATATATATAAAACGCAACGTCTTTCTGTCTGTCTGTCCGTTAGTGCGCTTATGACTTAAGAACCACTTATCCGATTTACATATTTTTTTTTTAATTTATACATTTTTTCTCTGGCCAGGTTATGGGGTATATTTTATTACATTAGGTAACATAAGGAATAAGCAGTGACGATAAATAAGTTAACATATTAAAACTCCTCTTTAATTTTTATTATTCCAATTTAAAACGAACGGATACAGAAATTTAGTGTTACACTGTATAAATAAGCAAGTAACCATTTATATCGAAACAGAATTTTTGTCAACAAAATACTGTCCGACTGCCAAATACAGATAACATTTATTGTTCCCGTTATAGTTCCCTAGAGTTAAATATATATCGAGTTTTCTGTCTATAGAATTTATGAAACAATACGTGCAGTGGCGTATGTCCACTAATTTTTAGCTTTCTATGTGGAAAAATTAACTATAAAAGAAAGTTAGACGACGCATTTGAATTCCACCTCGCGACTGCGACCCGATAATTAATTACCTATCTTTCGTCCTTCAGATCCACGATGTAACTGTAGATCGACAGACAAGTCTGAATAAACTCTTCTGACGGATTCATCTCCTTATGACTAGGCGCCTATAAGGCAGTAACAGATATACGAAGGTGGATTGAAAAATTTTGTAAAAATAAGGTAAATAACATTTTTTTGTAAAAATTTATTTCTCGACATAATCTTTATTGTCCTCAATACATTTGGTCCAGCGTGATTCCAACTTTTTTACTCACTCAGAAAAAAAAAATGTTTCGAAATTCTATATTAATCGTTTACAGCACAGATAACCTCTTCATATAACGAAAATTTCTTCGTCCCAAACGCATTTTTGAGGTTCGAAAACAAAGAATAGTCACTTGGAGCAAAATTTGAGAAATGGAATGGGTGGGAAACTATTTCGAAGCCCAGCTCCGGCGCTTTAGGCAACGTGTAAGCTGGCGCATTATCCTAGTGAAATAGTATACTTTTGTGCGCTTTTGCTTCAACTCACAATGCAAATGGTCCAATAACGTTGCGCAATAAAATGCAGGCACTGTTTTACACTTTTCCCCATAGTCAATCATGATGAAACCCTGTGAGTCCCAAAAATGGGGACTGTCCACTTTTCCTGCTGATAAAACTGTTTTCGCTTTTTTCGGTGCACTCTTACCTTCACCAACCCATTTTTTTGACTGCCGTTTTCTCTCTGTGAGGTTACGTTGGATCCACGTTTTCTCTACAGTCACTTTATGGCAGAAGTCCTTCGGATTACGCTCTAAATTCTCCAAACACAACCTCCACGACTCCCAGCTCTTTCATTTTTAAAATTTTATGCTGGAAGGATATTATGTACCCGTTCATGTGAGATGCCTACAATCTCAGCAATCTCGCAAAGTGTAATGCGACGATCTTCCATCTGGATACCATAAATTTTATCAACTATTTCTTTAGAAGAAACGTTAATCGGGCATCCTGAAAGTGCAACATCTACAGTTCCGTACGACCACGTTTAAATTTATTTATCCAACACATGGAAAATAACTTAATATATTATAATTAATTATGTTGAGTGCCTATAAGCCTCCGTCAGTCCACTTTCTATCTGAACCGCAGTCCACTTTTTAAATAAAAATGTTTTATTACTGTACGATACTCGGTTTTATCCATTTCTACGATAAGTATAACACCGATGACTTTCGATAGCTACCAACAAGCAAATGAGCGTCGCATCTGTTTGAAACTTTGAACACAATCGTTACAAAAATCGCCCTTACCAACAGTCATGCCGCTTAACAACATTTCTCGCTATTTCGTAAAAATTTACCAGACCTGTTAATCCATATGCAGGTATGTAAATATTAATTTTATAAACCTTAATTATACAGTGCTCCTGAAAAATTTGTTGCTTTTGAGAAACATTTTTAGTGTTCCACACGGAACACTTATAAGATTACTTCGGTGTCTGTCTCTCTGTCCGTCTGTCACACATGATTTTCTCCGAAACTATTTCACGGAAAAAGTTGAAATTTGGTACCAATATAGAAATTGATGGCCTCATCAGAGCCGTGTAGTTTTGAAAGTTAAATTTTGACTTAAGGGGTTAGTTTTGGAGGAGTGAAAAATGTACTACGTCATCGAATCATCAAGTTCAAAAATATATATAATGTCTTACATGTGCACATTTACAAATCGCTATCCCCCCCTCTATCTCAAAAAGTACTGATCCAAAAATTTTGAAAAAATTCTGGAATATTCTCCACGGGGTAGAGATTGAAAGAAAATTATCACGAGTGCATTACCTTTAATAATTTATCTGGTATAGACAGATAGAAAAAAAAAAATTCAAGGTCATCAGTTTTCAGTAAAAATCGGAAACAAACTTTCTTGAAAACTCATTTGGGGTGTATTTTGTAAAGTTACTAATCATTTTATACCTCCATAACAAATTTTTTTATTTCAGAATCAATCAACATACGGAACAGTAATTGCGCAAGTTCAACTTGCACTTCACCGGTTATTATTATTAAAACTTCCAAAACTGTTTGTTTGAGTTAATTGGAATGGGAAACATTCATATTTAATTTCCAAATAACCAACCAAAACAATTGGCCCTGAAAAGGATACGTTTTTACTGAAAGACACATAAGTTTATTAAAATGGTCTATCATCATCGATTAAATTCTTAGGATCAATCAAAAATTTTTCTATAAACCTACATACATAGTTACGCCACTGCCTGATCCATGGAATTTATTGAACAATACATATCAATAATCATAAATTTTCAAAGTTTTTTATTGCTTAAATGGAGTGTCATTGTTAATTTTGAATAAAACCATCAAAATTCGTATAATAAATTTGAATTATTTAGTTGGACACGATTTCATCAATATCGGCCATCGAATACTGTCAGCTATTTTGGTATAATATCATAATACATAGTATATTTTCCGCTCTCATGATTTTTTTCCTGTGCCAAAAAAAATGCTACTTATGCCATTACTTCCCTTGTATATATAGATTTCGAAATTAACTTTTAATTTTATTTGTCCCTTTTATTATACCTCATATACTTGATTAAAAATAATTACATTAAAATTGTCTCTTATTCTCTTCCACAATCTAAAACAAGAAAAATACGTAGCTATATTAAACGAATGAAGTATGCTTTCACACCGACCACTCCGTCGTCCCACTAAGGGGCGGCGCACCGTTGCAGGGAGTTTTCATCCCATTTAAAACTATTGCTTCCGACTGAATACTGTAAGGCAGGCGAAAAAAATGAAATAGAGTTCATATTAAGTTATTTTCCATGTGAAGGAGGTATTTACAACTTAAAATTGGCATTTCTCTCTAGATACCACTTTTATTACAAGTTAAAATAATTACAAAATCACATGACCTTCAGATTTAAAACCAACAAGAACCTTGAAATGTCAGACGTATAATATGATCCTCATGTAATGAAAAGCCCTTAGATTTTTGAAGAAAAAAACAATGTTTTTGCCAAACGGATTTTATTCTTCAATAAGTGTCCTCCAAGAGCACTTACTCCAGCAATCTTCCAACAGTTGGATACCTTTCATATAGTATGATTTGTCGAGTTCTTTAAAATAGGCCTCAATTTCCCATTCGATTTCTTTGTTTGAGCCAAATCTCTCTCCCTGAGATAATAATCGCTGGAGGCCGGATCTGGTGAATACGGCGGACGAGGAAGCAAATAATAGCCCAATTGGTGCCACTTCACCATCGATTTTATGGATTAAACATCTTTTTGTTTTTTCTTCTCTTGATTTCAAGCTCAGTCGATCAGTATTTTTCTATACACATCCTAAAAAATACTTGTCGAAACCTTTGCAGATGATGTTTGTGTTTTTGGACGCTTCCGTCGACTTTCATGCGGTTCCAGCCACTCTACAGACTGCCTATTGGATTCAAGCGTATAGTGGTGAATCCATGTTTCGTCCATTGTTACGAATCGATGCAAGAACTCCTTTGGCTTATGCCAAACAGCGTTCTTAATCTTTGACACCTAAAAGTTTTTCATATTCATGCAAAATATGCCTCACGCATGCTGTTGATACCTTCACGATGTCGGCTATCTCTCTCACTTTCACTTTGTAGTCATTCAGAAAAACATAGTGGATTTTTTTTGTGAAATATCTGTAACTCGCAAACTAATAAACAAAATGTCATAAAAATTTTACACAAATCTCAGTTGACACTAACTGAATATCATCTGTCGGAAAGTCTCGGAACTTTTCACCCCATCTAAGTATATTCAAAGCAATCCTCTTTAAGGCCCACCCAACACTTTTAACCTCTTGTATGTTTAACTATAAATATAATTAAAATTTGTTCACTATACCAACCAAAAACCATGAAAAACTTTTATAATACTGTTAAAACTATACAATATATATCGGCTCTCGTTCCTTTTACCCCCTTCTCCGAAAGCTATATCGCTTAAAAACTATGAGTTCATTAATATGTATATTCCAAATTGATCTCATTTGCTTGAGAGTTTTTTTACGTACAGACCGACAGCAGGCAAAGAAAGTAGATGAAAAATAACTAAGCCAGTATCTAAGTGACTTAATCCTTACAGAGAGTGCTTTCGATCACAAAAAAAAATGCAACAGCTGGCGCTAGTACTTTTCTCTATTTTCGAAAAGTTTGGACAGAGGATGTACATTATAGTAATTGAATGGTCATGGTTTATTATTATTACGGTAATCTACCCGTAATTACTAGTTAATTAACTTAGAAAAGAAACTAATTATCCAACATAATAAGGTCTTATGGTAGACATCAATGTTACTAACGTGTTACCATGTCTTAGTAAGAACTGGGGATTTTAAGAAATAGATAAATTAGTTTAAACAATCTTGTGTTAGTAGGTCCGATACACACATACGTATATACACACACGAGGGTCATTCTAAAAGTTCTCGGCCTGACACAGATATGACCCCAAGATGACCACATTATTATTTGTTAAGTGTTATCTGCTAGATAGCGTACTTTAAAGTTTCAGATACGTGTCTTTAGTTGTCTTTTTGTAGCGATATAGTGTAAATAAACAAGTTTAAACATTTTCTTCTAGAAAATGGATGAAATTGAATTGCAAGCTGCTATAAAATACTTCTATGTTATATTAAATGCTAAGTTGGGAATGTGGAATCTTTGGCACAATGATACTACTCAGTATATATCACCACTACACCAAACACTTTATTTTTGCACTCGACGCGCGTTTCGCTAACCCTGTTAGCTTCATCATGATGATTGACTCAATCATCGCTCCTGATGAAGCTAACATGGTTAGCGAAACGCGCGTCGAGTGCAAAAATAAAGTGTTTGGTGTAGTGGTGATATATACTGAGTAGTTATATTAAATGATTCTTCCTCTTCATTTTCGTATTGAACATGATGAGTACTCAGGACGCCCGAAAACCTCTACGACCGACAAGATTGTGACAAAAATTCTCAATAGCATACTAAATGATCGCCGACAAAAGGTACGCGAGCTAGCTGACATTGTAAACATCCCGATAGGCCGTGTCCACCACATTTTACACGATGTTTTGGGAGAAATTTCTCTGCTTGATTGGTGCCGCGTTTGTTACCAATCGACTAAAAACGCATCCGAATAAGGATTTCCAAATTGTTTAAACTTGTTTATATCTAATTCCAGTGAATTTCTTCGACTTTTCGTAACAGTAGATAAAACATGAATTCATCATTACACGCCAGAGACCAAGGAGCAGTCGAGACAGTGGTTGAGAGCATTAGAAAATGCGCCCAAGAAAGCAAAAACGGATCCTCATGGTGTGGTGCTCATAGACTACCTGAAGAAAGGTAGAACCATCACCGATGAGTATTATACTTCGCTACTGTACCAATTAAAGGGTACTATTGAGGCGAAGTGTCCACATTTCACAAAAAAAAGTACCTTTCATCACGATAATGTACCTCCATATACGCGGTCTGTTTGATAAATCAGTGACTTTCATAAGAGACAGCGTTTAAATCGCTGCCGCCTTTTATTGTTGTTATTTACAACCTCATTTAAGGTTACACACCAAGTTACAAGCAGACGTGTTGAATAGAAAAATTTTTACAGCATTTTAAAGTTTCGTGTTCTAATAAAACTTTATTTTTTGCGTGGAAAAACCATTAAGGAAACTGAAGAAAGGCTAAAAAAGTATTATGGGGACTCTGCTTCATCACATGGAATGGTGCGCAAGTGGTTCACTGAATTTCGTTGTGGTCGTACAAGCACGAGTGATGTTAATCACCCGGGACGTCCAAATGAGGTAACAAACGAAGAAATAACCGTCGACACGCGAGATAGCCAACATGGTAAATATCTCAAACGAACGTGTGGACATTTAGATATGAGGAAGCTGTTAGCAAGGTGAGTGCTTACTCACGGTCGATTCCAAAAACGGAATCGCGCAATCATTTCGAAGCAGTGTTTGGACATGTCCAAGCGCAATCCAAGTGAATTTTTGCAGAGGTATATTACCGCAGGTGAAACGTGGATCTATTATTACACTCCACGAACTAAAGAACAATCGAAACAATGGATTGCTCCTGGCGAAAGTGCTCCGAAAAAAGCAAAAACGGTTCGGTCGGCTGAAAAGGTCAGGGCCACAGTTTTCTAGGATTCGATAATCTTCATCGACTACATGGAAAAAGGAAAAACTATGACAGGACAATATTATGCTTTTTTATTGGATCGATTTCACGTTGCGTTGATGAAAACGTAACCTTATTTACCAAAAAAAAATTCCGTTCCATCATAATAACGCACCAGCTCACACGGCTGCAATTGCCATGGAATTGAAGTACGAACTGCTTTCTCAGCCACCTTATTTTCCAGATTTGGCCTCCTATGACTTCTCCCTCTTTCCAAACCGGGAAAATTGGCCCGGTGGAAAGAGATTTGGATCAAACGAGGAGATCATCGATAAAACAAATGCGTATTTTGATGACATTGAAAAATCATATTTTTTGGAAGGTTTAAAAAAGTTAGAAACTCGTAGGCCAAAATATATAAAAGGAGATTATGTTGAAAAATAAATAAAATTTTGGTGCAAAATTTTTTTTTCCTTGCAAAGTCACTGCCTTATCAACCTGCCCTCGTACGTCACGGATTGTTGCTACAAAACTGCATGACTTTCACTTCGAAGTGCTTCTACATCCGCCGTACTCGCTAGATTTGACTATCAGCGATTATTTCTTGTTTGATACAGTTAAAGCTGAGATGAACGTTTATTTTGGATGACTCTTATCATAATGAGGGTATTAAAAAGTTGAAAAGTCGTTGGACTAAATTTATTGATTTGCAACGCGACTATGTAGAAAAATAAAAAACAATCTCTTTAATATTGGGTCTTCGTTGTTAAATCAGGAGCTTTTCGAACGACCCTCGTATACATGCTATTGTGAAATAACATTGACTTATCTGTAACACATAGTTTTCGTTTAACAGATTATTTTACTAAATTTTTAAAATAATGCAGATGCAGAAAAATATAAAACAACTTAAGTTAATTTGTACATACATGTTTGCCTTAAAATAAAGACCCTTTTCAAGAAAACGAATAAACAGTCAAACGCTCAACACTTAAACCGTTAAAATAGTATTGATCTACATTAAGTGTGCTCTGTGTAACATCATTGTGTGTATTTAAAGCAATTTTTTTAACAGATTAGGCTTTCTCACAGAACAATCTAATTTACCTATTTGATAACTAAATAATATTTCTTTTCTATTTGTTATAATTGCATTACATAATCAATAACACTGGTCAACACAAGTCTTGTTTCCTTTATTTTTTTTTCTATTATTGGGTATTTCTATGGCCCTGACTATGAAAAAAATACTGGGAGATTGCTAACAGCTTTACCTTTTGAAATATACTGTTTTATTATTTTGCCAAAAAAATACAAAAAAATAATACATTATGTTAACAAAATTTCTATTGAACACTAGCAAATGTTTTTTTATAAGATTTCCTTGAATGAACGACTTTAGGTAGATCTCGTTGCAAACTCCAGCAGTAGTCTGCCATCATATGTGAGTCCCACCGCCCCTGATAACGCTCTTCCATTGTCCGAAGATCCTGATGAAATCTTTCACCCTGCTCCTCACTAAAAAACACCCAGATTTTGTGGAAATCGGTCTAAATGCGAGTGCAGGAAGTGGATTTTTATGCTCATGTTGCACCTAGCTCTTGCAAATTCGATAGCATGCACTCAACAAGCTCGACATGGTCGTCAGATTTCTTTTTGCCTAGGAAGCTACTCATAACCAAAACAAATGAATTCCAAGCTTTGGATTCGACTTCAGTCATTGATTTGACAAAATTAGGATCTTTCACGAGTTGCCTAATCTGTGGCCCATCAAAAATACCAGCTTTCAATTTTTCTGAACTTAATCCTGGAAACTTGCGTGAAAGAAAATTAAAACATTCGCCACTTTTGTCAAGCGCCTTCACAAACTGTTTCATTATGCCGAGTTTAATATGAAGTGGTGGAAGTATGATGCGGTCTCGGCACGTTTATAACATTTTTTGTACCAACTTTTAGCTCTTCCCGCACTGGCCAAACTTTTTGTGACCAATGGTGTTGTTGTCACGACTATCCCAGAGACACATGAAACAAGGGAACTTTGTTGACCTAAAAGAAAGTTAACCATTTTTCAGATCAACACAAATGACCCATTTGTGGTCTTGATACTTAATTTTTTCCGTAACCTTCGAAACATTTACGTATTCTTCTTTTAAAGTCGTCGAATGTGCAATAGATATAGATCCGTACTTGTGACCGTTATGAAGCAAAACACACTTTAAACTTCTTTTGCTGCTGTCTATGAAAAGACGCCAATCACTAGGTTGGTAATGTTTTAATCCCATCTGCTGCAAAATACCACCAACATCGTTACAAAAAACTAAATCCTTCTCTTGATAAAAATACGGTAACAGATTTTTTTTTCTCGGGTACGATAAAATGTAATGTTGGTTTCCGGAGTAAGCAAATTTTTTTCTTTTAAACGAGATGCTAAAATTTCAGAAGCTTCTTTTAGTAAGTTCAGATCTCTTACTAAGTCATTTAGTTCTTTCTGATTAAATGGTTGAGGTTCAGAAAGGCTACATTTGTAGTCTGAATCAGAGTCTTCACTTGATGTATTTCGTTCGGGTTCACAGAGATTTGGATCATCAGAAGATTTAGATGTGCTGGGTTGTACCTCTTGTGATTTTAATTAAGGTCGTTGAGCAGAAGATAAGTTAGGATATGACCACTTACTTCGATTTCCAGGGTTAATTCCGTTTATTTTCACAACGCAGAAGTAGCAATCGTCATGATGGTTTCGAGGTTCTCGCCAAATCATGGGTGTTACGAACATTATTGCATCTCTTTTTCCACTGGACCATAACCGTAGAGATACCACACATTTCTGGCATACAATATGAGGAACCCATGGCTTGTCCTGATTACACAATTTTATTTTTAAAGTATTGATGATACGCAGTTTTCAAAGTCCGATATAGGTTTTCGATATTTTGCAAATATATATTCACCACAAATATAGCAAAAACAATCGGGATTAAGCACACAACATCTTCTTGACGAAGCCATATTTAAAACAACAACAAAATATATTTTAGTGTCCAATAAAAAACGAAAATCTAAGTAAAAATAGTAAATGAGGGTAGTTAGCTATAACTCAAAAACAGAAGCTGTTAGAGAAAAATTGTTGCCATATTTAAAAAATATGCGTCAATTTGAGATAGAAACAAAAAAAAAATCACAGGAAACAAGCAATTTTTTTTTTTTTGTTAACCAGTGTAATCACTAGTTTATAATTAGAGCCTAATGCACTCTATTTTATTAAATTATTTCAAAATCACAATGTACAACATTTTTTACCGTCTCGCCTAATTTACTATTTTCCTATTGTACATACCAAGAAAACTCTTGCGGTACTAAAATTAGTTTTCCGTGAAGAAGCCAAATATGATAACAAAAATTTTGTCACTTGCCAACATTTTACATGGCACTGTCTATCTATGAGTAACCCATTAAATGGCATTTTTCAGTTCATTTACCAAAATACAGTCTGTTAAGGAAGAACGTGTCCACGATAATTCATTTTTGGTAAATACGCTTCTAGCGACTCAACAAAAAATCGGAACCTTTGTCTACGACGCATTTAAGTAAAACTATCAGTCGATTCCGAACTTTCATCGAAATCATGTAAAATCCAAAATAAGTCACTTATTTGCGCGTCGGTTCGAGGCAGTATTTCCTTATTCCCATCCAAAGGGACCTAAATGACACATTCCGCGGTCGCTAAATATATGGTTTCGTTTGTGAAGTAGTGGGTAAATCATTTAAACGAATCGCGTCTTTGTTTTCACGGGACAACAAAATTAAGAAAATCGGGTTTGAATGTATCCCATGAGACCATTCGATAACATATGCATGCTCATGATGTTAAATTCCGAAGCACGTTAAAGAAACCTTTGGTTCTATGTAAAGAGAAAGCTCAGAGAAAAGACTCTGAGGACTTTTGACCGAGTTGTCTCGCTAGATTCGAAAAATTTGCAGATTATGCAGAAAATCCCATCAACAGCATGCGAGCCGATTATTGAGGCAGGAGTACTATGGGTAAAGTAATTGCGCCATTGTTAGCACACCAAAGAATACATTGATGGCAAAAAATGTCCTCGAAACACATTTTTTCAAGAATACGAACCGTCACTTTCTTACTTGACAGACTGTATATAGAACTCGATATTTATTTTCAGTGGTTACCAATATATACATTTAATGCCCTGTACATTCGGTAAGGACTGAAAATAACTATCAAGTGTTTTGTAAAAGGACTGAAAAATGTTATTTATTTGTGTGCTCATATGTAGAGGTTTTAGTTGTATTTGTAAACTGTCAAATTTGACAAATGAAAAATTTTGTGTTATCACATTTAACTTCTTTATTTAGTGCTAAAAGAGTTCTCTTGATATGTTGAATAGGAAATTAGTAAATTATGAGAGACATTTCCAAAAAATATCCCTGTACTGTCACGGGACAAAGAGCTATCGCAAATAAAAAGACAAACAATGTGGGTATTTTTATTTACTCTTATATTGAAATTGTATAATAATGGTATGTTATTAGCCAGATCGTCCCCAGTGAGGTTGTGTTATTACCTAGTATTTTGAGATTCATCTTTATGATTCTTTCACTAATCGGTTCCCAGGTGATTATGAATTTCCTCAATTTTCTGTGTATTAGTATGGAGACGCCTTGTTTTGCTCTATCTTCTTTGGGCACTCCACTATAAAAGTGATCGTAATGCCCCCAACTTTCGGAGCCTTTTCCTTTCTTCTTTGTTTCCGTCAGTACTGCAATTTCGACTCGAAGATTTTCTAATTCATTTACAACTTCATTTACTTTCCTGGAGAGACCTTGTATGTTCCATGTACCACATATCGTTGTCCTTCTTCTTTGCTGTTCTCGTCTTCGTATATCCGATCTGGCTAATAACAAGGATTCATTTTTTGAACAACTGAATGAGGAAATCCGCAATATTGGAACATCAAGAGAGATATTACTTTTGGGTGATCTAAATGGAAGAATAGGAAGGAAAGAACACGATAAAGTGGTAGGAAAATATGGCGAAGAAGTTACTAACGACAACGGAAGAAGAATTATAGAGATATGTGAACAAAACAACCTTACAATATTAAACGGACACTACCAGCATAGGGATATCCATAAATATACGTGGAGACAAACAACAACAGATTTAAAAAGTATTATCGACTATATGATACTACGTCAGAGATCTAGATTAAACTTCCTAGATGTAAGAGTCCAAAGAGGGGCTTCATGTGGCAGCGACCACTACCTCGTGAAAGGAAAGATAACCTCACGAACAACACGGGAAAGCAAACTGGAAGATACAAGTGCACAGCACACAACAAGTGAAACAACAATAAGATATAATACAGACAGCTTACAAAATGAAAGTATCAGAAATCTATACAAGAGTAGACTGGACCAAATGATACAACAGACGGGATTTGTTAATATAGAAGAAGAATATAAGTATATAAAGGAATGCCCACACGCAGTCGCACTGGAAGCATTAGGGTACTAAGAGAAAAGGGAAAAAAACAGCAAAAACCATATTGGTGGGATAAAGAAATTAAATACGAAATTGAAGAAAAACGGAAAAGCTATCACAAATACTTAAGTTCAAAGAGCACAAACGACAAAGTAAAATACAAAGAAGCCCAAGCTAGAGTACACAAAATAATTAGTGATAAAAAGAACAACCAATGGGAAAAGACTTGCTCAAGACTCAACACACACACATAGAAGGAAGAAAAAGCACAGAAAGCTGGAGACTTCTTAAAAATATGAGAACAGAACGGAAAAGAGAAATCTTCTCACCAATAACACCAGAAAAATGGAACCAATATTTTACAAATATGCTAACAGAAGATAGACCAGAGTTCAAAAGTACCCAACATGGAAACCCAAATATAGTTATACGAGGATCCCCAATAAGGATAACAACATCAGAAGTTAAAGAAGTATGTAAAACGCTAAAAAATGGTAAAGCTCCAGGACCAGGAAACATCCTAGGAGAGATAGTAAAATACGGAAATGAAAAGCTATTTAGCGCTTTGAGGAATTTATTCCAAAGATGCATTAACACATCGGAAGTACCTGAGGAATGGAAAATATCATACCTATCAACAATTCATAAGAAAGGAGACAAAAATAATTGCGATAACTATAGGGGAATAACGGTTACAGGATCTATTAGCAGAAATATACGGCAAAATACTTAAAAATAGAATAGAAACGGAATACGCGGACGTAGAAGCTGAAGAACAGGCAGGCTTTAGAGCAGGAAGATCCACAATAGACCATCTCTTTCTCACTGACACAAATCCTAGAAAAGAAAACCGCATTTGATCAGGAAGTCCATGTCTTGTTTGTTGATTTAAAAAAGGCCTATGACAGCGTGCCCCTAATAAGATTGTGGGAAACACTACAACAGAGTAATGTAAGCACCGAAATAATTAAAGCCGTAAAATCCTTATACCAAGACGCAAGAAGTAGTGTGAAAACCAAATATGGTATAACAACAGGGTTCCCGGTCACAAAGGGTCTCAAACAGGGCTGCTGTATATCCCCAACGCTATTTAAAATCTATTTGGAGAGTGCACTGAAGAACCGGAAAAGGAAATGTAGCAGTATGGGATTACCACTGGATGACGATACTACATTGTACACGCTATCATTCGCGGATGACCAGGTAGTAGTCGCTCAGGACATCGATGATATGAAATACATGACATGAAAAACTTATGGAGGAATATGAAAAATGGGGCCTAGAAGTCAATATTAAAAAGACCGAGTACATGTGCGTCGGAGGACAACAGCAGGACTTGAAACTGGCCACAGGACACACCATCAAACACTGTGCCACTTATAAGTATTTGGGAACGAGAATATCTAGAGACGGAACACTGGAAGAAGCAATATTCGAGAGGAATATCCAAGGAAGAAAAGCGATTGCAATGCTTAATAGTATACTATGGGACAAAAACATAACCATTGAAAATAAGAAGAGAATTTACAACTCAGTAGTGAAAAGTATAATAACTTACAGCTCCCAGGTGTGGCCATTAAAGGAAAGAACAGAAAAAATGCTAAAAGCTACAGGAAGTACTAGAGAGAGATCTGGAGGAAGAGGGATGGAGAAACCGGGAGGAGTAGAAATTAGGCATCGGAAGACGGAAGTCGTTATAAAACCGATTGATATATATATATATATATATAGTTATATATATATATATATATATATATATATATATATATATATATATATAAATATATATATATATATATATATATATATATATATATATATATATATATATATATATATATATATATATATGTATATAAGTAATAGCGTTGTTAGGTCTTGTATTCTAATAAATATATTTGTTTTTAGTGTTCCGTTCGGAATATATATATATATATATATATATATATATATATATATATATATATATATATATATATATATATATATATATATATATGTATATATATATATATATATATATATATATATATATATATATATATATATATATATATAATAATGGTATGTGCACAAGGATTTTTTTTTCAATATTATGTTTTATCAAACATTTTCTCTGCCCGTTAAAATCACGCAAACAAAAATTTCGTTTTAAGTTTTGCAAATTATAAAGCAACCAAAATAAAAACTATTAGTATCATCGGAAAGCTGAAACTCTTCTCTTGAGAAAGCTATCTTTTAATTCTTTTTTACACTCTGAAAACAAGTAATATCAATTAACTTTCGAGCGGTGCGCAAAGACTTTCAAATTAACTTATTTGGTGCACTACACTTTTTGAATCACCTATCCGAATTTTTAATAAATTCTCACGCTCATAAAAAAATCTGGAAAAAAAATCTGTATACTATTTTTTTGGAAAATTTCTTGCCCTTTCACGTGATGCTATTAATTTTTCGATATCTTTTTTATTTTTCGAGATATTTCCGAAAAACCGATTTTTGATTTTATTTTGGATTTTATGGCCTTAGCGTACATGAAACTTTAGCAAACTTTCTTTTTATCGTGTTCTACCTCCAAAAAACTATCTGTGTGTCCAAATGCAACCTGCATTTAATGAGAACTCAAAACCCCTGGTGGCTGGGCTATAATAAAAAAACTCCCTCCTATATTTCATTACCGAAAATTATGTTACCTACAACAGACCGACTAAAATTGAAAACTATATTTTTTGCTATCAATGAAACTGACGAGACGCAAAATCTCTAGGTGAGTGATTTTTTCATAAACACGATACTTCCCTTCCTAGGGGGTAAAAAATAAACTCCGAAATATTTACTTTTAAAATTTTATTCTTAAAGTAATGATAAACTATTACTTATTTACAGGAACACGATACTTCATCCAACAAAGAATATATTTCCAAACACTTCCCGAATAAAATTTTAAACCGGACTTGAAATTTTTATAGTTTTATCGATCTGAACTTCAATTTCCCCTGTGAAAAGTAAAGAGAAATAGTGAACTGGAACATATAAAGTTCATACATTTTTGAAATTAATGAACAATGAACAAACAAACATTCAGAGTTCAATATATTATTAAAATCGACCATATTGCTTGTTGCTGTTTATAAATGTTTTATGCTAATACAATAACAGACCGAAATACGCGTTTCAGTATTGTTAATAAGTTGGTAATATATTTAGACAGTGAGCTATAAATAAATGGCTAACACTAGGGACAACATTTTGTATGTTTTACAACCTCAACAAGTAAAAACGGAAAAGTCTACTGTAATCCATTCTGTATCTTAATTGTCAGTTCTCAATAAAAAAATCTACTCTGTTGAAAAAGTCGTTCTCACGCCACTGTATACGGAAAAAAAATCGTTTGATATCACACGAGACCCATGTTGCAGACGGTTCACCTATAATTTTTATTATTTGTGTATATATGAACCCCATCCCTTTGATATCAATTGAGCAGGAATGTGTTTCCCTCCGGGTACAGTTTCTAGAGATTCAAAGCCAAACTTAATCGCAGACGCGTCTCTTTTGTAATGCTTTAGGGATTTCTCTGTAGCAAGTGTACTGTGTCCTACATATATATATATATATATATATATATATATATATATATATATATATATATATATATATATATATATACATATACATATACAGTGATCACCTCTTACAACTTTTGTGCCATACGCAAAATTCGTTTTTATAACGTTATAGAATGTGTCTTGTACATTATTACACCAAAGCTAAATTTTGTCCAAAACCCTAATTTATGGGAATGTGACGTAGAAGAAACCAATTCAGAATTTAAGAAAGGTATACTGTAAATCCTATTGTGTATATATACATATATATATATATATATATATATATATATATATATATATATATATATATATATGTATATATATATATATATATATATATATATATATATATATATATATATATATACATATATATATATGTTCAAGATATAAACGCCTATAATTTTTTTAATGTTTTCGAGGATGCCTTGATCCATTGGTTGCATTATGCTGGTTACATTTGAAGGAAAAAATTTTATAACAATTTCGCCCACATGAACGGGGCATTATCCATTAACAAAATTCCTTTAATAGGAAGACGGTGTCTGTTCAAATATTTAGTCACAGATGGCACGAACTCTTCTTCAAACCAGTTAGTAAATAAGGTCGCATCCATCCATGCGCTCTTTTGACTTTTGTAATAGACTGGTAGGGCTTTGGGTGAGATGTATTTTAAAGCTCTTGGACGTGCAGACTTGCCAATCACCATCAGCGGGATTTTGTGCTTGCCAGATGCATTGGAACATATCATTATAGTTGATCTTTCCTTACTTCGTTTGTGCCCAGGAGCTGATTTTTCCTGTCGAGATGTTTTTGATGGAAGCATTTTATAATTCAGACCAGTTTCGTCACAGTTGTAAATTTGATCACATATGTATCCACAATCTTCGATTTGCTTTTTAAAGTTCTCACTTGATGACATATCAGCAGAAAGTTTTTCACCACATATAATCAGTTGTCGTACACCGTACCGTTTTTTCCAGCGGTTAAGCCATACAGAACTCGCGGTAAACTGATCTATCTCTGGGAATTGCCTACTAATCATTATTGCTTTCTGTTGTAAAATTTGACCTGACAGAGGCACACCTTTTGATCTCTGTTGGTTAAACCACATGAATAAAGGTTTTCATTGATTTTCTTCCTGAGGACGAGGAGGCTTGATTTATACACCACTCTTCTATTTTTGTCCGGTTTCTTTTCCAATCTCCAACTGTTACCTCCCCTTCTCCATAATCTCGTGCAACAACTTTAACTGTCTCTCCTGCTTCAGTTCTTCTGATGACTTTAAATTTTTCTTCAATAGGAACGACGATTCTTTTACGTTTGTTTTGCTCCATTATAATAAGACTAATAAAAATTCAAACAAAGCAGTTCGTATTAATTACACTTAACTAACAGAACTCCAACCAAATAAATTATGTGAGT
Source organism: Pachyrhynchus sulphureomaculatus (assembly GCA_019049505.1). Taxonomy (NCBI): domain Eukaryota; kingdom Metazoa; phylum Arthropoda; class Insecta; order Coleoptera; family Curculionidae; genus Pachyrhynchus; species Pachyrhynchus sulphureomaculatus. Next base: position 180,428,325 of record CM032454.1, read on the forward strand.
ATACTCGTCCTTCTCCGTAGTAAACGTTATAACGCACTGCATTCACGCAAATTTACACGCTGAAAGAGTCCAAAAACATAACTAGAGGAACCCCTTAAACAGACCAGGGGGATTCCCCGAAGGCCACGACGATTTTAAAGGGAAATATGTACATACATATTTTAGAAGCTCGGTTAATACGCAGCATAGACCCGCGTACCTCGGATAATCAGGTTCTTAGATTGGCTCGGTTAATCCGGAGCTCGGATAATCGCGACTCGGTTAATCGGGGTTCCACTATATATATATATATATATATATATATATATATATATATATATATATATATATATATATATATATAAATAAACATAGTACTTCCATGAATACTGTTATAATGAAAACATTGCCTAAACATTTAACTTCTATGAAAATAAAACAAATTATTATGGGATTAATTCATATATTCATAATCACAAAATTTTTTTAACATTTACTCAAAATGTATCTTCTTACTTTTCCACAATCCCTCAAACGATTGGACCATTCGTCTATGGCAGCACGCACTTAATCCAACGAAAAATTGTTCACCGTTTTTATTAAATCTCATTTAAAAGAGTTTTTAGAGCAAATCATACCCTCTAAGGGAACCATAGTTTATAATCTAAAGGATTTAGATCAGGACTTGCAGAAGGCCAATCTTCTGTAGCACATTTTGTTGAAGTCATACTTGCTTTTTGTGTTTGTCATTAGCGTATTCCTTCAACAAACTTTTAGATTTTTGCCACCGTTTTCCCTTTAAATCTCCAGTTAACAAATGACCAGTGTGTCTCTTATAAGCGCCATCTCTTAGGTCTTCTTTAATAATACGAGACATAGAATTTTTGAAAACTTTGATCAATTCGCGCTTTCGCAGCTTTTACAACTTGTGGCGTTCGAACTGTCTTTGGTCTTCCTGAACGTTACCTGCCTTCTATGTCTCCCGTCTCAGTAAATAATTTTGTCGTCCGGTAAACAAACATATGACTTACTTTAAGCGGTTTTAAGGTCTTAAAAATGTCGCTTTTTTCCATACTGTTAATTTTATAGAGGGCGTACGTGAAAGTTTATTACTATATTTATGGTAATATATGCATATATATATATATATATATATATATATATATATATATATATATATACATATATATATATATATATATATATATATATATATATATATATATATATATACATATATATATATATATATATATATATATATATATATATATATATACATATATATATATATATATATATATATATATATATATACTAATCTTGAAAATATATATAATAACAAGAAGATAAAAATTAGTAGCCCATCAAAGATGTGATGACCATTCGCTTGTAGTGAATTGGCACTTAAAAAAGATCAGAAATATATAAACTAGTTGAATTGAGTTTAGTTAGTGGAACTCCGGGAAGAAGGTTTTATCCACATCGAAACATAACTGACAAACTCGTCTGTGATATACGATTGCACCGAGATTAACCTGAACTAACTTTCAGTAATTCTGTTGTCCGATTACTAACAAAATCAACTGCAACAGACGTGAGAGTTGAAGCACAGGTCGTTCCTCAAAAGCTTCATTTTTTTCTTTTTAAGCTACGGATTTCTAAAGATACATTTCTTCCTTCATACACCAATATTTTTATGTTACAAAGAAAAATATTATAAAACATTGCCATAACATTTTCCTTAAGGACCCAAATGGACGAAAGACAATCTTATTATAAAAACTAGAAACTTTAAAGCTCCTGAAAAGAAAACAATCATAACCAATCCTCCAATATAATTTTAAAAATAACACCATCAACTTGAAATTTTATACTTTTATTGATTTTAAATCAAATTTTCTTTATTGGAACTGGAAAAGCAGCCAAGAAATAAGAGGAAACTGAAACACAGCAGCGCAATATATTAATAAAATTGACATCATTTTCTTCTTGTCCTTTAAATTCTGTGGAAATAGAGTAGTTTGTTTTCTTCTGACAGACGTTAGTTTTGCATTTACTTATATTTTATTTTAAATCTTATATATGTCACTCTAAGAGAGGTAGGGTACGTATAGCATATCCCAAAATATAAGATCCTGATTTTTGCCATTTTAAGTGGGCAATATAAAAAAATTCCGACCTTTTGTTTATGATAGGTTGCAGAGATGGACTTAAGAATTTTATTCATTAATGCAAATAAATAAAATTATAAGTGTTTTTGGAGATGTTTATTTATAGATGCATGTAAAAACAAATGGATAAGAAGTATAAATATACAGTTTGAATGAATGGGATTTACAAGAGGGGACATATTGTATAAATAAAAATATATTTTAACTTAAGCCTAATTCGGTTTCACTATCACTGTCATCAGCTGAGGTAATTATGAGTGGTTTTATATTACTTACATAAATATATGAATCTTCAACTTTAACAACGCGCTGAATGGAATTCTTCCAGCTTTCACAAGGTATATCATTTATAACTTTTTTTACTAATTCAACCATTGACACGCCTAAAGTAGGAGAAACATTTTGTGCCCTTATTTTTGATTTAACTTGATGCCAATATGTTCAATTGGATTAAACACACAATAATACGGAGGAAGCCGCAAAACAGTGTGTCCCATTTTCTCAGCCATACTATCACAAACATATTTCTTTTTCCATTTATACTCTTTCAAAACTTCCAAAAGATCACTTTTTTTATAACTAAAGTCAAAATAAATGTCATTTTCTAACATATATTCCTGTTTCCGATTTGGTGTTGGTTGCATTAGGAACCTTATTTAGTAGGCAACTATGGTAACTTACATTGTCAATAACTATAACACTCTGTTCTGGAACATTTGGTAAAAGGGAATTTTGAAACCAATTTTCAAGAAGTTCTGCGGTCGTGTCTTCGTGATAGTCCAAACTAGAATCTTTTATATTTTTTGCAGATAATAGTGGAAAATTTAAAATCCAGCCCTTTTCAGATCCAGCATGCAAAAAGGTTATTCGTTTAGCTTTATTTGAAGGTGCGTTAGTCTGACATTTTGTACTACTGTCAACCTACCCTTTTTGTACAGTGTCATGGGTATCAAACTATGCTTCGTCAAGGTAAATTATTGGCCAATTCTCTGATCGATACTTTTTAATTTCTTATAAATAAGTATGTCGATCTTTGTGACTCCATCACTACTTGCCTTTTGTTGATTTTTTGGAACGTAAATCCCATTCTTAAGAGAATTCTGTGAAAGGTTGATCGGCCATAATGTATATTGGTCCCGTCCTGCACCAATCTTAATTTTATTTTGTCTAGTGTTGGCACCAATTGCTCTTCATACATAGAATATATTTTTCTCCTGATGACGTGTTTTTCACAATCGTCTAGATGATTCATTTGAAAATTTTTCCGTTTTTTCCTGTTCCTGAGTGATGGTTTTCCTACAATACCCTTAATCGTAGAAATTGAGGTTTTTGTGAGTTCACTGGTTTCTTGCAAAGCACTTTGTTTATTCAAATTTCTTTTTACCAAACTGTCGTAAACATTTTTCACTATTTGTTTAGCCTCAAATGATAAATGTTTTCTCTTGCGATAGCCACTATTGCAATTTTCCCACCGACGCCAATTTAAATAGTACCGTTACGTTGTAAGTTGTAAGGAAAACTAAAAATAAAAGTAATAAAAAGTATCATTCGAATCTTAATGGGGACCTGTGGTCATTAGGTATAGGTAAAAATAGATCCAATATGATTGCAGGTGCAAGTGAGTGCAGCATACAAAGCAGGTAAAATAAAAATCCGTTTATCCTAATACCTGGCAACTATACACAAAACCATAATAGGGTCGTTTATTGCCCCATTGAAAAAGCAAAAAGATAGGGTCTTATATCTTGGGATTTACCATAATTCATCATTTTTATGACAATCACAAATATCGGGAAAAAAAGTAAATAACAGCCAATGTTTTGTAATTAGTGTTAATAAGAGGCGACCGAAATTCATGGGTAGATTAGTGAAGTGTATAACGAAAACGCTGTGAGTGATAGAATGATAAGAAAATAAGTTAAAGCATTTAAAGATGGCCGTACAAACGTACACGATGAAGTACGGAGTAGCGATCGTCCGTCATTAATGATGACTTTGTGTTTTGGGATATGCAGGGGGTGCTTGTAATATTTTGCCTCGGGGTGACACAGTAAATTCTTCTTTATGTGCAATATCTGGTCACCTGGACGTTGGGAATCACTATGGAGAGTGCTTCTCTATCTTCAGCCAGTCTAAAGATTCTCAACTTTCCGTATGCCTGCCCATTCTCTGATATTTTTCAACCAGGGTATGTGTTTTCTATAAACTCCACGCCTCCCTTTAATCTTCCCCTTCATAATTTGCCGAAAGAGGTAGTACTTTTCTCCAAGCAATAGATATATATCCGATCTCAATATAAATTGAAAAAAAGTGGAGGGAGGATGTAACCCTGTCGGACTCCGCAGACATATTCTGAGACCTTAAATAAACTGCAATCCAAAACAAAAGGCGTGCCATGCTCGTTTTGCCTCACGTTAATGCTCGTCCACACGTGGCTCATCGAACCCAAGATCACATCGCGTCTTATCGCTGGGAACAGCGTGATCATTCCCCGTGTAACCTGACCAAGGTAAACAATTTTGCGACATTTTATTGTGATGATCAGTTTTTTTCAGAATTTGCTCTTTGTGAACAAGTCAGTCCTGCGGTGAATCCACATTTCAAATGCCTTTAGTCAATTTAACGTGCTTATTTTTATGGTTTAGCACTCTACCTCATACAACAGCAACGACCAGATGTAGCATTTGACCATCCACTGTCTTAATTTGAGGTCAGATTGTCGTGGCAAAAAAAAAAAGCGTTCATGTTTCTCAAGCTAGTACGAGCTGCTTCAATTCTGCATTTTATCTCTCCATCCATGTTGCATGTAATCATACTTCTCAAGTATTTAAATCAATAAACCCGTTCTGTCAGTGCATTGTTAAATATCAATTTCGCATCCTCGAATAGTTCTCGACTAAACACCATAAACTTGGTTTTGCTGACATTGTTGCTAAGACCTAAGTCTTGTCCAGTCTGTTCACTAGATGTTGCAGATTATCCAAATTATCGCACATAATGAAAGTATCATCTTCATAACTTGTAGTATAAGTATAGCACAGTCCCATTAGCTTTAATACCTAGCTCGATAGTTTTTAAGATCTCGTTAAAAATTTGGTCCGAATATAAATTGAACAAAGTGGAGAGAGGATGTAACCCTGTCGGACTCCGCAGACATATTCTGAGACCTTAAATAAACTGCGTTGTGCAATCTAAAACAAAAGGCGTGGCATGCTCAGTAAAGGGGTCGTTTTGCCTCACCATAATGCACGTCCACACGTGGCTCATTGAACCCAAGATCACATCGCGTCTTATGGTTGGGAACAGCGTGATCATCCCCCGTATAACTTGACCTAGGGCCCAATGACTACCATTTGTTCCTGCACTTAAACAAGCACCCTGACGACGCCAAAACGGCCGTGCTGCGGTTGTTAGTATACCGGCAGATTTCTATGAGGATGGAATACTTCTGTATTCCATCCTGATAGCAGGCTATTCTTACCATACGACCAGTACCTTAATATGGGTGAAAATTATGTTGAAAAGTAGATTAAGGGCCAGGTATTCATGTAAAAATAAAATTGTTAAAAAAAATCACCTTATGTTTTTTTTTATATCAAAACGGTACTTACTTTACAAACGGGCCTTTTACATACGGTTTTAGTTACGATAAAACAAGATCTTAGTTTTGTTCCTGCTTATTGTTTTATGTTATGTAAGACATCATGGTTCATCTTGGAGATTTCACATTTCGTCATAATCATCGCACGTTTTCTAAAGAGTCAATAAAATAGAAAGAGGAGTTTTTAAAGAACTTTCGTATTGTTAATTTATAAGAAATGGACTCAAATAATTCCTGTTTTTTAGCACAAAAGGATTGTATATTTTTAATAGAGTAAAGTATATTACGTATTGTTTAAAACTAAACTAGAAAGACCATATTTTCCAACATTTCTAAATTTAACTATATAGAGTAGTTGTTTTAGTTAAAATGAAGTCCAAAAATAGAAATTTATCTGATTCCATCTCCAGAGCTTAAAATTGCTTTAATATTATATTTTCTAAACTAACAATCCCGTTTTATATAATATATATAAACAAACAAAGCAGAAATAAATATATCTAAAATTGAAAACACTGAAATAACATAAATTTATTTTATTTTTTTAACATAAATTATGTTCAAATATTTTATAGCATATTTTCAGTGCATTAGCAGGATTGGTTTAGTTTTGAAAAGAGTCGGGCTATATTTATGGTTTATTTTATGTTGTTTTAATAAATTTATTGCATTGGCCCAGTTGAATAACTCGATTTGTTTTGGCATTTTATTTAATTGAAGAGCTTTTTCGGAGATAATGATAACCTACACAGTAATATTTTGAGAATCATCCAATAAATATATTTTAAAGATAGAACATAATTTTCTTCGAAGCTCCATGATATTGTATATTAAATTTTTTTTTATTGAACCAAGAATTGAAACCTTAAAGGGGAGTTTTTTTTATAGGACGACACAGAAGCTGCAGGGATATCCCTAAAGTGCAACAGGAGCGACACTTGCGCGAAAAAAAAACGATTTACGTTGTTCTTGAATCGCTACGAATAATATTCGGTGTGAAACCCAGTCCTGAACAATTCATTCCAAGGAAATGAATCTTAAAGGGCGTATACGCGAAACGACAAGTTGAACCAGCGCCATGGGTATTTCTAGCGTGTACCACTCTCTAAGTACGTCCATGGAACAGTTTCCATGGAAGTACTTATAGAGTAGATTGTCTCGAAGGCTCATCGCTCGATCGGCCTGTCCGAGGTTTACTTCAGGTTGAACTAGTTTTTTCAGAATTCTGCACTCATTTTTTAACCTGTTGAATACTTAAGGCCTCATTTAAATTGTATAAATTATATCTATAAAACTCTCACGCTTAAAAGGCATGTTCTCTTCTGGTGAGAACGCTGGATAATAAATAAACCACCAACTATTCCCATAGTGCAGTTGAAGATGCCCGATATTGTCTTCCGACAGCGTATCATTAAACGTATTTTAATGAGACCAGGCACAGCAAAGGTTCTGGCGTTGATAGAATACGTATTATTGTACTGAAAAAATACGCGAGCATCCTAACACCAACCTTCTGTATACTTTTCAACCTATTCTACAGAAAAGGAATATTTCCTTACTGTTGGAAATGCGCTACAGTGCAGCCGATACCCAAAAAAGGCAAGAAGACCTTGCGAAACACCTACCAATCAGTCGCACTGCTTTCAATAATATCAAAAGTTATGAAAAAGGCTATCGATCAACATCTTCTAAAATATCTACAGGGATTCAATATTATTAGCGACCATCAGTATGGCCTTCGTAAGCAAAGATCAACAGGAGACCTTCTAACTTATGTAGTACATGTTTGGAATCTCGAGCGGTTGCACTTGATATATCCAAAGCATTCGAGCGTGTTTGGTATGACAGATTATTGGCTGAGCTCCGTTCTTATGGTATGTCTGAAATTTTTTTTATAGCTCTCGTGTTTTTTCAGAGAGCGTTATTTACGAGTGGCATTCGACGGATTTCTTTTTAATACCTTCACTATAAACGTGGGTGCCACCCAACGCTTCATACTGTCTCCTACTGATTTATATTAAGGATCTGCTGAAAAAGAACAGGAATCTAATCTACAACTTTGCAGACGACAGTACGCCTATTTCTTCATTCACTTTAAACACTCGAGTATCAACTACTCATGTAAATATTCCTAGACAGCAGAAAATCATTCCACTTGCAGGAATTCTATCTTGGAGTGACAAAAGCCAAGTAGAACTTTACGCTGCAAAAACCCAGATGGCCATTTTTTAAAAAACATAGTGATGTCCATTCTTCTAGTCCGTTACTCAATTTGCTGAACGTTAATTTGGGAAAAGAAAAGAGCTTCTCAGACGCTGGGAATATTATTTTGCTTTAAACTCCACAACTGTGAATAATATCCACCTAAACATTAGATTTACAATAGAAACAGAAGTTAACTCAATTAATTTCTTGGACCTAACAATAAAAAAGATTGCCAATAAACATGATTTTTCCATATACCACAAACAGACATATACAGACACTACGATACATAACAGTTCATTACATCCACACAAACAAAAAACTAGCGGCGTACAATTGTTTTATACTTAGACTAGTTATCATACCAATGACAGATGACAATTTTAATAATGAACTTAATCTTATTAAATAAATAGCCAAAAACAATGGATTTATAGTAAAAACTATAGATACAATTTTACACAAAAAACAGTTACAACAAACAATTAATCTAATATATCCAAAAACAAAAACTATTAATAACAATTACCCAAAATTAACCTAAATAGGCCCAACAACTGAAAAAATCGCTAGAAACCTAAGAAAATAGAACATGGGAATCACATACAGTACAAATAATAACTTAAACAAACATATCAAGAACAATAAAGGTAAAAACTTGAAAAACCCATAAATCTGATGTTTACCAACCTAATTGTTATTCTTGTAATAAACTCTATATGGGCCAAACAGGGAGAATATTCGAACAAAGAACAAAACTTTTTTAAAAAGTAAAACTGATTCTTCATATGCCAAACATTTAATAGAAGAGGATCATATATTTGATAATAGTTTCCATATTTTACATGTTCAAAACAAATCGCATAAATTAAATTTATTTGATACCCACGAGATCAATAAAATAAAGAATACAAACACACTATTAAGTGACCAACTGGACCTCGGAAATTCCCCATTGTTGAATTTATATAATGAATAGATAACATAGGACCACAAATAATTTTTTTTTCTTTTTGACTACAATAGTTCTAGGTTATGTTTTTTGGGTCGCTAATCATAAATTCGAGGTCCGTTTTGGTTCATCACATCTGGATATTGCATAAAATAGCCATAAACTTGGTAAATATGAGCTCAAAATGAGATTTTCCTTGTTTGAAAGAGCATGGTTCCGGAATGATCAAATTCGCCATATACCCGCCACTTTTGGGGTTTGCAAGTATTACTTCAATGTCCAAAATGGGTTTTGACGGCGGCCATATGTTCTGCAGCTGTCAAGTGCCAAAATGCCTTAATGAAAAGATTCTATATTGCTGGGAAAAACCCCATGACAGGAAAGCTATTTGTAAGTCTTTCCTAACAAAGAAGACCCGATATCATTCGAAGAGAACAGAATAGTTATTTTCTCACAATCGATATACAATATACAATAGCTTCGACTAGAAGAATTTTGATCTACACGTAACATCCCAGGCCAACCCAGCAATCAAATCTTGTAAATAAAGAAAAAGATAAGTGAGCAGTAATGAAGCGTTAGTGGGGCACCCTATTAATATAGGATATGATCTTGACAGGCTATACTGCTCTGAATATTTTGCTTGATATAGGGTGCCAAAATCATGAAAAATTGGGTGACTTTGTAAAATATCAGATCTGAGGAGAGCATAAGGCAGAATGGTCAGCGACATAGAATACTCTCGTCATCGTGCTAGTAGTGTCCGTCATTTGATAGCTGTCAAAGTGCACTGATAACCGCTGATTAACATCGTTTAAATGAGGATCCTGACCAAAGTGGATGAAACGATAGCGCATATTAGTGTTTCCAAAGGTATAGACTATTTTCATGCTTCGCAGATATCAGAACTGGAATAGGGCGCAATAAAATTAAAAGCTATAGTATTCATGTCAACGATATGTAATACTCTTTCCATCTTGAGAGGTCTGTTCGCCATCACTGGCTGTTGAATTACGCCTGAGAGCTTATATGTAAGGATCATTACGAGAGCCACCAAGTTTATAAATTATAAAGGAATTTTAAAAAATAGAGCAATCCTAGTATCTTGACAGTACCATTTGTCATTTCTTTCATGTCAAATAAGAATCTCAGCGACCAATAAACGTGTGTGGATATCAGAACCATAACAGCGCGCCAAATCATAAGACATAGTGTTCTTGTCAACGATTTAGAAAATTCTCACGCGTTTGCAACTTTATCCATCATTTGACAGCTGTTGAAGTGCACTTGAGTGGTGTCAATTAACATATTATGTCAGGCTCCTTACTACAACCAATCCAACCATCATAGTTACACGATTTTTCAATGGAATAAAATATTCGCATTGTTTTGACAATTTCATTTGACATTTAACAGCTGTTAAATGATATTTTGCATTCTCTCATCGTGAGCAGAATCGCCAATAGCATCAGGTATCATGGTTACATTTATATATATATATATATATATATATATATATATATATATATATATATATATATATATATATATATTTATATATATCAATCGGTTTTATAAAGTTTTCCGTCTTCCGTCTTCCGATGCCTAATTTCCACTCCTCTCGGTTTCTCCATCCCTCCTCCTCCAGATCTCTCTCTAGTACTTCCTTATTGATTCCTGCTCTCCAGCTTTGGCGTGGTCTTCCTCGCTTTCTTCTTCCATGAGGGTTCCAATTTAAGATCTTTTTAGGTAGTCGGTCTTGTGACATTCTCTGTACATGTCCGTACCATACCAACTGTTGGGTTCGGATTTCATCCACTATATCGTGCTTTATTTCTAAGGCTCGTCTTATCATGTCATTTGGTATGCGGTCTTTTCTGGATTTTCTGGCTGCTCGTCGCCAGAAATCCATTTCTGTAGCTTTTAGTATTTTTTCTGTTCTTTCCTTCAGTGGCCACACCTGGGAGCTGTAAGTTATTATACTTTTCACTATTGAGTTGTAAATTCTCTTCTTTTTTTTACCGGTTATGTTTTTGTCCCATAGTATACTATTAAGCATTGCAATCGCTTTTCTTCCTTGGATATTCCTCTCGAATATTGCTTCTTCCAGTGTTCCGCCCCTAGATATGGTTACGTTAACAATATATAATCTCTTCGTCAAGGCATTTTGGCATTTGAGAGCTGCAGAACATAAAGTCGCTAACAAAACCTATTTAGGATATGCAGACCCCAAAAGTGGCGAGTATATGGCGAATTTGATCATTCCGGAATACCATGCCCTTTAGAATGATGAAAATCTCATTTTTACCAATTTTATGACTATTTTATGCAAAATTTAAATATGATGGACCAAAACGGACCTCCAATTCGTGATCAGCGACCCAAAAAAACATAACCTATACCTATTGTAGGCAAAGTAAATTGACAAAAAAAAAAATTGTGGTCCTGTGTAATTTGTTTGATTATTCAGTTTTGTTATTATCCTTTAGTTACAACCTTCCTGTAAATATGTACTTCTAAAGCCATCGAAAAATATTTATTTCATTCCATACCTATACTAAGCTAATGTTTTAGCGAAACACGTCTCAAGTATGAAAATCAATAAAAGTTACTAAAAATTTATTGTTTTATTCTCATCTGTACAAAGCTCAGATTCGACCAACGCTGGAATACTGCTTCCATGTTTGAGGACCTGCTCCTAAACATACACCGTATTTGTTGGATTCCATTCAGAAGAAAGCTGTTCGCCTGTTGGAGACCCAGAACTCAGCAGCAACCTTCATTCCTTGAAGCATCGAAGAATAATTAGCGACTCGAGTCTATTCTACAAGTATTTTCATGGAAATTGTTCAGTAGGTGTAGCCCGCTTAATTTCTCGTAGAGCGGTGCATGCTAGGAATACATGTCGCTCTGATACTTCACATCAGTTGAGCTTGTCACTCCTCGTACAACCCTTTTCAAGCAGTCTTTTATATGGAGAACCTCATTTCTTTGGAATGATTTACCCAGGACTGTATTTCCAACCAAGTAAAATTTACAGCAATTCAAGACCAACGTGAATCGCTTTTTCCGTACACGGGTCGCTCCCGTAGCGTCTTAGAGATTTCCTTGCAGCACATGTGCTATGCCTATAAAAAAAAGAAAAATTCTAAGAACTGGAGTTACGCTCTTCTCACCGTTGCGTTCGCGGAAGATACCACGAAAAATAGAAATTATTTATAGAACACCCTGTATAACCATTATAAAGAAATCCCCACTTAACAAACAACCTGCATATAAATATCCTCTAAATAATTATACGTTTACCTAAAAATCAAAATTAAATGGGCCGTTTTTATTATAATACCAGTTATAAAATTCAGGAAGCTGATTAAGTCAGCAACTTCGGAAAAGCTGAATTTTAATTAACATGAATTATTTATAACTTATTTGTAACGAAATTAAATTTGAGAAAAAGTTACATTTACAGCTAAAAAAATTCGCCCTCAGCTAAAACTGGAAACAGTTTTTGTAATAAGATCATTAAAAAGTAAAAAAGTGAAATTAATTTTCTTTAGAAGTACAAGAAAGAAGGAGGAATTGTATAAGAAACGTATTTAATTTTTTCTTAAAATGAAAAGGTAGATGTTTTGATGTTTCTATAGTAAACATTTCCTATTTAAAATACATTTTGCTGATTGTTGTGTATTCTAATCTTATATCTGATAATCACTTGATAGTCAAAATGGGAAAACTTAAAATAATTACGTATAATTTAAAAATTTTAAGGACGTTCCCAAGAAAATAAATTTTCTTACTTTCTTCTAGAAAATTTAAATATAAATATTTATTAATGTACTCCTTATGGCACTAAATTTGTAATTATTGGCTGTTAAAATTTGCGTTTTTGAACATACGAACCCTACCCCGACCTATATTGAAACGGATTTTTTATTATATATGGCAATGGTAATTTTCTAACGATTGTTTTAAAAAACTCAGAATCATTAATTAAAAATTAGCAAATATTTTTCTGTAAAAAAAATTATAGCAAGCGGTATTCGTTTTTTTTTATAAACAATGTTTAAATTAACCTACTTTTAAATATATAATAAAAGACTGTTTTTAGTCAATTTTCACTGGTTTATTTAAATTGCGATGACGCGTTTCGCTGTCGATGCAGCTTCTTCAGATCTACATTTTACACTGTCAAGTTAGGTTTAATGTTTACAATTTTATATAATTTCTTAATTATAATATTACACCTAATTAAATCACATTGATAGTATTAGAAAATCCGTAGAGATTTGGAATTAGGAGAATAAATTCAATAATGATGAATTATTTAAATCTACCTGGTCATTGGGTAAAGTACCTGTAGTCCTTAATCGATTTATTTGCGTTTTCTCTAAAAGGTTTAGTTTCAAACCTTTTTGTTGGGTGTGTAAAATTTTGAAATTCTTGTTAAATGTGTGATTTTCTGTTAGAAGATTATTAGCATATGTTGAATTAGACTTTCTATGGATGAAACTTTTTTTCGTGTTCTGTAATTCTTTGTATAAATGTACGTCCAGTTTGTCCTATGTATGTTTTAGGACATGACCCACATGTTAAATGATAAACCCCTGATTTATTGTCTTTATTGATTTGTGGTTTGTAGTGTTTGAGATATTTTCCCATAGTATTGTTTGTTTTGTAAGCTATGTTGATATTTTTTTGATTTAAAAATTTTCCCAGTTTTTCTGTTGGTTTGCCGAAATAGGTTAAGCATTTAAATGTGGTTTTTCTGTCCTTAAAACGTGGGTATATTTCTGAGATTGCCTTGTTTCTAAGTTAACATCGTTAGGAAAACCTAACGATGTTATCGATTAAAGTAACCGAATAACCATTATTAACGGCTACTTGTTTTATGTAATTTAATTCTTTAGTAGAATTGTCCTCTGATAAGGGAATATTAGTTAGTATATGTAAAAAACTATGATAAGCTGCGAGTTTATGATGGTTAGGGTGGTGAGAACTATTGTGAATTGTGGTATCTGTATGACAAGGTGTGTGATATATTTTGCAAATTCATGTTTTTTCATGGTTTTACTGATTGTTAAGTCTAGGAAGTTGATTTTCCCTTCGACTTCTTCCATTGTAAAACTGATATTTCTATGTAAAGAATTAATGTACTGTAAAAAATTAGTTAATTGTCTGTCCGTACCTGTAAAGCAGCATAGACAATTATTAGTATTGTTATTATGGTTGTTAAATATCATTGTTTCAATACTGTCCATGAAAATTTCGGCAAGTAATGGACTTAATGGACTCCCCATAATTAACCCTTCCTTCCTATTGTAGAATGTATTGTTAAATGAAAAATAATTTTGTCTTAGGCAAGTTCTTAATAAATTATTTATGTCCATTTTTATAACTTCATTTACTTTATTTTTTGTTCATAGGTTCTCTATTAAAATTATTGTTTGGTCTTAGAAATAAGTTTTTGACATCGAAAGAGACTAATTTAGAATTATCTGGTATTGTTATATTCTTAACTTTATTCACGAGTTCGTATGAGTTTTTGATGCTATATTTAGGTTCAAATTTGGTATAATATTTGATTAAATCAATTAAAAAGGATGACGTCTTATATGCTGGAGCAGACATATAGGAAACAATTTGGGTGGTCAAGTTTGTGTAGTTTTAGGAGTGAATAAAGTTGTGGGATTTGGGGATTCATATTTATCAATTTAAATTTATCTTTATCGTGAATGATACTTTTAGCCTGTTCAATTTGTTGTTTTATTTCTTTTTGAAAAATATTTGTTGGATCTTTATTTAAAATTTCATACTTTCCTGTTTTGAAAAAATCAAAACATTTTATTAATATAGTGAATTTTGTCTATTGCTATTACTGTGTTACCTTTATCTACTTTGGTAAAGATTATATCATTTTGTTTTGCTTTACTCTGAATAATTTCGGCTGTTTGAAATTTTGATAATATGTTGTCAGGACTGTCTTTCAAGGCTATCTCAGTATCAATACCTAATGTCTCCGATTCTTTGATATTGAAGTTAGTTTGAATATTGTGTTTGAAACCTTTTGTTAGAAGATTTTTTTCCCTATCCGATTCGATTAAAGAATTGATGATCAGTAAAAAATTCTTTTTCTTTCTTATCTTGTGTTGTTATACGTTTTTGTTGAATGAGATACTGTAGTTTATCGTATTGTTTTAAGTATTATTGTTTTTACTTTTTCATAAATTCTATAAAATTTAGTTTAAATAATAATTCTGTGTGGATTACCTTAAGATACATGTTATATGAGTCTCTAATGCTATTCTGGATTTTTCTCTCTGTATATATCCATTTTCTTTTGGCGAGTATAACTGCTTCTTTGGCTGCTTTGCTGGTGATTTATATACTTAGTTAGGTGTTACTTGATTTTGGAGGCACTGATTGAAAAACCAAATATTTTCCGTAGTTATTGCACATTTTAGAAGTAACTTGAAGTAGTTTGAAGCTACTTTTGATCGTTTTCAGTTTTCCTCGCATAACTTGACGAAATAAAAGTTCGCGACTTATCAGCGTCGCACTGCGCGAGAAGTTTAAAATACCGTCAACGCACAGCTAATTTTAATAAATGCGTGTAGCTCATAGATATAGAAAAATATAGGTTATCGTAAATAAGAAGTAAATACCATATTTATACTCTCAAAAACTGTGCAAGGGAACTAACACCAGTTTTCTGTAGACTTTTTAACCTATCCTACAGAAAGGGAATATTTCCGTCCTGCTGGAAATGTGCCACGGTTCAGCCGATACCTAAAAAAGGTAAGAAGACCTTGCCAAATAACTACCGACCAGTTGCACTGCTTTCAATAACATCGAAAGTCATGGAAAAGGTTATCAATGAGCATCTTCTAAAATATCTTGAACGATTCAATATTATTAGCGATCACCAATATGGTTTTCATAAACATAGATCAACAGGAGATCTTCTGACTTATGTAACACATGTTTGGAACAACGCAATTGAACACTTTGGAGAATCTCGAGCGGTTGCTCTTGACATATCCAAGGCATTCGAATGTGTTTGGCATGATGGACTGTTGGCTAAGTTGCGCTCTTATGGTATGTCTGAAAGGTTCTGTTTGTGGCTCTTATGTTTCCTCAGAGAGCGTTCTTTACGAGTGGCGGTCGAAGGATTTCTTTCTAACACCCTCACTATCAACGCCGGTGTGCCCCAGGGCTCCATACTGTCTCCTACTCTCTTTCTCATTTACATTAACGATCTGCTGGAAAAGACCGGGAATCCAATCTATAGCTTTGCAGATGACAGTACGCTTGTCTCTTCATTCACCTTGAACGCTCGGACATCGGCTGCTCAGGCGAATATCCGCAGACAGCAGGAGGTCATTCAACTTAACAAAGACCTAGAAGAAATTCTATCTTGGGGTGACAGTAACCAAGTGGAATTTAACGCTACAAAAACCCAAGCGGCAGTTTTTTTCTAAAAAAGTTAACGTTGCTGAACCCGACATAGTTATGTCGGGGCACTCCATTCCCCTAGCATCGTCGCTCAATTTGTTGGGCGTTAGTTTGGGAGAAAATATGTCTTGGCATGAACATGTTGCAGGCATAGCAAGGAGAGCTTCTCAAAAGTTGGGAATATTATTTAGAACCAGAAAGCTTTACACCCCACAACAACTGTTAATTCTTTACAAATCCCAAATTCGACCAACTATGGAATACTGCTCCCACGTTTGGGGCTCCGCTCCCAAACATACACTGCATTTGTTGGATTCTGTTCAGAGAAGAGCGGTCCGTCTGATTGGGGACCCGGAATTGACCGGCGGCCTTGATTCGCTGGAACATCGAAGAACGGTTGGCGACTTGAGTCTGTTCTACAAGTATTTTCATGGAAAGTGTTCGAAGGATGTAGCCCGCTTAATTCCTCCCAAAGCGGTGCATGTTAGAAATACACGTCGCGCTGGTGCTTCGCATCCGTATGAGGTTCAGCTTGTTACTCCGCGTACAACGCTTTTCAAGCAATCTTTTATATGGAGAACGTCATCCCTTTGGAATGATTTGCCCAGCGCTGTGTTTCCCACCGAGTACAATCTACAGCGATTCAAGAACAACGTGAATCGCTTTTTCCGCACTCGTGCCGCTCCTGGAGCGCTTTAGGGACTTCCCTGCAGCACGTGTGCTAGACCAATAAAAAAAATAACAAATCAAATATTTACTAGTATTCAACATAGATAAGTAGCATATTAATTAATATCAGACACTTGGTTTCTTATCACTCCAGTACTAAATTACATTTAGCACCATTGTCATATTTTATTTTTGAACTTTTAATGAAGCCCTTCCCTTTTAAAATCACTCAATATCTAAAAGATTTCCGGAGCCGGTGCATTTCAGATTTTTTTTTTGTGGGTCTAGCACACGTGCTGCAGGGATGTCCCTAAAGCGTTACAGGAGCGACACGTGTGCGGAGAAAGCGATTCACGTTGTTCTTGAATCGCTGTAAATTGTACTCGGTGGAAAATATAGTTCTGGGCAAATTATTCCAAAGGGATGATGTTCTCCATATAAAAGACTGCTTGAAAAGCGTTGTACGAGGAGTAACAAACTGAACCTCATACGGATGTGAAGTATTAGCGCGCCGTGTACTTCTAACATGCACCGCTCTGGGAGGAATTAAGCGGGCCACATCCTTCAAACACTTTCCATGAAAATACTTGTAGAATAGACTCAAGTCGCCAACCGTTCTTCTATGTCCAGGGTCTCCAATCAGACGAACAGCTCTTCTCTGAATAGAATCCAACAAATGCAGTGTATATTTGTGAGCGGAGCCCCAAACATGGGAGCAGTATTCCATAATTGGTCGAATTTGAGCTTTGTAAAGAATTAACAGTTGTGGAGTGTAAAGCTTTCTGGTTCGAAATAATATTCCCAACTTTTGAAAAGTTCTCCTTGCTATGCCTGCAACATGCTCATGCCAGGACATATTTACTCCCAAAATAACACACAACAAATTGATTGACGATGTTAGAGGAATGGAGTGACCCGACATAACTATGTCGGGTTCAGCAACGTTAACTTTTTTAGAAAAGACTGCCGCCTGGGTTTTTGTAGCGTTAAATTCCACTTGGTTACTGTCACCCCAAGATAGAATTTCTTCCAGGTCTTTGTTAAGTTGAATGACTTCCTGTTGTCTGCGGATATTCGTCTGAGTAGCCTGAGTAGCTAACTCTCTCAATGAAACTATACTATTCTCATCAGGAATTTTAGATTGAACTATTTTATTAGGTTTGCTATTTGCCTACTTTGGTCTAACTTCATTAAAATATGTTTTATGATACGCTGTCTAAAGACAATATCGGACTCCGACTGTACATATTGCAATCAAAGCTACAGAAACTATATAATATGTTCTTAAAAAAAATAATAAAAAAGTGTGCATTATTTTTGTTTAAAATATCTATAATTTATTAAATAAAAAAATGAACAAATTATTAATTCCAATAAACACACATAATTTGAAATAACTGATATATCTATTAGTTAATGCATAAAATTTATAATTTATTTGAATCAGTTGAAATAAATTTAGAGTATTAACCACATTACATTATTTTCAGTAATTTTTTGTTTGCTATTCATTTTGTTCATTTGTGAAATTCAAAATATATATATATATATATATATATATATATATATATATATATATATATATATATATATGTATATATGAGGCATATTCGAAAGTAAAGGCTGTTTGCTTATATTTAAATATTGGCGAGTCTGAACAAAGTTATATATAATATGCAGCGCCATCTATTAATTAATTCCTACCTACCTAAAAAAGGCAAGAAGACCTTGCCAAATAACTACCGACCAATCGCACTGCTTTCAATAATATCGAAAGTCATGGAAAAGGCTATCAATCAGCATCATCTAAAATATCTTGAAGGATTCAACATTATTAGCGATCACCAATATGGCTTTCGTAAAAATAGGTCAACAGGAGATCTTCTGACTTATGTAACACATGTTTGGAACAACGCAATTGAACACTTTGGAGAATCTCGAGCGGTTGCTCTGGACATATCCAAGGCATTCGACCGTGTTTGGCACGATGGGCTATTGGCTAAGCTACGTTCTTATGGTATGTCGGAAAAGTTCTGTTTGTGGCTCTCATGTTTCCTCAGAGAGCGTTCTTTACGAGTGGCAGTCGACGGATTTCTTTCTCACACCTTCACTATCAACGCCGATGTACCTTAAGGCTCCATACTGTCTCCTACTCTTTTTCTCATTTACATTAACGATCTGCTGGAAAAGACCGAGAATCCAATCTACAGCTTTGCAGATGACAGTACACTTATCTCTTCATTCACTTTGAACGCTCGGACATCGGCTACTCAGACGAATATCCGCAGACAGCAGGAAGTCGTTCAACTTAACAAAGACCTGGAAGAAATTCTATCTTGGGGGGTGACAGTAACCAAGTGGAATTTAACGCTACAAACACCCAGGCGGCAGTTTTTTCTAAAAAAGTTAACGTTGCTGAACCCGACATAGTTATGTCGGGGCACTTTATTCCTCTAACATCGTCACCCAATTTGTTGGGCGTTAGTTTGGGAGCAAATATGTCCTGGCATGAACATGTTGCAGGCATAGCAAGGAGAGCTTCTCAAAAGTTGGGAATATTATTTCGAACCAGAAAGCTTTACACTCCACAACAACTGTTAATTCTTTACAAAGCTCAAATTCGACCAACTATGGAATACTGCTCCCATGTTTGGAGCTCCGCTCCCAAACATACACTGCATTTGTTGGATTCTATTCAGAGAAGAGCTGTTCGTCTGATTGGAGACCCGGAACTGACCGTCGGCCTTGATTCGCTGGAACATCGAAGAACGGTTGGCGACTTGAGCCTATTCTACAAGTACTTTTATGGAAAGTGTTCGAAGGATGTGGCCCGCTTAATTCCTCCCAGAGCGGTGCATGTTAGAAGTACACGTCGCGCTAATTCTTCACATCCGTATGAGGTTCAGCTTGTTACTCCCCGTACAACACTTTTCAAGCAGTCTTTTATATGGAGAACATCATCCCTTTGGAATAATTTGCCCAGGACTGTGTTTCCCACCGAGTACAATCTACAGCGATTCAAGAACAACGTGAATCGCCGTCTCCGCACACGTGTCGCTCCTGTAGCGCTTTAGGGACTTCCCTGTAGCACGTGTGCTAGACCCATAAAAAAAAAAAAAAAAAAAATTCCGAAGTCACTGAAGTTATTGTTTTCATTCAGTAGTCGTTTGTCAGTTGGTGAATGCAGACAACAATGTCCGCAAAAATCTTTGCTACTGCCAGTTGCGAAGTGCGTGCCGCGATTCGATTTTTGTACGTAAAAGGATCATCAGCTGCTCAAATTTATCGATGGTTGTGCCTAGTTTATGGACCTACAGTAATAAGTGAAGGAAAGGTTAGACAGTGGTGTCGAGACTTTAAAAATGGCCGCACAAATCTGCATGATGAAGAGCAGAGTGACAGGCCCAGCATCCAGACGATTGACGAGTGCACTTGAAATAGCGGCTCGGTGGACAACGGTTTAAGGACGACGAGGAGCTTAAGGCTGCCGTTTTCAACTCGTTCAATTCCAAGACGGAGTACTTCTATGCAAAGAGATTAAAGAAGCTGGTGCAGCGTTAGTGCATTTTCACATCTACCGGCACCGACACGTCATCGACACGCCACCAGCCCCAACACGACACCGGGAAAACGTTTTCATACCTGCACGGCACCGCCCTAACACAATACCGATAAAGTGATATAAAACCGAGGAAACACTTTTTACTAGATCCCGTTGAGTGCAATGACAGCTGTTAACAAGTTATATTTGCGTTATTTATTATATCTTAGACCTAAAAGGCTAAAATGTAACAAAGCATACCAATTTTTTTCTCTTAGAATTATATTTTTTATAATTTTTGTTGGATTTATCCCAAAGACAAGGTTTAGTTTTCACAAGTTCATATAACGTGACAAAATCGAACTTGAGGACCCTAGTAGTAGCTTGAAAAGTACTCAGCGGGCGGCTGTATTGTCGGCACCAACTGCTCTTCATACATAGAATATATTTTTCTCCTGATGACGTCTTTTTCACAATCGTCTACATGATGCATTTAAAAACCTTTCCGTTTTTTGCTGTTCCTGAGTGATGGTTTTCCTACAATACCCTTAACTGTAGGGATTGGGGTTTTTGTTAGTTCACTGATTTCTTGCAAAGCACTTTGTTTATTCAAATTTCTTTTTACCAAACTGTCGTAAATTTCACTATTTGTTTAGCGTCAAGTGATAAATGTTTTCTCTTCCGATAGCCACTATTGCTATTTTCCCACGGACGCCACATAATTAAAATAGAACCGTTACGTTGTAAGTAAAACTAAAAATAAAAATAATAAAAAGTATCTTTCGAATCTCAATGGGGACCTGTGGTCATTAGGCCTATATTATCAAATACTTAAAGGGCTCCAAACCGGGTTGCAAGTAGTAAATATATAGGTGAAAATAGATCCAATATGATTGCAGGTGCAAGTGAAGGCGGTATACAAAGCACCTAAAATAAAAATACGTTTATCATAATACCTGGCAACTATGCACAAAACCTTAATAGGGTCGTTTGAAGCAAAAAGGCGGGATATTATATCTTGGGATTTACTTTACCTTGCTTACTGTGTAGAAGGTCAAGGGTTCAATCCTGCAAGTCGGTATAATTATTTATTAATTTATTTAAGTATATTTGGCCTGGCCGTGAAATACAGAAATATATGTTTTGGCACTTGGACAACGTTGACTGGTATTACGACATCCTCACCGATATCCTTAGAATATGAAAAAACGGTAAAATCCCTACTCAGAAGGAAGGCGGAGAGATAAACGATAAAAAAAAGTACTACGCCACGGGCTTCCACTTCGATATATCGAAAAAAAACTCCATCCTTATTCTTAAGCTTAGCCTTAACAATTAAAGATAATAACTGATCGAGCCTTTTTGCGTAAAATTAAATAAAGGCAATGAAACTCCGAGAAGAAACTTTTATTCCGAAAAATTTGGTGTTAAGAATACTTATAAATTAAAAAGGTTAACTAAGGCTATTTAAATGCTCACAATGAGTTTTAAAAAGTTCTAAGTCATCGTAAAGTAAAAGGGCTCAACTGAGCGTCAATTAAAATCAAATTTATAGACGCTTTCACCAAGTTACTTCGTTTTCCATTAACATTATTATGGAAATTGGTCAGTAAATCTTTGCGATGGCAATTTTATACAATCTATAAACATTAACCGGCAATTTATCATTTAAAATTTTAAATTTGACTTGGAAGCTTTGCACGCACCGTCGAAAATGTATTATTTAGGATTTTATGTGCCATTAAATTTAAAGTAAAGTGATTGTTATACAATAAATATATACTAGTATAACTGGTGGTGTATTACATCTAATCCTGAAATACACCCCTCTTATTTTCAATGTAGCCATTCTTAATATGGCTCACTTCACCTTCAGTAACCGATAATCCTCGAAATATAATGATGTTGCCTAAAACCCCTTAAGAAAGTATTGCCCAATCGCTCCAGCTGACCTTTTAACTAGCGTGTCTTGCCTCAAGGAAGCAGCAATAGTGTGTCCGACTAACCCAGTGATTCCCAAAGTGGTTCAGGTGGACCCCCAGGGGTCCACGGGAGACTCGACGGGGGTCTACGTTGGCGTGAAAAAAAAATGGGGGTTCACAAGTTGTAAGTGGGGGTCCACGAAAATTTATCTGGTTTCGATAGTAAAGAACAAAAATGTTGGCTTGGCTTTACCTATCAATGTAGGCAGATAATACACTACTCAAAAAAATTAAGGGAGCAAAAAAAAATTCCAAATTTTTCGGTGATTCGGCTGTATTTTCGGTGAAAAATGGTCGTATTGAGACTTTAAAAAAAAGCGTTTTGAAGCTTTAAGATTCTAATTTTCAGATTTTTTGGCTAAAATTTTTTTAGGACCTACGGTTCTCATGAAATCCTAACAGATAGCGCGAAAAAATAATATTGTAAATATTTTGCTTTTTTTTGGTCCACGGGCTTGAAAAAAATTTTTTCAGTTAGGCCGGCATATGGATTAGATAGCCCGTTTATTTAGTATTAATTTCCTTGTTTTAAAGCCTCCCTTAATTTTTTTCAGTAGTGTATTTTAAGAAGGTCAGCGACTGTTACTTGTAAAAACGCGCCCGCCCGCCTGCCCGCAACGCAACCCGATTAAACGTGCAAAGGGACGAAATACGACTTGTGCTGTGCTTGCAATCTTGCATGAACTTTGATTCTTCACCAATATAAATACGAATGCCAAGGATAAACGTTACTCATTTGATTCCAAATGTTACAAATATCTCCAATTTGATCAAATTCTTCAAAGAAACACAATTATTTTCTAAGGTTTAAACATCCTACTTATGGCGCCAAATGATCCTCGATATCGACGCGCCAAACTAAAATAATCAATCAGTCAATCATTTGTTTCCGGAATTTTGAAAAGAAAAGTGTGAGTGAATCGATGTCAGTGTTTGCCAGTGCCGGAAAAAGTAAGTACCTGCCTATTTGTTATTCATACTTTTATTTTATATTGTAATAATATTATATTTGTTATGTTTGCGTGTAGTAGGTACGTAATAAAAATTAAAAACTGAACAGGGCCATTATTCGATACTTCTATAAAAGAACAAAAAACCGAGATAGATTGAACTTTTAGTACTTTTTATTATAAAATTATTTATTTACCCGACTGTGGTGATTCACTAAAGGAGAGATATATGATTGACCTGCATGTTTGTACATATTTCAGTGCCCTCGTAGTTGCTAATGCTAAATGACTAAAAATATTTTCATCAATTGTACGTGCCTTTATGTACCACTCTTAACGTACATCAAAGTAATAAATAAATCATTAAAATCGCGGAGTTTTGATGTCAAAATATTATTTAAAAGTATTTTCTCTCGAATTTACAGAAATTTATCAAAATATAATTAATCAAAAAATATTTTATATTACATTAAAATAGGTTCAGCCGTTTTGTGAAAACCTCTATATGGGTCTTAACACTTTATTAATATTAATTATTAAAATAATTAAAATCAGTTTGTCCGCCTGCATTTTGGTTGTTTCATTGCAATAATTAATTAATCCTATTTTATTCTGTTAAAATAGCCATATCCTGTTAAAGTCGCCTCATGATTACTAAAACAAACATTTTTTTCTTTACAAGTAAGTAACTGATACGAAACATGGCTGAATCTAAGAAGAAATGTCGACAGTACAATGTTGATTATATTATCAAAGGCAGACAAACGATTGCCCATATGCCTTTTATGCAACAAAGTTTTGAGCAATGACTCTATGAAACCATCGAAGCTCGAAGATCATCTAAGAAGGTGTCATCCTGATAAAATAGATAAAGATTTAAAATATTTTCAAACATTAAAGGAAAAATATGAAAAGAGACCCACCGTGCACAGTATGTTCGCTTCAACGTCTCAAAGTAACGATGATGGCTTGCGGGCATCTTACAATATCTCATTGCTTATAGCGAAATCTGGAAAACCGCACACCATCGGAGAACAATTAATTTTACCCGCTGTTGAAGAGGTTTTAAAAACTGTTCTGCACAAACTTCCATTTGACGTACTCAAAAGAATTCCTTTGAGTAACAACACTGTACAAAGACGTATTGATGAAATGAGCTCTGACACTGAAAGCTTCTTGTGATGTTGCCAATTTGTTAGGCAAACATCGTTCCACAATAAGTCGTATGGTAAAACGCTTGAATGAAGTAGGAACTTATTCTAGAAGACTAGGGCAAGGGCGAACACGATGCACTAGCGACCTAGATGAACATTTTATAAGACAATATGCTTTAAGAAACAGGACTGTCACTAGTTCTATAATAAGAAACGAACTCGAAGCTGTTCGCAATGTTACAATTTCTTCTAAAACAGTTAGAAGATGGTTAAATCAAGCTGGATTAAACAGTAGGAGACCAGCCACTGCGCCCTTGCTTACTAGAGAGAACAGAGTTGCCAGGTTACGTTTTGCTCGAAATCACGAAAACTGGTCTGTGGATGATTGGAAACAAGTTTTCTTCACAGATGAAACTAGGCTTAGTCTAAAACATCCAGATGGTCGCGAACGAGTATGGCGAAGACCAGGAGAGAGGTTTGCTCCTTGCAATCTCTCTGCAAGGATTCCATTCGGGGGTTGTTATGTTCTGGGTTGGCATCTGCTTTGATGCTCGCACAGAGTTAGTTCATCTTGAGAATATTGTAATAGAACATGTGATGCCTTTTGGTTATTTTGTGGGGCCCAATTTCCTGTTTATGCAAGACAACGCTCGACCTCACGTGGCTAGGGAGGTACTCGGTTATCTTAATCAAGTTGATATACCGATTATGCAATGGCCACCAAAAAGCCTGGATCTGAATCCGATAGAACATGTATGGGATCACCTTAAGAAAAAGGTGAAACGTCATATACCTGCACCTAGGAACCTGAAGGAACTTGAAAATGCAGTTATCACAGAATGGGAGCAAATTCCTCAAGATTTTATCCAAAATTTAATTAGAAGCATGCATAGGTGCATAAACGCTATCATCCGAAGTAGAGGAGGCAACACACGCTACTAGTGTCCCAGTTACACCATTAATTTTGCTACTAGTTTATTTTTTTCATTATTACATAATTTCAACGATTTTGTTATTAGGTCTTAAGAATAATTTTAATTCAAATCTTATAGAGAAATTTGGTAGCTAATTCACTTTTAAAGTATCCGAATAAGTTTTTTCTAACTTTTAGTGTAACCAATGTTTATAAAAAATTATTAAAATTAATTCATTATAGAGATTTGTATGATTTAATATATTGTTGCGTTAATTTTGTCCAGGAGTGTATAATACCACTGTACATTTGACAAATTCATTTGTATGTTGTGCACTCAGCCAGTTGTCAGGCCAGGTTAGAAGTATGTTCGAGTTTTAATGCAAATATTCGGAACCTTCATAGGAGACGACTCTCAGAAGACTAAGGTTACCGTACCACTATGACGACTATAACGGTATCCCTTTAGAGTGGTGACATGGACCACAGAAGAATTGCGTGATCTAGATGTTCGCATACAAAAAGTCATGCATATGAATCGAAGCCTGGCACCTCTGTTCTTCTTCAACTTTTCTTTTATGTCGATAGTTAATTAATACAAGTACATTAGATTGTAAAAGTATCGAGACTTTTGAGTCAACATTCAAACATTTTTTTTCGTCATATTTTAAATGAAATTATTTAAATTAATAAATGACTTTTGTTTTTTTTCTGGTAAAAGCATTATCCCTGTAGAACTTTTGAGATTTCTGGGCGAAGAACTGATAAAGCTTTATACTCCGTTTTTAGGCTTAAAAGTTCCATAATTCTGAAAAAGAATGAACACTGTGTTCTATTTAGAACAACGAAGTCTGCATGCGATTGTTTCTGTTAACTCAATAAAAAAATCTTTAAAAGCACCACAACTTCAGTATTTAAAGGTTTTACCTCTTCCAATAAATGAATTAGAAGTTTGGTTCATTTATTATCAATTACCCTGTACATTGAAAATACTTTAGTTTTAGTTTTTCTATTTCGTCGAATTTGCTTGTATAGTATTTCCCTTTGCTTATCTTCTTTTTGACGGAATTTTTCATTGATTATTTTTGTATCCATCGTTATTATCATTCACTGTTCTTGATCGTTGAATCATGTTTTTTTTTCTGTTCTGTTTAATACGGATCTCCTTGCAAATTTCAATTAACATATGTTTCAAGTTATTCCAAGTTTAGTTAATATCTTCTGAATTTTCTGACTTACTACTTTTTATGCTTTTTAATTTACTGTTTTTATTCCACATTTCTTACTTTACTTCTTTATTTTTTAGGCGAGAGATTTATTATATAAAACTACTAGCTGTATCTTTTTTAACGGAGTGTTTATTATTATTACATTTTATCTAGAAGTTTTGTATAAAATAATATAACTTCCACTTCATATTTTTCAAACATTAAAACTTTTGCGAAAGATACACTTTTCACGTATTACTACTCGTTCTTGTTTACATAACCTTATTTACAGATCATTCATGCTCTCTTATATTGTATGCATAGCCTGCATAAAAGTGACGTAGAAAAGGTGTAAAAAGTTTACATATTACTTTATGAAAGTGTTTAAATTAAGCTTTAGAACTGATCACACGCAAATTTTTTCTTTACTTTTTAGTTTTTTATTCAGGAAGAATAACTGACGTTTTATATTTTTACTCATAGTACGAGGGTCGATTGATAAGTCTGGTAAATTTCTACGCGGCTAGAAATTTTGTTAAGCGGCATGGTCGTTGGTAAACGTGATTTTTGTAATAGTTGTGTTCGAAGTTGCAAACAGATGCACCGCGTAGTTTTTTGTTGACAGCTATCGTGAGTGAACAGTGTTACATGTTTCATAGAGATGGATAAGTGGCCTGCTGCCCAAATACAAACCGAACTGAAGGAAGTTCATGGAGACTTTGCACCCACACTCAAGACCATTTATTACTGAATAAATGGATTTAAACGTGGCCGTACGAACACCGCAAATGTTGCACGTTCAGAACGGCCGATTGAGGTTTTTTTTTTTTGAAGAAATGGTCCATAAAATTCATGATATCGTGATGGAAGATCGCCGCCTCGTGCTAAGATGATAGGCATCTCATATGAACGGGTACATAATATCCTACACGAAGTTCTAAAAATGAAAAAGCTGAGCATGCAATGTTGATTACAGACCAGAAATGCACGAGGAAGGATATGTCAAAATCGTTTTTGGAAAAGTTGCAGCGTAATCCGAAGGGCTTATAGCGTCATTTTGTGATTGTAAACGAAACGGCAGTAAAAACAGTGAGTTGGTGAAGGTAAAAGTGCACCAGAAAAAGCGAAAATAATTTTATCGGAGGGAAAAGTGATGGCATCTGTTTTTTGGCACTCACAGGCTATCATCATGATTGACTATTTGGAAAATGGTAAGAGAGTGACTGGCTCTTATTAGCCAACGTTATTAGACTTTACATAGGAAGTTGAAGCAGAAGCAACCAAGATTATTGCACAAAAAAGTGTTCACAGCATCACACATCGTCCATTGTGATGGCAGAGATGCACGAGCTGGACTTCGAAATAGTTTTCCCACCCACCCCATTCCCCAAGTTTTGACCTCAAGTGATTTTTTGTTTCTTAACGTCAAAAATTGGGTTTAGGGGGAGAAATTGTACTGCAAACGAGTATTATCCACAGTTGGAAGCTTTTTTTTTTCTGGTGGAATAAAAAAATTAAAATCTCGTTAGACCAAATATGTTGAGCTTGAAACAATTTTGGAATATAATGAAAAATTATCAGGAATGCATTACCTTTAATAATTTATTATCTATAATATAAATAAAATGCAACATCTCTCTGTCCGTCTATCCGTTAGTGCGATTATCACTGGAGAACCATTTATCCGATTTACGTGCTTTTTTCTAAAAAACATAATATGTTCTCTGGCCAGGTTAAAGACTATATTTTATTACGTTAGGTAACATAAGGAATAAGCAGTAACGATAATAGTGAATTAAGTCGGAAAAAAGTTTGCCGCTAGGGCGTTCTCTTGCAACACTCTGCCTAAACCATTAAATATGGAACAGTATCATGTAGCAAAGAATATTTATATTATATATAAAATGCAATTTTTCTCTGTCTGTCTGTCAGTCCGTTAGTGCGTTTATCACTCAAGAACTACTTATCCGATTTACGTGTTTTTTTTAATTCATATATTTGTTCTCTGGTCAGGTTATCTATATTCTTCTATAATATATATAAAATGTAACGTCTCTCTGTCTTTCTGTCTGTCCGTTAGTGCGCTTATCACTGGAGAACGACTTATCCGATTTACGTGCTGTTTTTTAAAGCATACCTGTATTCTCTGGCCAGGTTATAAGATGTATGTTATTACGTTAGATAACATAAGAAATAAGCAGTGACGATAATAGTGAATCAAGTCGGAAAAAAGTTTACCGCTAGCGCGTTCTCTTGCAATACACTGCCTAAACCATTAAATATGGAACAATATCGCGTAGCACAGAATATAATATATATAAAATGCAACGTCCGATTTGCACTTGGCCAATTATTTAATTTGAACCTTCATTGATGCAGCATTCAAAAGTCGGTAGGTGCTGTCTCAGTAATTTTCCTCTATTAGTAATTTCATCTGAAAATATCTTTTAATTTTTATAAGCGATTGATGAAACCCATATTTTTTCAACAATCAAAGTTATAGTCTCTAAGTTTTTTAGTGAGTATTTTATAAGATACACAATCAAAACCTGTAGTTATCTCACAGAATGTTACATTTACTTTATTTATTCAATATTGAATAGAATGGCTGGATGTGTAGCTATATTGTCTCTAAAACTATATTAATTAAAGTAGAATACGAAAGCCTATTGGAAACTAATGCCTCGTGTCTCATACAAAATAAAGGAGTGAAAATAGAATCCCACCAGTGGTTTTGTTTAGTAGCGTGAAATGCTTAGTAATAGCAGTTCAAATTTCATTGTGATTGGTGCATATGTTAGTGTTCTATTGCCATGGAAACAGAAAGCCACCTAGCCTTTTGGGGACAGCAATGCACTGTTATCTAATTTTTAATCGCGGAAGTATGCACAATTGCACACCCTAAACAAATTTACATGCATTTGAAGAACGTGTATGGTACTGAAACGATCGATATTTTAATATTTGTCGTTGGATTTTAACTATCAAAAAGGGAGTTGTGAACTGCTTCTTGATAAATCAAATTCTGTTCGACTGAAAATTGCCCTCATAGATAAAATCATTCAAAAAGTTGATGCATTAACTCTGGAAGACGGAAGAATTACGCAAAATTAAATTGCTACTCTTCTGGATATTTCTCAAGAGAGAATCATTCTCGTTTTCAGTAATGAGCTTAATTTCGGAAAGTTTCTGCTGAATGAGTTCTATGAATGCTCATAGAAGAAATAAAGAAAAAACGAGTGGTCACTTCCAAAGTATTTTGAAATGTTATTCTCGAGAAGGCAAATATATATATATATATATATATATATATATATATATATATATATATATATATATATATATATGTATATATATATATATATATATATATATATATATATATATATATATATATATAAAAGGTAGCTCTACAGGCCTTGTAGGCCTAAGGCTTGATTGGCAATTCTTCTCCATTCATTCTTTTCTGTGGTCTTCCTTTTCCAGTTACTTATCTTTCACGTTTCTAAATCCTCCTCCACTGCCTCCAACCATTTTCTTCTTGGCGTCCTCTCCTTCTCTTTCCGTCCACCGTCGCTCTCAACATTTTTTTTGCTGCTCTGGTTTCCGGCAATCTTTCTACGTGACCTAGCCATCTGATTCTCTGTGATTTCACTTATGCTATTATTGAATTACTGTTGTAAAGTTCATATAGTTCACTATTTGTTCGCCTCATCCAGATTCCGTCCACTTTTTTTCCCCATATATTCTTCGTAATATTTTCCTTTCCCATATCTCCAATTTTTGTTCTTCGGCTCTATTTAGCGTCCATAACTCGCATCTATATAGGGTTACAGGTCTTTTCACTGTCCTGTATAGTCTTTCTTTTGCTCCCTTAGACACCAATTTCGATCTAAACAGTTTCGTTAGAGCTCCTGCACTTCCACTGCCTTTGTTTATTCTGTAATTTATTTCTCTGCTTTCTTAATTTCTACTATTTAAGTTCACTCCCAGGTAAGTAACGTTTTCTGTTTTGACAAACTGATATATTTTCCCATCTGTACAGTTGCTAACTACTAGCTTTTCATCTCTAGTTTCTTCCTCAGATCTTATCACCATGTTTGTGGGTATTTCTTCATTAAGTTCTAACCCCCTTTTTCTTGCCGCGGTTTCTAGCGTCAATCAGTTCTTTCTTTGGTCTAGTTAGTAATACCAGGTCGTCTGCATACGCTAGACATTGATGTTTCATATTGAGTAACGTTCCGTCTCTATGGATATTGCTTTCCCTCATTACATTCTTCAGCACTATGTTAAATACAACGGTTGATAATGGGTCACCTTGTCTCACTCCTCTATTAGTCTTAAATGATTGGGATTTTTGTCTATTCACACTTACTTTATTTGCTGTGTTTTCGAGGGCCATTCTTATCAGTCTGATCAGCTTTTGTGGTATTCCCAAATTTTCCATACCTCTACGAGGCAATGCCTGTCTCTTTTTTTTATTTCCAACATCTGAAGGGACGTCATTTTGGTCTCGATGGAGAAATTCAACAATTTGTAGAGAGTTGGTTGTGCGGCAAATCAAAAGTAGACCCATCAGTTTTCCACTTAATGTAATTAAATTACCGACAACTCTAGTTACGGTAGTGGAAAATACGCCTTAATAAGTTGCTACATAACAGTTATCACTACTCACCAAGCACTTAATTTTTATCGCGCGTTTTGCTAACCATGTTAGCATCATCAGGAGCGATGATTGACTGTCAATCATCACTGTTGATATTAACATAGTAGTCGAGAGAAAAAATAAAGTGTTGTGATGGTAACCGTTTTTTTTTATGGGTCTAGCACACGTGCGACAGGGAAGTCCCTAAAGCGCTCCAAGAGCGGCATATGTGCGGAAAAAGCGATTCACGTTGTTCTTGAATCGCTGTAAATTGAACTCGGTGGGAAACACAGCCCTGGGCAAATCATTCCAAAGGGATGATGTTCTCCATATAAAACACTGCTTGAAAAGTGTTGTACGCGGAGTAACAAGCTGAACCTCATACGGATGTGAAGTATTAGCGCGACGTGTATTTCTGACATGCACCACTCTAGGAGGAATTAAGCGGGCTACATCCTTCGAACACTTTCCATGAAAATACTTATAGAACTCAAGTCGCCAACCGTTCTTCGATGTTCCAGCGAATCAAGGCTGCCGGTCAGTTCCGGGTCTCCAATCAGACGAACAGCTCTTCTCTGAACAGAATCCAACAAATGCAGTATGCGTTTGGGAACGGAGGCCCAAACATAGTAGCAGTATTGTATAGTTGGTCGAATTTGGGCTTTGTAAAGAATTAACAGTTGTTGTGGAGTGTAAAGCTTTCTGGTTCGAAATAATATTCCCAACTTTTGAGAAGCTCCCCTTACTATGCCTGCAACATGTTCATGTCAGGACATATTTGCTCCCAAATTAACGCCACAAATTGAGTGACGATGCTAGGGGAATGGAGTGCCCCGACATGACTATGTCGGGTTCAGCAACGTTAATTTTTTAGAAAAAACTGCCGCCAGTGTTTTTATAGCGTCAAATTCTGTCTGTTACTGTCACCCCAAGATAGAATTTCTTCCAGGTCTTTGTTAAGCTGAACGATCTCCTGCTGTCTGCGGATATTCGCCTGAGTAGCCGATGTCCGAGCGTTGAAAGTGAATGAAGAGATAAGCGTACTGTCATCTGCAAAGCAGCAGATCGTTAATGTAAATGAGGATGGTAACTATGTATAATGATCCCAAAATTCCGCCGTACTTAATAAGTAACATACCATAAATCGTTTCGTGATGCTTACACTACACCTTAAAAGGACTTTGTAATCCGGCCTGGTTTGGTTACCTTTTTTACTTTCTTTAAAAATCCGTTGGTTTTCTTTTCTGGTCTCTTTAACTTCATCTAACTACTTGGAATGAAAAGTAATTTAGGTTAATAACTCAATATTTAAAACATCCGATTTTACTGTAGTTAAATGAAATTCATGAACCCATTATATGTGTACTTTTTTTAACGTGTTAAACATGAATGAGAACTAACTAAGCGAAAGTAATGTGCACTCACACGGATGAGTTTAAACGGTGCATAATTTGATGTTTTAATGTTTAACAACTCAAATTGGCAAAACGAAAGTTTAAGGTTTTATTTAAACAGTGAAATCCACTAGAATTGAATATCCTAATATTTACGAAACAAATATTTAGATAAAATATGTTTAATTTAGTTTATTTCAATTTGAGGTTTGAGTTCTAGCTGTACCATCATCTATTATTGGTAACGTACAGATTGTCTCATAAATACGTTCAAATCTGTGTGGTACTGGAAGGAAACCTACAAACTATCACTCTTAAGGTATTTCTTACTACTTACTGCTAAAAGTAATTTTGCTTGAATTTTTGAGAAATAATAGATTTTAACATCATGCATTCACTACTTCAATATAAAGATGGTTTGCCACGCCGTATTGCCGTAATTAATTGTAAAAGTTTCAGATATTTAACACGTAAAAGATAGGAATCCATACTTTTTCTTGGATCAAAAGCATTTTACATTTTTGTTGTCGTATGTGCATTAAAAAGTCCCAAAAAAAAAAATATACATAAAAAAATTACTTTGCTTTCGTTTCTTAAAATATGAAGGCAGTTCTCCTCCTAGTTATTGCAAAAATATTAGATAAATATTACTTTTTTGATGTATTTTATGAAGTGAATTTTCGCTGTGGCAACGTAGTTTGAAGAAGATTGCGCGCGTGGACGCAGGCGTTCTTTTAAATTTTGAATCACATTGCATTGCACTGATCGAACTTTCTTTTAAAAAAAGTTACTAAAATAAACGCGTAGCTCGCACGCGCATTTATTCAGTTATCAATATTTAATAATTTATATATTTTAAATAAATAATCTAAAGTATCGTTTTAAGTAATTAAAATACACAGATACTAAATAAAAATAAATCACACGTGATTACGTGCGGCGGGAAGCAAGCGAGAAGCTACGTTGCCACATTTATTATATCCTGAAAAGCCGAATTATTTCGCGTCTTTCTTTAACATAATGCTCTCTCTATCTTCTCGTAAAAAATATCTTAAAGGACACTTCCTGAGAAATTATCAGCAACTTCAGCTATCGCCACAGCAAGACAAACACGTAGAACAAAACGTCGCTGCAAGACGAAACCGGCTGGCTACCACCGCCACGTTAAAATGTACCCCGTCGAGTTTCTCATAGATGCCGTTCAAGTAGAAGTTGATTTATTAGCGTAAGAATTTATTAAAAATTCGGATAGGTGATTCAACAAGTGTAACGCACCCCTCGAAGGTTAATCGATATTACTTGTTTTCAAAGTGTAAAAAAAATTAAAAGATAACTTTTTGAAGAGAAGACTTTCAGCTTTCCGATGATACTAATAGCTTTTATTTTTGTGGTTTTATAATTTGTAAAACTTAAAACCAAATTTTTGTTTGCGTGATTTTAACTGGCATACAGTAAATTACAAATATTTAATAAAATATAGTATTGAAAAAAATCCTTGTGCATATATCATTATTATACCTTAAAATTCAATAATCAAAAATAACCACATTGTGTGTGTTATTTAAAAATTGAGTGTTAAAATATGAAAATTTGCCTGCTGTATTGCGCCGCCGCTGGCAATTTTGCGTTCAAAGCAGTACGTCAAAAAAAGTCGGACAATTTTTTTTTAAGTTACAGATAAAAGTATACTTGATATTAGAAAATCATTAAAAACTTTTAAAAAAACTTTCTCTTTCTTTGTAATGTTGTTTTTAAAAAAGTGTAGTCAAATAGAGATAAATATAAACATATTTTTTGCTTCTTATTAATCATACAACTTAGACTTAAAATAAAAAAATATTTAAAGATGGGAAATGAAAGATAAAAGTCTAAGCTTTACGTATTATTTATATTTTTTTTAAACATCCAGGTACAAAGAAAACAGTTATTGAAAACACAAAAATTCTAAATTACTTGACGAAATAAAATAAATTACGTGCTCTCTGGCCGTCATACTGGATCCGCCATTTTGAATTTTTCAAGAATATGTCATCGGATTCTTAATCAGCACCCCGAAAAACCACTTAAAAGCCAATTTCAAAATATTTAACGGTATACAGAAACGTTAATTTAATCATAAATGAGGTTGGAAGCATGATTCCCACTACATCTAAAGGGGTTATACCAGCCAATAATCTATATACCATTTTTCTTTTATGTGGTGCTATTCGTTTTTCGATATCTTTTTCAATTTTTGAAATACTTGGGAAAAACCGAATTTTTCATTTTATGTTCAATTTTGTAGCCTTAACGTACACTATAGAGCAGCAAACTTTTTTGTAGTATTTTACGTCTAAAAAACTACCTGTATGCCAAAATGAAGCCTGTTAACATTTAACGACCAGGCTATAATTAGATACGATATAAATGGCGTGACCTCAAATGTGTCATTCCATTTTATTCTTAATGTTCCACTCCACTGTAGGAAATTGCTGGTATAACTCTTATTACAAAAACGGTAAAATACCGTAGGGTTAGCTTGGGTTAGCAGTAGATAATAGAATTTCTATGACCTTTTTAAGTTTTTTATTAGTTCAATAATGCAAATCATATTTACTCAGGTGCAGCCGTCAGTACATGCTACTTTTTTTATAAAAAGATATAATAGTTTAGCGTAAAATTTGTTACATAACTACAAAGCCTACATTTTACTAATTGGGACGCAGTATTAAAAAACAAAATTCCTAGCCAATCTTGTTGAGGGACCTAGATTCTTACAGAGATAATAACTACATTCGTACAAAGGGGAATTACTGATGAAAATTAACAGTTAGTTGCAGTAAATACATATTTATTTATTATGAAATGTAAAGAATAGTTTCTGTAACATATTATCAATATAATGAGTGAAATAATAACATAAATTTTCATAAATTTTGACGGGAAATTTCCACAAGTTACAAAGCTTTTAGATACAATTATTCTAGATGTTTCTTATGTCGATTAAAAAAGAGAATTGTTTCAAGCTCTGACTTCTTCGTATGAAAATATTTCGCGATACATTTCGAAATAAGCTCTGAAAAAGGCTGGCAGGATAATCGGTGAAATATCAGCATCATTTTTTCAATAGATATAGAAGAATTCCAAAACAATTATACCTATAAATTATTGGTAAAAACCAACAACAGCGCATCTATTTATTTAGATAATTCTGACTTGTTCAAGTCAACAAACTTATTAAACTAGGTATACTCAAAAATAAGAGATTCTGTTACGTCTGCTATAATAGAAAACATCTAATCAACGTACAATAGTCACATAAAAGAAGAATTTGCAATGGGATGCTATCCCATCGACCGTATTATGCCGTGTAGAAATAGTTTGCTTTGTAATAAGAATTCAATGTAAATAGGGATTGTTTCTTAAAATAGTTTCATCTTATTTGTATGTGAATTGAAACAATAGAATAAATTACGAGGAATGTACATTCATGAAGAATAACGGAGATATTTAAAAAAAAACGTTGAAATTGAAGTTACATATTTTATAAACAATAGAGAGGTTTTGCAACGCTTATTTTTCACATGCCTTTGTCCTTATCGTTATCTCAAGCATGCGCAATATTAACGCGATGAAATTTCAAGGTTAAGTTAGTATTTATCTTCTATAAACTAGGATTTTTTTCATTTATTTCATGATTAATCACACCGATTATTAGTATTTGATTAGTCAACACAAGTTTCTAAATTAAAGTTGTGTCTAGCAGGTTTCTGTCTCTTTCGTCAATATTTCCACGGTACTACGAATGTGCGAGAAATAATAGTTCATTTGAAATTAGCACTACCCACACTGTAATGCCATTGTGCCAAAGATTGCAAAATGCCAACATAATCTGAACGCTAATTAACTATTTTCAGTGTTATTTGCAATAAAAGTTCATCATTTTCAATTTTATATATTATCTTAGTTGTGTGTATACCTAAGTAGGAAAAAATAACCGGTCAAGTACAAGTTGAACTTGCGCAATTAGTGTTCCGTACGTTGATTGCTTTTAAAATAAAATTTTTTGTTACGGAGGTATAAAATGATCAGTGACTTCACAAAATACACCCCAAATGAGTTTTCAACAAAGTTTGTTTCTGATCTTTACTGAAAACTGATGACCTTGAAATTTTTGTTTTTTTTTATATACCAGATAAATTATTAAAGGTAATGCACTGGTGTTAATTTTCATTCAATCTACACCCTATGAAGAATATTTCATAATTTTTCCAAAATTTTTTAATCAGTACTTTTTGAGATAAGGGAGGGGAACAGCGACTTTTCACGATTTTTTAAAAATAATACAAACAAAAGTGTGCGCAAGTATTACATTATACATATTTTTGAAATTTAACTTTCAAAACTACACGGCTCTGATGAGGCCATCAAATCCTATATTATTACCAAATTTCAACTTTCTGTATCAAATAGTTTTTGAGAAAATCGGGTGTGAGACGGACGGACAGACACCAAAGTGATCTTATAAGTGTTCCGTACGGAACATTAAAAGCTGGCCCTACCATAATAGCGATAAGAATAAGGAACTTCAAGTAACCTCTCTTATAAGTTTCTAAATAAGGGAAATTGTTATCATTAATAACGGATTCTTTTATTTTGTTTCGATACTGCACAGTGGTGGGCACATGCTGCAAATAAAGATAACAGCTGAGTCTATATATTTAATTTCTTCCCTTTACTACTGCGCAAGCGGTGGGCGCATGCCTCAAATAAAGATAAAGATATTGGCCTACCAAAATAAGTGTTGCAAAATCTTTCTAATATGTGGGGGAAATTCCGGAAATACCATCCCGTTGTACTATTCGATTCATTTTCTGGCGTAATTCTCTTTCAATAAAGGGTATTTTTTTATCTACTACCCTAAACTGTACTAAATCATTAATTTTTACAAAAATAAAAAACGGTATGCTAAAATTTATTTATTTCCTGAAATTTTTACTTCCCGTATGTCTTAAGAACAGAAGGCACTCGTAAAAAACGAACTAAAAATTGTAGTATCTCAGTAAAATAATACTAATAAATTAAAAAGTTAAATCAACTTTACAGAACTTTTCGTTTATCTTTGGTTTAATTAGATTGTCTAATTAAGAAGGATTTAATTGTGTTTGTAACGTCTTTAAAGGAAATTGTATGCCAAAAATGTTAAACTTGTTTTAAATATTGACGATATATTCAGATGTAACCACAGCAAGAAGATATTGACCTTTCTTATACATATTAAGATAAGATGTTGGCTCATTTCTAAAGAATTATGTATTGACCATATAGAATGGCTGAGCTGGCTGACGATTTTGCTGGATTTGCCACTTTATTTTATTATTCTTTGTTGTTGGATTATTTTTTAAGCGCTCGTACATGGACTGCGCAATAACTAAATTTTAAGCTTTATTTAAAGAATGTGAAACAATTCTTGCACCAACACTTTTTTGCTTATATTTTCTTTCTAAACTGCCCCTTTGGCCACTTGGCCAACTGGCCCTCTAGCCCTCTGGCCTTCTGGCCCTCTAGCCCTGTGGCTCTCTGGCCTATAACCCTAGCTTTCTCACCTTCGAGTCCTCTAGCCCTCAACTCCTCTAGCCCTTTAGCCCTCTAATCCTCTAACGAACTAGCCTTCTCGCCCTCTGGCCCTCTAGAGAGAGAGTTAGAGGGCTAGCAACTAAGCTAATTAAAAAAAAGTGAATTAGGTTCAGCTGGGGTAACAGGAACTCCGGAGTAAATAGAAATTCAGCTATTAAATTGATTTTCACCTTACTGAATGCACGAATCCATGGACTTTTTAAGACATTTATGGTGATTGAA
The DNA here is from genome assembly GCA_019049505.1 of Pachyrhynchus sulphureomaculatus. Lineage (NCBI taxonomy): Eukaryota > Metazoa > Arthropoda > Insecta > Coleoptera > Curculionidae > Pachyrhynchus > Pachyrhynchus sulphureomaculatus. The sequence continues at coordinate 180,466,982 of CM032454.1, forward strand.
TTGATAGTGATCTTCTCGTGTGTTTGTCATCGTATCAACTCTTTGTCATAGATATATATATATATATATATATATATATATATATATATATATATATATATATATATATATATATATATATATATTGATGATTGCAGCTCTTAGATTATACTCACATTTGGTTTCAGCATCGTGGCCATTTTGAGGTTATGATCATTTAATAGAAAAATCAGGCTTTTTCAGATATCAACAACAGCCTCGATGGAGGTACAGTATGATAAGAAATCTATATTAAAATTTGTCCGGATTTTAGTGACGCACCTCAAAATGGCCACGATGTTGAAACCAAGTGTGAGTTTGTGCTATAAAGATTTGACACTGCGCCATTTTGTTGTGTCATCAACAAGTGTCAGACGCGCACGAGTGATAAATTGGAAAAGTGTGTGCATAGTGTTGTGTTGTTGTATTCAATAGGTCGAAATTTATACCGAACAAAGAGCATTCACTGATAGCATTAATTTTTTGTTTTCATTTGAAGAAAACTGCTGTTGAATCATACCGATTACTTCGAGAAGCTTATGGTGAACATGCTCCATCGCAAGATACGTGTGAACGATGGTTTCGGCGTTTCAAAAGTGGTGACTTCGATGTTACAGACAAGGAACGTGGAAAATCGCCAAAAAAATACGAAGATGTGGAATTGCAAGCACTGTTGGACGAAGATATTCGCAAACACAAAAACAACTCGCCGAGTAATTGGGCGTTAGTCAACAAGCTGTTTCCAATCGTCTACGAGAGATGAGAAAATTTCAGAAGACCGGTAGATAGGTACCACATGGGTTGAACGACAGGCAACTGGAAAAGTGCAAAAACACGTGTGACATTTTGCTCGCTCGGTACAAAAGGAAGAAGTTCTTGCATCGTATAGTTACAGGGGGTAAAAAGTGGATTTATTTTGAGAATCTCAAGCGCAAAAAATCATGGGTAGACGCAGGCGCACCATCCATATCGATCGCAAGACCGAATCGCTTTGGCAGAAAAACGATGCTCTGTGTTTGGTGGGACCAGAGGGGCGTGGTCTATTATGAGCTGTTAAAACCTGGGGAAACGGTTAATACTAAACGTTACCAATAACAATTGACCAATTTGAACCGTTCGCTGCTTGAAAAAAGGCCAGAATACCGAAAGAGGCAACACAAAGTCATTTTTCTTGATTACATTGCTCCATCACATACTGCAAAACCAGTTCGCGACACGTTGGAAGCCCTCAGCTGGGAAGTTCTACCCCATGCGGCTTACTCACCAGACTTGGCTCCTTCCGATTACCACTTGTTTGCATCGATGGGTCACGCACCTACTGAGCAGCGCTTTGGTTCGTACGAAGATGTGAAAAAATAGCCCGATGAATGGTTCGCAGCAAGAAGGGAAGATTTTTACTGGCATGGTATTCACAAATTGCCCGGAAGATGGGAAAAATGTATAACAAGCGATGGAGCATATTTTTAATAAAGTACTTTTTATCATTCTTCCGAATTTAACATGTTTTTTTTTAGAAAAAAAATCCGCATTACATACTTGTACACCTGGTATATATATATATATATATATATATATATATATATATATATATATATATATATATATATATAATATACATATTTCATCATTTACACATCCAAGTGAAGTTAAAAATGTTAAGGAAGGAATCCACTATATTCAAATGTTTGTGCCGAGTTTTATTTGTTAATTTTCCTTAACTAAATTTTTAATTAACACGTAAACGACTAAATAAAAGAGTTAACAGTATTTGAACATTTAACAGTAAATAAAACATAAAGTAGACGTGACAACTCCCGTTGCCTACTATATGAAGTACGTCTGCTTATATTCTCTTTGAGTTGTTAATTAAAAGGATTTACAAACTGATAATGAGTTAACAGAAAGTTGTGACATGCACTGTTCAATTAGTTGCCGTCTGTGATGTGTAAAATGCTCCATTTGTCAAATTAATTGTGTCAGATCCTTTTTAATTTCAAACTATTGATCTAGTATGTTTAAATAATAATTCTTAAATTAATTAATCCGCTGCTTTCAGACCATTAAATGAATAAACTTTTTCAATCTCTACATAAATGTCAGAAGTTTTATAATATCATTAATCTATTCTTTAATATTGAATTTTATATATTTCTTCTTTATTTCAGGACCCTTAATACAAACTTCGACACCTCGTAAAAGTGGGAACTGCGACTTACTCCAGCTCGTTCGTCGGCTTTCTTCGTCCCAAGCCGATGACGACCCAAAAGGTGATCCGAGATTTAAGAACAACAGCCTAAGAACGTTCAAAAAAGATAAGTTGAACAAGTCTTTAACTAAAGAAGAGAAGGTAGTGGAAAGTAGGAAAATTGTTGCAGAAGCCGAAAAAGACGACGATCGACATGTGAACGGCGTTATGGGCGCTAACGTCAGTCGGCACTCGACCAAGGGGCTTTCAGGTAAGAAAAAAATGTGAAGTATATTTCTTAAGGTGATATAGTGGTCATATTAAAATTTGTACGTGTCAAATGTCGTCTTCTTCTTTTTTTTTCTTCTTCTTATTTATAAGCTTCTGCTTCTCCACTGCAGGAGATAGGCCTCTTCAAGTTTCTTCCAGTTGTGCACGATGAAACTATCTGCTGCCTGCTATCAACCTGATATCATCAGTACATCTTTTCGTTGCTCTTCCGATACTTCGTCTGCTCTCCCAAGTTCTCCATTTAAGTAATTTTGTTGTCCATCTACCACCATTCATTCTAGCCACATACCCCGTCCATTGCCATTTTAATTTTGCCACTCTTGCACTGAGTTTTGTAAGTCTTGTTTTTCGTGTGATATCCTCGCTTTTAATGTGTTCTCGTAAACTAACACCTAACATCTCTCTCTCCATGGCCCGTTGAGTACGTTGGAGTGGATAAAGACTATTTTTTGTAAAGGTCATGGTTTCCCGCCCATACGTCCTTACTGGAAGTATGCAGCTATCGTTCCCTTTTCTTTTCAAGGTCATGGGGATATGTCTGTTTTTTAGAATGAATTCCAGTTTTCGAAATGCAGTCCAGCTGAAACCAATTGGCCTTGGTATTTCCGCTGTTTGATTGTCCTTACCCAATCTAATCTTATGTCCCAAGTACACTATCGTCAGAAAGTATTTGCCCACCTAGTTATTTCAGTCTCAAGTCCCAAGACAACAATAATGAATTATTATTTATTTTCACATTATTTACAGTCTAGAAAATCAGAAAAATATTCATGATTTTCCAGGATTTTTCTTATCTATGTGACCTCCTGTGTTTTTAATTACCGCTTTACAGAGTTTCGGCATTCTGTCCAGTAGTTTCTTTAGAGTTCATTCTGCTTGTAAAAGGTCCCACAAGTGATTTTCTGATGTTGGATTTAGTTTTCGAACGCACCTGTCCAAATCGTCCCACAGCAATTCGATGGGGTTCAAGTTAAGTGTTTGTGGAGGCCAAGTCATCACTTCCAGGATGTCATCGGATTTCCTTTGGTCCAAAAGTTCTCTAATTTGTTTAGCAGAATGTTTAGGGTCGTTGTCATGCTGAAAAATAAATTTCCCCTGAAAATATCTCTTCCAGAAGGAAGCATTTGAGTTAGCAAAATTTCTTGTTACTGTTCTTTTCGCACGATTCCTTCTATCCTAAAAATGTTTTGAACTTTACCATTACCAACAACCCTAGACCATTACTGAACCTCCACCATGTTTTACTGTAGGCAACTGCAGGCTTCCAACATCCTCTTTCCAGCTGACCGCCGCTTGTAAACTCGTCGATTTGAACCGAAAATTTCGAATTTAGATTCGTCAGTCCAAAAGACGGAATTCCATTGTTCTGATGTCCAATTTTCATGTTTTCAGGCCCATTCTAATCGTTTACGTTTATTCACTTGCCTAAGAAGTGGTTTCCTTACTGCAACTCTCCCGTGTAGTCCACCTTCTGCTAACCTGTTCTTCACGTTTGTCACACTGATGGGGATCGGCCGCTCCAGGTTGCTGAATATTGTCTTCAGCGGGAGTTGTTTTTCGACGCCTTCCTGAATGTTTTTGGTTGGGAATGTCTCGCAGAAAATTTTTTTTTATGATGTAGTACACCTTTCTCCTTGGCATCCGCATATCACTCATGATTTGTCGACTCGAGTGACCATTTTAATGTCTCGCAATTATCAGAGCCCGATTTTCAACGGAAACTTCTTTCGTTTTTGGCATTTTCACAAAAAAAAAATGGAGCCTGTGTCAATGACAAAATACTGTTTGCGAATGGTTAATTTCCAAGAGGACAATGGTATTTATAGCATAGTTTTTAACATAAAATGTCACTAGAAATTTCCATGATACCTAGAAACTTACTTCAACTGGAATTCTCAGAAATCGCCTCAAAACGATTATCATGCAAAACTTGAAATTTGTTTTAATTGGTTTTTAATTTGTGATTTCACCAAAAAGGCTCATCTAAACAATTTTATGATGGACACTTGTTAAGAACAATTAAATTCAACTAATATAATAAAAGGGTTTAATTAGGTATTAAATTTTGGCAGTTACATTGAAATTTCTAGATGGGCAAATACTTTCTGAATTTACTGTATATATACTCTTCCATTCTCTTGATATCTTCCGTGCCGATCTTAATTGTGTGTTTTGTGGACTTAGTAGATTTGTTTTTTTATTGTTCATCTCGAGTTCAACTTTCTATGTAGCTTGATTAAGCTACATAACACAGCCCCACAAAAAAAAAAAGTGGGGTGTACTTTTGATGCCGTATATCAGATCTGTAGTATTTTTGCCCGCTGATCACGAATCTGACGTCAGAATATCGCCATCACATCTCAATTTTTTTCTAACCTCAAAAAATAGGTAAAAATTAGTAAAAATTAAGAAAAATATACTCCTAAAAAATTGATTCAAGCTCTTTCATGAATCCAAAGATGTATTAATATGTATTCGGACACGCTAAGCTAATATTCATCGGTTGGATTAAGCCATACAGTTCTGTTTTCTTTCTAACCTCAATAAATCAGACAGATATAGTGCTTCTCGAATGCAAAAACGAATTCAAATTAAAATTCAACCGATTCTTACCAAATTTGGTACACGGGGGTTTTTTGGGTTGCTGATCATGAATCTGAGGTCGGATTTGCAAAATTCAAAATGGCGGATGCAAGATGGCGGACAAAATTTTTGAAAACCAACCGATTCCTACCAAATTTGGTATACAGTTGGGGAATCCTCAAACCTGATACTCTTAAACCCTAAACCCTGAAACCTTAGACTCCCACACCCTGTAACCTCAAAAAATAGACCTCAATAACCCTGTAACTTTAAAAATGAGACCCAATAAACTCAAAACCAGGACTTTTAAACCATATACTCTCAAATAGTAGACCCTTAAGCCCTAGAATTGCGAAGGTTAGACCCGGGCCTAACTTTCCTTTTTTTTGGCTGTATCTTGTTCTTTTTTCCGCGAATGACCTATTCAAAGGCTTTCTGCCCAAACGCTTTTGAGGACTTGTTTCTCTTTTTAGCGACCAGCAATAGTCCGCTAGCATATGGTCATCCCATCGTCCTTGATACCGATTTTCTATGATTTTCAGATCTTGGTGAAAACGTTCCCCTTGCTCCTCACTGTAGTCACCAAAATTATCTGGGAAATCATCGATGTGGGAGTCCAGGAAATGTAATTTTAGATTCATTAAGCAACCTAATGTTTGAAAATTTTTTACCATTTTCTCGACTATTTCTTTGTACTTAGGACTTTTATTATTTCCCAAAAAGTTTGTTGCGACTTCTTTAAAACTAAGCCAAGCAGCTTTTTTCAACTTTATTCATTTTAGTAACAAATAATGAATCTTGAAACAATTTTCTTATTTGTGGCCCGTCAAATACGCCTGCCTTAATTTTAGCTTCAGAAAATTTCGGAAATTTTTTATGCAAATATTTGAAACATGGGCCATTTGTATCTAATGCTCTCGTGAATTGCTTCATAAGTCCAAGCTTAATGTGAAGCGGGGGAATAAGAACTTTTCCTGGATCTACCAATGGTGGAAACAATACATTATTTTCACCAGGAGTGAACGATTCTCTTGTTGGCCAAATTTTTTTCTTATAATGACGTTCCCTGTCTCTGCTATTCCACAGACATTTATAACAGGGATAAAGTGTAAACCCTGACTGTTGGCCAAGCAATATTGTTACAATTTTCAGATCTCCACAAATTTTCCAGTTATGTTTAGCATATTTTATTTTTATCAAAAATTGCTTCATTTTTTCATATTGCTCTTCCATAACTGTAGAATGAGCAATCGGAATGGGAGCGTAAACGTTGGTATTATGCAGCAAAACTGCCTTAATGCTCCGTTTAGAAGAATCAATGAACAGTCTCCATTCTTCAGGATCGTATGAGTTATTTTGAAATTCATCCATTAGACCTTTTACATCGGTACAATATGAAAGTGACAATTCCTCGTCCATTGTGAAATATTTTCGAAATTCTTCATCTCTGTTTCTATAATAAGAAATCGTAGCTTCTGGCTTAAGTAAATGTATTTTCTTTAAAAAGGAAGCAAGATGCTCTGAACCATCTTTGGATAAGCCTAAGTCTCTGACTAGATCACTAAGTTCTGACTGTGATACTAGTATTGGTTCTGGTTTACGGTTGTATGGTAGAAATTCTTTATCTGTGTCACTAGTATATGATAGGTTGTCACTAGAACATTCATTAGTAACAGTGTTTGAATCTTTTTCGACAGTCTCAATGTTTTCGGCATGAACTGATAAGGTGAAATCATTTGTTTCCATAACATCAGCATCAAGTGGTTCAGGAGGCGGAATTAGTTTAGTTGGTCTTGTTACTGTCGAAACATCGTTATAAGTAATAGTGCTTTTATTTTTTCGGTTATGCCTAGATACAACATTCATACAAAAGTAGCAATCATTTTCACTGTATGGTCTATTCCATATTGCTGGTCTGGAATATTTAATCGCCTTCTTATTGATGTACAACATTATTTTGCAAGAACTGCAAATGATGTGGGGAACCCAATCTGTAACCTGGTGCTGTATTTCAATGTTAAAACAATCCTTATATAAGGTTTTAATCTTATCCGTTATCGGTGACCCCATTTTACTCAATACGTGTTGACAGCAAATATAACAAAATGAATCACTGTTTTTATCGCACTTATGTAAAGTCCTTGTACCGTGGGACCGTTTTCTTGTAGCATTATACTCTACATGAGCCAAGTCACCCACACATGAAGAGCTACGGTCACTGGATGACGACGGCTGCGGGCCCGCTTTCCCACCCTGACCAACCGCCGATACTGGGTTTCCGAGTCCCTGCATCGTAATTCTCTTTCTTCTACCTGCCATGACGGCATCTAAGCCGTTATCCAGGGACTCTGCCGGCTAGTGGAGTAACACCGTTGCCCACCGTCACCACGTGGAGGTGCCCTGGATGCAGGTAGAAGAATAAAAATCGACCGATGAATTTTCTCGGCGTTCAAAATGGCGCGGAAACATCTGCCATCTTGAATTTTGCAAATCCAACCTCAGATTCGTGATCAGCGACCCAAAAAATCCCCGTGTACCAAATTTGGTAAGGATCGGTTGAATTTTAATTTGAATTCGTTTTTGCATTCGAGAAGCACTATATCTGTCTGATTTATTGAGGTTAGAAAGAAAACAGAACTGTATGGCTCAATCCAACCGATGAATATTAGCTTAGCGTATCCGAATACATATTAATACATCTTTGGATTCATGAAAAAGCTTGAATCAATTTTTTACGAGTATATTTTTCTTAATTTTTACTAATTTTTACCTATATTTTTGAGGTTAGAAAAAAATTGAGATGTGATGGCAATATTCTGACGTCAGATTCGTGATCAGCGGGCAAAAATACTACGGATCTGATATATCGCATCAAAAGTATACCCCACTTTTTTTTTTGTGGGGCTCTGTAATTTTGAGTACTTCTAGATCTTCGCTAATCAGTAGTACATCATCTGCCAAGCGTAAGTGATGTAAATATTTGCCATCGATTTTAATTTCCTTCTCTTACCGCTTAAGACTTTTAAATACATCCTCTAAGGCAAGGGTAAATAATTTTGGTGAAATTGTATTGCCCTGCCTAACACCTTACTTGGTCTTTATGGTTTCTGCTTTTTTATCTTCATGTAATTTAACCGTTGATGTCGCATTTTCATATATGAATTTTAGGAATTCGGTATATCTTGAGTCTATTCTAGCATGAGCTAAGGACTGCATAATTACCCAATGTTCCAGAGAATCGAGAGCCTGTTTATAATCGATGAAAGCTAGGTGCAGCTTAATATTATAGTCGGTCATTTTTTCTATTAACAGGCAGAGCGGATCGTCTGGATATGATCTGTGGTTCCAAATTCCTTGCGAAAGCCCGCCTGTTCACCTGGTTGGTAGTCATTGAACTTATTTGTTAGACGGTTTATGACAATTTTAGTAAACAGCTTTTACAAATGCGATAACAAGCTGATGAGGCGATAGTTCTCGAAGTTTTCCTAATCACCTTTCTTGAATAAAAGTATGATCCCACTGTTTTGCGAATGTACAGGTATTCTTTGTTCTCCAATACATTTGTTGAGTAATATGCGTATCGCTTCAAAAAGTTCATTTTCTCTTGTTTTCAATATTTCAATTGTTATTTTATCTTCATCTGAAGATTTCTTGTTCTTCATCTGCTCCCAAGCTAACGTTAAGAATATGTTTTTGCTTCTGATTTGGATTTGGTCGAAACGAGAAATAGTGTTTGTGTAAAATCTCTATTTCATCCATTAGTTCCGTCCTGTCAGATATTATTTTAACTGTTTTATCCCGTAATTTTATTATTTTAGTTATCTTGTGACATCTTGAATTTCAATACTTTCATATTTTAGTTTTCTTCAATGGTGTTAATTATTAAGTTTGTGTTGTATTTTCTAACATCTTTCCTTGTTTCTTTCTTTATAGCTTTGTTCAATGTTTCATTCTCATGTGTACCTCCTTCTTTAGATGTTCTTTCTTCTATGAGTTAAATTATTTCGAGAGAGAATTTGTTCACTTTCTGCTGTAGGTAGGGCATTTTTTTAATTGCTACCTCGATACTAGATGTAATTTTTTCTGTAAGTTGGTTTATTTCCATCTTTTTTAAACTATCTACTAGTTGGAATTTACTTTTCAATGTTGTTTGTATCTGCGATTGATTTTTCTTGAACATCTTCATTGTTGGAAACTTTGTGTATTCCCTTGCTTATGTTTCCTAACGTAATAAAATATATCCTATAACCTGGCCAGAGAACATATGTATTTTATAAAAAAAAAAAAAAACACGTAAATCGGATAAGTGGTTCTTCAGTGCTAAGCGCACTAAGGGACAGGCAGACAGACAGAGAGACGTTGTGTTTTATATATATTATAGATTTTTTTTGATAATTATTAAGTTAAGAATTAAAAAAAAAAACCACGTAAATCGGATAAGTGGTTCTCGAACGATAAACACACTAACGGTCATTCAGACAGTGAGACGTTGTATTTTACATATATTATATAGATTATTATTATTATATAACCTGTCCAGAGAACATATGTATGAATTAAAAAGAAACACACGTAAATCGGATAAGTGCTTCTCGAGTGATAAGCGCACTAATGGACAAACAGACAGACAGAGAGACGTTGCATTTTATATATTTTATTCTTTGTTACATGATATTGTTTCATATTTACCGGTTTAGGCAGCGTATTGTAAAAAGCGCGCTAGCGACAAACTTTTTCCGACTTAATTCACTATTATCGCTACTGCTTAATTCTTATGTTACCTAACGTAATAAAATATATCCTATAACTTGGCCAGAGAACATATGTATGTTTAAAAAAAAAAGCATGTAAATCGGATAAGTGGTTCTCGATTAATAAGCGCACTAGCGGACAGACAGACAGACAGACAGAGGGACGTTGCATTTTATATATATATATATATATATATATATATATATAAATATCGCAGATAAAGCGCTTACTAGCCGGTGGTCGTTACTTGTATCAAACTTGTTGAGTCCTGATACATCTTTGCAGTATTTTCTTCGGTTTGTGATATATATATATATATATATATATATATATATATATATATATATATATATATATATATCACACTATATATATATATATATATATATATATATATATATATAGATATACCCTATCTAGATTGCAGTAAATATATTGAAATGACAAAACAATACTTGGATAATAGATCAAAGCGACATAAAGACACAAAAAATGCATAAGCAAGAAGCAAAAGAAAATCACTAATTTGATTTTCCAGAGACTAAAATCGTCACCCAAGAAAAAGATAACCGCAAACTTTTGGTAAAAGAAGTAATTTGCATAAAGAATAAACAACATATTGTCAGTGATGAGCAAGATTAACAATTTAGCTCAGATTTATTATAATTTAATACATTAAATTTGCGCAGTAAAGAAATAAACCTTAATACAGCTCTGTCTAATTTCACATTTTTATCAATATGCCAGTAAAAGTAAGCAGCCCTAAAACAGAAACATTTTCTCTATTCCTCTTTTAGTATGGCTAGATATTTTTGAGAAAGAAGGTTTTGAGGTGCGCAAACATATTTTTTTATTCCAATTTTATTATATATATATATATATATATATATATATATATATATATATATATATATATATATACACAATTTACACGTATAATAACACTTCAAGACGATAACTTGCGCACACAACTCCTAAGAACATTAGCAAGACTAGAAAATACGCTCCACTTAAATTCGGGAACACTGCTATATATAGCTAGCATATATATATTTTTCTGTTTATGTTTTCTCTGTCCGCTTTGTTTATAATTGTTAGCTACGATTTACACGGCTCTCCGATTGGATCGGAAGTACGATCCTCTTAACAAATCCTAAAGATAGGAGGCGAAGCACTAAAGAGATCTCTGTACCGGGGTCATCGGTGTTCCCGTTTATAACGATATGTTTTTTAAGAGAACGCTTACTGCTATTCATTTAATGTCGGGATTAGTACCTTATTCGCTTTAAAAACCAAGGTACTAAATCTCAGTTCCCGATTTGTTTTGCTCTTGAAGTTGTGACGGTTTCACATCGGATGGCGCTAAGTTTTGTTGTCTGCTAGTATTTTTATGTGTATGCTTCTTAACTCTCCTGCTGTTACTATGTGTTTACTCTGAACACCTTGGTTCACCAGGGATTCCAATATCCGATATTTTCTTAATAACAACTGAAATGGAAAGAAATTGAACAAATATTTTTTTAATATTGATACTGTTTTTAGGAAGAAGATCTCAATCAAGTGGAAGCATTTGCAACGGTAAAGGTAGACACCAGGGTGACGGAAGTGGAAAGGGAAGTGGTGGTAGTTTACCTAGTTATCTAGATGACCGTGAGTCCACTTGTAACAACAACTATCATGAAGAAGATGAAAAAGCGCCATTGGATGAGGTATTTTTTTTAGTATTTCTTGTTCCTACCCAAAAATAGACCAAATGATTTTTAATTCTCGTCGCTAAGAAAAGAATGAATTTGTAAAAAAATCGCTCTGGTAGTTTTGCATTCCTTCACATGAAATACATAGTTTCGAATGTCTATCTGAAATGAATTTTAAAACCATATTTAAATTTTGGACATACGAGTATGTATCTGAAGTAGGTAGGGTTCTACACTACGACTGTAACGCTTCAATGATATTACGAGAATTTCCCATGGTTTTTGTTTTAAACAACGAAACAATTTTAAGTCTCGTTCATTTTTAGTCAAACCTGTAAGGGATTTAGGGGATGATGAAAGGGCAAAAAGGGGGTGCGCTAATAAATCATATTATAAACCTTTTTCTAGGGTTCTTAAACTCGAGAAATCTACAAAATATGTTACTTTTTCATTATTACGACTTTTAACGGAAGGCGATCGTCCAGTATGTGGGATTTTTCTTTAGTAATAAACTTAGCAAAAATGTGAATTTATAGATGGATTCTGCATTCTTAAAAGCCAAAAAATGATTTTGCAGTGACATTTGTCATTTGTAGTTTGGCGGGACATTTGAATTTTCCAAAGTTTGAAGTCGAAAAATCACTCTGTTGTGTTTGGAATTTCACTATATGGTAGTATGCAAAATTTTAAATATATTGGCTAAAAATCGTATTTTGTCAGTTTTAAACCAATAAAAATATGATTACAACGAAATTTTTATTTTGTGAGCTTGAAATATATTTTTTAGATATTTAAGACATTAGATATAGACGGTTCTTTAATTTCAAGTTATGTGGTTCTTGTTTTACAATCAAAAATTAAAAAATTCTGATTTTTGTAAAACCGCAACTATGCACAGACAATTGTGGAATATTTTTACCCTATTACTTGCAGTTTGAGGTTTTTCAAAGGACACTCTAGCGTCACAATTTGCAAAACCTAAAGGAATAAATGTAAATCAGATGTTTTTTTCAAGTTTGTTTTTTTTTTTATTTATTTATTTGTTTTTCACCTTCAGTAAATATTAATTTACTAGTTTTCCTTTCTTTTTTTTTGGCAATAAAATTCTGACGCTTTAAAAAAACAAAAACCTCAAACTTGAAAATACTCAATAATTGTCCGTGCGACAGTCGCGGTTTTACGAAATTCGCCATTTTTAGTGTTCCGTACGGAACACTTATAAGATGACCTCGGTGTTTGTCCGTTTGCCTATCTGTCTGTCTGTCACACCCTATTTTCTCCGAAACTATTTGTCATAAAAAGTTGAGATTTGGTAATAATATAGGAATTGATGGCCTCATCAGAACCTAGTAGTTTTGAAAGTTAAATTTTGACTTAAAGGGTTAGTTTTGGGGGGTGAAATCGGAAGTGAAAAAATTTTTTTACTAGGTCATCGAGTGTGGTGTCAAATGAAAGCTTGTGAAAACACGAGTAAAAAGTATATATATAAAGTAATACTTGCGCACACTTTTCTTTGCATTATTTTTAAAAAATCGCGAAAAATCGCTGTTCGCCCCCTTATTTCGAAAACTAATCATCAAAAATTTTTTAAAAAATTCTGAAATATTCTCCATGAAGAGTAGATTGAACGAGAATTATCACGAGTGCATTACCTTTAATAATTTATCTGGTATATAAAAAAAACAAAGTTTTCACTAAAGATTGGAAACAAACTTTGTTGAAAACTCATTTGGGGTGTGTTTTGTGAAGTCGCTGATCGTTTTATACCTCCGTAACAAACGTACGGAACACTAATTGCGCAAGTTCAACTTGCACTTGACCGGTTATTTAATTATTGGTTGAAGAAGTAAAACATGGCTGGGAAACAGCAAATAAATTTCAAAATTCTTCTATCAATCTAACCAATGAATTTCGAATTCAAGAAATAAAAATCTCCTTGCGATCATATTTTTATCGGTCAAAAAACTGTCAAAATAAACTGATCTCAAATCACTTTTTTCTTGTAAATGTTTTCGATCTTGGACTTTAGACTTTAAATTCAAAATCCCGCCCAACGGAATGATTAATGCTTATTCCACCTATAAATTAACTTTTCTTCTAAATTTAATAATAAAAAAAAAATTCGTATATCACACACTTTCTACCTGTCACTGTATATATATATATATATATATATATATATATATATATATATATATATATATATATATATATATATATATATATATATATATACCAGGTGTACAAGTATAAAATGCGGATTTCAGACAATAGATGGTGCACCAATGCAGTTTATGCTATAAAGATGTGACACTGCGCCATTCTGTTGCGTCATCAACAAGTCTCAGACGCGCACGAGTGATAAATTGAAAAAGTGTGTGCAGTGTTGTGTTGTTCTGTTCAATATGTCGAAATTTATATCGAACAAAGAGCATTCGCGGACAGCATTAATTTTTTGTTTTCATTTGAAGAAAACTGCTGTTGAATCATACCGATTACTTCGAGAAGCTTATGGTGAACATGCTTCATCGCAAGATACGTGTGAATGATGGTTTCGGCTTTGCAAAAGTGGTGACTTCGATGTTGCAGATAAGGAACGTGGGAAAACCGCCAAAAAAATAGATGTGGAATTGCAAGCATTGTTGGACGAAGATGATTTGCAAACAGAAAAACAACTCTCCGAGCAACTGGGCGTTAGTCAACAAGCTGTTTCCAATCGGCTACGAGAGATGGGAAAGATTCAGAAGCCGATAGATGGGTACCACATGAGTACAAAAGGAAGTCGTTTTTGCATCGTATAGTTACAGGGGATGAAAAGTGGATTTATTTTCAGAATCCCAAGCACAAAAAATCATGGGTAGACCCAGGCGCACCATCCACATCGACCGCAAGACCGAATCGCTTTGGCAGAAAGACGATGCTCTGTGTTTGTTGGGACCAGAGGGACGTGATCTATTACGAGCTGTTAAAACCTGGAGAAACGGTTAATACTAAACGTTACCAACAACAATTGACCGATTTGAACCGTTCGCTGCTTGAAAAAAGGCCAGAATACCGAAAGAGGAAACACAAAGTCATTTTTCTTCATGACAATGCTCCTCATCACATACGGCAAAACCAGTTCGCGACACGTTGGAAGCACTCAGCTGGGAAGTTCTACCCCATGCGGCTTACTCACTAGACTTGGCTCCTTCCAATTACCACTTGTTTGCATCGATGGGTCACGCACTTGCTGAGCAGCGCTTTGGTTCGTACGAAAATGTGAAAAAATGGCTCGATGAATAGTTCACAGCAAAAGGGGAAGATTTTTACTGTCGTGGTATTCACAAATTGCCCGAAAGATGGTAAAAATGTATAACAAGAGATGAAACATACTTTGAATAAAGCACTTTTTATCATTCTTCCGAATTTAATATGTTTTTTTAGAAAAAAAATCCGCATTTCATACTTGTACACCTGGTATATATTAGGGTGGTCCTTATTTTGGCAAGTTTCAAATTTCAAGGAGTGCACCGCCCTAAGTTGCTGGAAATCCATTAATACTGCCTTTTGATTTGAATTCATTTTTAAACTGAATTAAAGAAATGAAAAAAAAATAAAGAGACGATAGATTTTGTATTAAATTTGGGGAATTTTTGGATATGACGCACTTAAAATTTTTTTTTTGGAATAAATGAATGATTGAAGCTGAAATTAAATGCCAAACAATCATGCAGTTACGACGGTTTCCCATGAAGTTACATCGATGAGAAATTTGGCAAAATTTGACAAAAATTAGGCATTATACACTTAAGTAACTTCGAAACGCTATAACATATCTTCTTTACTTTTATCCAAAGTACAGGATTTTTAGCGCGTTTTAAAAGAAATTTAATGTACTTTAATAATTTTTGGTGTTTAAGACCATTTCAATTAAGTCGAGGTATGTCCCAGAAGTGCGGAAATGCTAGAAAATCAAAAAAAAGATTTTTCGAACTTCAATTATTTTGGGGCACAGGTTATTCACCAAATTTTGAGCTAAAACGCAATAAACTCAGAGTTAGCTTCGAACGGCAGCAGCAACAAGATCTCATTATCAAGTAGCAGTAGCAACAAGAGCACTTGAAAATGCCAAATGACATTTTGGCGAAACATCGTGCAAATTCATTGTTATACGAACATTCCACCATCCGTAAAAACCTCTATTTCTTGGATTAAATTATTTTTGGTATAAGAAAATCAATTCAGTGTTTATTTTGCAACTGCGTCCATTCGAAAAAAGTACCAGGTAAACCTCTTTAATTTTTTCCTATCAAACTCATAAAACTTAATTAATTTGCTCGCTCTCACACATTACAAATTTAATAGAAAACTTTTCTTAAACGAAAAGTTTAACTTTCATCGCATGCCCAATTTTAGATTTGATAATTTAATTAAATTTTAAGTCTCAAGTTTTCTGTACCTTATTCTTTAGTTAAACTTTTCGATATTTAAGATGTCATCTTTCTAAACAAGTACCTTAAAAGTTACAAAGACCTATATTATAAGTTAAAGCCGACGCTAATCAATTCGCAGCCTGAATTATAATTCAGATTTGCCGTCACGTATGTAAAATAAAAAAAATATATATTCAGGGTATTACAGGTGTCGTCAAATCGTTTATTATATCGGATCGCATGGACTGTCATGGAAATGATCCTCTGCTGTCTTAATGGTCATATAGCTAAATAAATAGACCTGTCTTTTTGCATTTTCTTTCTATCTTTTTGCACTACCATGACCGCCAAGATATGTCGCTTTTGGATAGTGTACGATAAGGTAAGATCGAAATGTCAAACTCATTTTTTACTGACAACGCTTAGGTACTTCAAGCAAAAAATATGTGAAAAAGACTACGGTCTGATTTAAAACAATTGCATTTCATCATCATACCTTCTACAGGACATTTTTTTAAATTGAGTCACTTATTTACCAGATTATACTACTCCCGAAAATCCATACACACACTTTCCATACTCTCCATCTTCTACTTTCTTTCTTCTTTATATTAAAAACCCAATCTACAGCCTGGGGCTAACTGGCTGACAGTGCTCTTATTCTTATATATGTATATATATATATATATATATATATATATATATATATATATATATATATATATACATAAATATATAAATATATATATATATATATATATATATATATATATATATATATATATATATAATATATATATATAATATATATATATATATATATATATATATATATATATATATATATATATATATATATGTAAATATATATATATATATATAATGACGAAATAGATATGACCTTTATAGATCTTAAGAAGGCATATGACAGTGTACCGAGAAATAAACTTTGGCGTGTCTTCTGAACAGTAGGAATAAAAGAAGGGATGATAACAACAATAAAAGAGTTATATAATGAAAATATAGGATATGTGAAACAAGGACGCTATCTCTCGGCAGCTATCCACATTACAAAAGGTCTAAGACAAGGGTGTTGCCTTTCACCAATCCTATTTAATATATTTGTAGACAACGCTCTAAAGAAATGGAACCGCACTTGCCAAAGCATGGGCATCCCCATTAGTGATAACCTATTATCGTTAAACTTTGCAGACGACCAAGTTTATAATAATAACACAAGATGCATTCAATATGAAATATGTATTGAAGAGATTATACACAGACTACAAGGAATGGGGACTAGAGGTGAGCCTTGAAAAGACGGAGTACATGGTTATGAACTCGGAAATAGAATTTGTTGTCTTAATTAACAACGATACACATGTTAAACAAGTCAAGGAATTTAAATATCTAAGAGTACTGATTGGCAACAAAAATGGTATAGGTAGAAAGGAAATACAGAATAAAATACAAAAAGCCAGGAGAATCATAGGAGCTCTTAACTCAATATGGTGGGATCAAAACATAACTACACAAAACAAAAAGAGAATTGGAAGAAGCAATGGTAGAATCGGTTTTAAGTAATGGTAGTGAACTGTGGGTAATGAAAGAAGAGGATAAAAGAAAAATAAGACAAAAGAGAATTACCTGAGAAGAAGCGCCGGAGTGTCCAAATTCCAACACATAACAAACCAAGAAATACGCAACAGAACAGCAACAACAGAAACAATTATTCAAAGAATAGAAAATATAGGATTAAAATAGTTTGGAAACTACCGGGAAGAAATAAAAAAGGACGACCACGTAGATCCTGGAGTGAAAATATGAGACAAGCCATGAGGTCACGAGGAATGGACGAAGAGATGGCGGACGATAGAGAGGTTTGGAGAAGGCGAATGAGAACACAACACTTGTTTAATTATTATATATTACTTGTGTATATAAACAGTTAAACCCAAAATATATATATATATATATATATATATATATATATATATATATATATATATATATATATATATATAAATATTCAACACCAGCTGTCTGGAAAAAAATTTCTCAGCTGTCTGGTAAAAAAATTTCTGCCTAAAACTGAGATGATCTCCCTCCCCAAGTTAAAGCAACAAAAACCCAAGTAGCGGTATTTTCTACTAAAATTAACGTCGGTGCCGTAAAACTTCGGACATCATCATCTCCCTCCCCTACTTAAAGACTACGAGGGCCTTCTTTTAAGTTTTTACAAACGACCACTAGATAACGCTGTTGAGATGTGACATTACCATTGTTATAAAATTTGACATTTGTTATTGTTAAAACAGTGGCAGCTCAGAAACTGGCCAATTAGTTTGTTTACAGTGAACGTTTAAAAAAAAATACAGTTTTGTGAACAAATGGAAATTTCACGTGAAGGTTTTCGTTAGATGTTTTTTTACGATTTTAGTAAAGGCTTAACTCAACAACAGTACCTCGAATCGCTTCGTTCAAGCACCATCAGAAAAAACTGTTTACAATTGGTTTGCAGAATTTCGTCATAGTCATACTTCCATCACCGATGAATTTCGTGAACGTCGACCAAAATCGGTTGTTTTACCAAAAAACATTGATGCTGAGCGCAACATGATTGAAGAGGATCGACATATGACTTACCGTCAGATAGAGGCATCCTTAGGCATATCGAAGACTGCAGTACATTCAATTTTGCGTGAACATTTAGCTGTTCTGTTCCGATGGATTCCGTATAATTTTACCGAAACTCAAAAACAGCCTCGTGTCAACTGGTGTAAGGAAACGCTCAAGAAATTCGACCGCGGATATGCAAAATCTGTATACAACATCGTAACAGGAGACAAAACTTGGACATATTCGTACGAGCCTGAAACTTAGCAACAATCAACTGTTTGGTTGTGTGGTTCGTTCGCAAAGCACTTCCAAGGAAATGATTGCTTATTTCTTTTGATTATCCTGGACATGTTGCAACTATTGCTTTAAAAAATCGAAGAACACTTAATGCTGAATGATATACAACATTTTGTTTGCAGATATAATCGATGGAATTAGGAAAAAGAAATGAAAAAGTCATATCATTCTTCATCATAACAGTGCCAGCTCTCACACAGCACGTCAAACAATTAATTATTTGACGGAGAAAAACATCGACTTAATTATTAAAAAATGTCTGGACAGCGATTTTCATCACCTAAAGAAATTGTTGAATCCTTCCAAAACCACGTTTTTGAGGACCAACTTCGGAGTGGAAAAATTGTTTCGAGAATTGGTTCAAACACATGCAAGAGTATATAAATCCTAAAAGCGAATATTTTCAGAAACAATAAAACGATTAGTTCCAAAATGTTTTTTTCCTTCATTATTTTTGTAAAAGCCTAAAAAGTAGCCCTCGTAGTTGAGTGATCAAAATGACAAAATACTTTTATTTTAATAATATTTTACGATAATTTTACTAGAAATCTTAGTTCCAATATCGATCTTTCCAATTCTTAACAATGCAATGTGTTTTGTTCATACAACGCGCTGACGCCTTTGTTTCGCCGTTACTAGAAAGAAATGTTTGCATGAGGATTCCAAATTGATTGTAACACAAGAAAAGCGTAGGGTATTTTGCTCCTAATGCCTCTTAAGGTAAGTAAAATAAACTCAGAACTCTACAGGTCTAAAACAACACCCAATGAAGAACAAAGGAAACAGACTAAAAAGAAAATATAAAATAAAGGTTCAAAAGAACTACTAGAGGTTACTGTAGAGGAGGTCATTAATGCACTGAAGGAAATGAAGCGTAACAAAGCAATAGGCCCCGATGGTATTTTACTGGAAGCAGGAGAAGATTTAAAACAAGAGTTTGCCAAATTTTTCAATATGTGTCTAGAAAATGGCAAAAAACCAACATTATGGCATATATCAGAAATAATACTTTTACGCAAAAAGGGAGATATCAGAAATTTAGATAATTACCGCCCGATTAGCTTACTATCTCACATTTATAAACTTTTGACTAAAATCATCTCCAATAGATTAAAAATAAGTTAGATTTCTACCAGCCATGCGAACAGGCTGGTTTTAAATCCGGCTATGGTACATGCGACCACTTACAGAGAATGAAAAATATCCTAGAGAAGAGCAATGAATTCAATTTCGAACTCTACATAGCCTTCATACACTGTGAGAAGGCTTTTGATTCTGTCGAAATGTAAGCAATCATCAACGTCTTCTTGAACAACTGTAGAATTGATTCTAGATACACGACCCTAATCAAAGATATATATGAAAATGCAAAGATTTGCATAAAACCTAGTACAGAGCAAATACGTATAGAAAAGGTGAAAGACAGAGAGATATAATCTCTCCTATACTATTTATTACAGTTCTAGGAGACTTGGTTCGCCAACTAGATTGGACACAGAAGGGCCTAAAAATAGATGATGTGTATCTGAGTCATTTAAGGTTCGCAGACGATATTGTAGTCATCCGTAGTAATCCACATGAGTTACAAGAAATTATAGATGAGTGAAATTACGAATCAAAGGCCTTAAGATAAATAAAAGTAAGACAAAAATATTAACTATTTGTAAAAGGAACAGCTGTAGAGATTTTTAAGATTTATGTGTATCTGAAGCCAAAAATTACTAAAATGAGAGACAGTGTCTCGGATGAAATTTTAAGAAGAATCAGTCTTGGTTTGTGCGCATTCGGGAAATTAAGTTATATACTCAAAGATAAAGCCATCCCAAAGAAGTTAAAGGTCAAAGTTTACGATCAATGTATCCTACCCGTAATTACATATGGCGCTGAAACTTGAATACTGATTAAAGCGATATACAAAAAACTAGTTCGGACTCAAAGCACACGAAATTAAAGGATATTACGTAGCAGAAATAAAGTGGCATTGGGCTGGACGTGTGGCACGCATGACCAATGATCGATGGACCAAACGAACATTAGAATGGAGACCACGAGAACAGAAAAGGAGCGTGTACGAAAACAAGATGGCCGAATGATATACAGAGGGTTGCGGGCATTGGATTGATGACAACAGCTGCAAATAGATTGATATGAAAATTCAGGGGGAAGGTCTACTTCCAGCATTGGATAGAACTAGGCTTATAGTGATACAATGATGCCTCTTAAGGCATGGATACTCAAAAAATAGAATTAGTAAATTGTTTTCTAAAAATAGCAAATCTCATAAGCTTCCCAGCAAACCATACTATCAATATTTAATTTTGTTTTTATACAACAGAGTTATATATAAAGTTCTGATTCATTTTCCGGATTTTCATACATTATTAACCTGTTTATCTTCAAACTAAATTTTTAAGGGCTTTAATAATTAATTTAATTCTGGGATTTAAATTTATAAACCTTAAATCTTTCCTGAAAAGTGTAAACTTTTGCTAATTAAAAGAACGACATTATTCAGCAAGTTTAGCAAGAACTTCTGAAATTCTTAAAATGGAACTAGAATTTAAAATTGTATATTTTAGAAAAAGAATGTTTTCCTTTAGGATTTTGTTTTACAGAGAAAGCTGGAGCCAATAAAATATTTCGTAGGTACAGAGTAAATGTAAATTTCTAAAAGTGCTACAGAAGACGTTGGGATAAATAAGAAAACAAAATACTAAGTGTATATATTTGCATTAAGAGTAATTTAACTAATTAGTGAGAAAATTTTACATGAATTCGTTGCATTTTGTACTTTTTACATTTTTTTTTTCTACCCAAACATGAGTGAAAGTAATTTGGAGGAGAGCACAGCTAGCTAAGGCGCCAGGGGTTTTGAGCTCTCATTAAGTGTTAACAGGCTGCATTTTGGCAGAGAGGTAGTTTTTTGGACGTAAAATAAGATAAAAAAAAGTTTGCTAAGCCCACAAAATCCAATATAAAATCAAAAATTCGGTTTTTTGGTAATATATATCTCGAAAACTAAAAAAAAAAAACATCGAAGAACTAATAGCACTACGTAGAGTGGAAAATTTTACAAAAAAAATAGTATATGAATTTTTTCCAGATTTTTTTTTATTATTTTGAAAATTTAATAAAAAATCGGATAGGTGATTCAAAAAATGTAGCGCGCCAAACAGGTTAATTTGAAAATCTACGCGCACCGCTCGAAGGTTAATCGATATTACTTGTTTTCAAGTGTAAAAAAAAATTAAAAGATAGCTTTTTGAAGAGGAGACTTTCAGCTTTCCGATGATATTAGGAAGGTTTAGATCCTTCAGAATGTTCTATGGAGAGCGGTGTTTCAACTTTGAATGTCTCTTTCTCGAGTAAGCGAGATGGTTGTCTGAGAAAACCCTATTATCGATAATAGATTTTATTCGACAATGTTATTTGATGGTGTTCAATGAGTTTTTAGAAAGTTTGTGATGGGTGTGACGTAGTTTTTGTGTTATTTTCCTCATCTTGGATGTATATCGCTCGCCGCCCAGTTTTTATATACTCTATCCCACTTGTTACCTAGCCTCATGAATTTCTTCACGGTTTTCATTTTTCTTTATTCTATTATCTGCCTCACCATGTGGTTTATTTGGTAATAATTTTGGGGCAGAACAATAGACAGCTTTGTCCAGTGTTTCGACTGATACATTTCTTGGTTCAGGTCCAAGACGTTCATAATCATTTGTAAGGTCTTGTGGCTTTAATTATACTTTTCCACGTACTTTGACGAGCAAAAGCGTGGAAAAGTATAATTGTTGTTGTAAATAGTTTTTATTTTTGTTGCTTTATAATTTGTAAAACTTAAAACGAAATTTTTGTTTGCATGATTTTAACGGACATACAGTAAATTACAAATATTTAATAAAATATAATATTGAAAAAAAAAATCCTTGTGCATATATCATTATTATACCTCAAGTTTCAATATAAAAATAATTAAAAAATACCCCCACTGTCTGTGTTATTTAAAAATTGAGTTTCAAAATATGTCTGCTGTGGTGCGCTGCTGGCAATTTTACGTTCAAAGCAGTACGAAATGGGCAAAGAAAGTCAGATAATTCCTTTTTAGTTACAGTTAATAGTTACTTAATATTAAAAAATCATTAAAAACTTAAAAAACTTTCTCTTTTAGTGTTCCGTACGGAACACTTATAAGACCACTTCGGTGTCTGTCCGTCTGTCTGTCCGTCTGTCTGTCCGTCTGTCTGTCCGTCTGTCTGTCCGTCTGTCTGTCCGTCTGTCTGTCTGTCCGTCTGTCTGTCCGTATGTCTGTCTGTCTGTCTGTCTGTCCGTCTGTCTGTCCGTCTGTCTGTCGTCTGTCTGTCTGTCCGTCTGTCTGTCCGTCTGTCTCTCCGTCTGTCTGTCCGTTCGTCTGTCTGTCCGTCTGTCACACCCGATTTTCTCCAAAACTATTTGTCATAGAAAGTTGAAATTTGGTAATAATATAGGAATTGATGGCCTCATCAGAGCCATGTAGTTTTGAAAGTTAAATTTAAAGGGGTTAGTTTTGGGGCGGTGAAATCGGAAGTGAAAAAAAAATTTTTTTACTAGGTAATCGAGTGTGGTGTCAAATGAAACCTTGTGAAAACACGAGTAAAAAATATATATATAATGTAATATTTGCGCGCACTCTTCTTTATATTATTTTTAAAAAATAGCGAAAAATCGCTGTCCATCTGCCTTATCTCGAAAAGTACTTATCAAAAAATTTTGAAAAAATTCTGGAATATTCTCCACGGGGTGTAGATTGAACGAAAATTATCACGAGTGTATTACCTGTAATAATTTATCTGGTATATAAAAAAAAAACAGAAATTTCAAGGTCATCAATTTTCAGTGAAGATTGGAAATAAACTTTGTTGAAAACTCATTTGGGGTGTGTTTTTGTGAAGTCACTGATCATTTTGTACTTTCGTTACAACATTTTTTTATTTTGAAAGCAATCAACGTACGGAACACTAATTGCGCAAGTTCAACTTGCACTTGACTGTTTTTTTTTTGTAATTTTGCTCTTAAAAAGTGTTTTTTTGCTTTTATTATTATTCGTACTGAAACCTAAAATAAAAAAAATTAGGTACAACGAAACAGTTACTGGAAACATAAAAATTCTTAATTACTATAACAAATTAAATTAATTACGTACTCTATGGCGGTCATATTGGATCTACCATTTTAAATTTTTCAAATTTGTCATCGGATTCTTAATCAGCACCCCGAGAAACCCCTTAATAGCCAATTCCAAAATATTTAACGGTATACAGAAACGTTAATTTAATCATAAATGAAGTTGGAAGCATGATTCCCACGACAACTGAAGGGGTTAAACCAGCCATTTTATTTTGATTTTTTTTTAAACTAAAAAAAAATCTATAATCTACTTCCTTGTAAAATTTCCCGTTCTTTCACGTGGTGCTATTAATTTTTCGATTCTTTTTTATTTTTCGAGATAT
This sequence comes from Pachyrhynchus sulphureomaculatus, assembly GCA_019049505.1. NCBI lineage: Eukaryota > Metazoa > Arthropoda > Insecta > Coleoptera > Curculionidae > Pachyrhynchus > Pachyrhynchus sulphureomaculatus. The sequence goes on from CM032454.1 coordinate 180,491,322, forward strand.
TTGAGAAAAACGGATTTTTTCATTTTATTTTCGATTTTGTAGGCGTATACTTTAGAGCCGCAAACTTTTTTTTATCGTATTCTACGTCCAAAAAACTACCTGTATGCCAAAATGAAGCCTGTTAACATTTAATAAGAGCGTCAAAATTTGCCTCTGACAACTGGGCTAAGCAACAAAATTTTTTTTAAATAAGGAAATCGACCAAAAATGATTCATGAAACAGGCGATGACGGCCCATCTTATATTCAAGTAAAATTTTGGCCGAGACTTATTTCATGATGACGCCAGATCAGAAATGTCGATTCCAAAAATCAAGAGATCATTAGACTCGTTAAGAATTTCCTACTGTCAGATCGACGAATGAAGATCCTCGTGCTGGCTAAAGAAGCTGGAGTATCCGTATCAATCGAAATTTATAAACATCTTATCAATATTAATAAAGACTTGGGTTACGGTCTGCATCACACTTCAAAAACGACCATTTCAGTGAGTACGATGATCTCTGCTCAAGTTGTTGCTTCGGGCTCATTCAGCGTTCTAATCTGGAAGAATAAAAATCCCTGAAGATACCTCGTACAATCGTTGACGAGACTTCGGACATTACTCTAAATTGACATTGCCTAATTACAAGAATCACGATTTCTCATCTAACCAAAAGGGTGTGAAATTTTGAGGTACTTATTTCAAAGCTTTTTTATTAATTTATACAACCTGATACAATATTATCACAGATTCAAATGTACCTTGATTTCTCAACTGCTTAAAAACTGTGTCTCATTTTTATGTGACGCCATCTATTATGTACAATCTGAACACTTTTAAGGGCCTTCAACTGTACTTTTTTCATACGTCACAATTATTTTTGATTTTTCAACTGTTTAAAAGCTGTGTCTCATTTTCATCTGACGCCATCAATTTACGTAGAATCTGAACACTTGTAAGAGCCCTAAGATATACTTTCTGTATCCGTCAACATACTTAGTTGATAATTTAGAAAAAGATGTTAGGACGTAATTTTAATTACAATAATTACTTAAAAGTCAATTAATTTTACAAGTCGCTCATCATAATAAAGCAATCATACTCTTTTGGTTACTCTTTATTTTATTTTTTGCGCGCTCAGCTTGGCTAATCAAGGGTGGACCACAGACCCACCGTAAGCGGGCAAGCGGAGCGTGCATTGCACGCGGGCGGCACATCCAAGGGAGCGGTAAATACAGAATATTTTGTACAAATTACAGTCAGGGAAAATAGATTGACGATGGGGGCGGCCACAAAACATTTCTGGAAGGGGGGGGGGCAGCATGGTAGGTTTTGCACGCGGGCGTTCAAGCGACTTACGGCTAGCGGCGGGCCTGATGGACCACCCTTCTTAACGTCGACTCTATTTATTATTTGGAAAAAATGGCAACTTAAATACTAAACACATTATTATCTTATTTATTAGGAAAAATAATTGAGCGAAAATTCGCATTAACCACAGGGTTGACTATATATTTCATTCCTAATGTGTTATGTAGAAAATTAATTGTTTGTAATTTTCTGTAAGTTTCTTAAGGTATACCGACTGCGACTTAAACAATGGACTTGAGTTATTAAAATGATATCGACGCCCTTTTAAGGGAAAAAGCGCGGCTTAAACGGAAAGGGTTGTTTACAAAATTAATGCTTTAAAGCCAAGAAGTCTTCCATAAATAATTTTGTAAGATGTCGCACGTTAATTTGCAAGCTTGCCCGAGACGTAGAGTATATTTTCTTTACCTTTTTGCTTTCGCTTCTAAATGTTCACATTTTGTTATTAAAATTTTATTTGGGTTTTCTACTCTTTCTTGACTAAGAAATATTTTATATATTCGTGACAATCGCGAGTTATGCAGGTATATTCTCTGCTTTCAATATATAAAATATATACTTTAATATTGTTGTAAATATAAATATATATATATATATATATATATATATATATATATATATATATATATATATATATCAAGTATTTTCTACACCTGACGCTGTCTTCTTCTCTCAGCCTTTGATTCCATCCGTTTCTATCTTCCCAGTCTCCATCTGTTAGACCCCTGTCCTCCATAGCCTCGTCCACATCGTCTCTCCACGATCGTCTGGGTCTTCCTCTTTTTCTTCTCCCTATAGGGCTCTACTCCGTTATTTTCTTTATCCACCTATTATCTTCGCTCCGTCTTATGTGTATCCATACCATTTTAATCGTTTTTCTTCAATGGTTTTTATTGCGTTCTCTTTGATGTTCATTCTGCTTCTTATTTCTTCATTTGTTATTCTCTCCATACGTGTCACTCTACAACATCTTCTCCAATACTCCATCTCTACCGCGTTAATTTTAGATTTATTTCTTTTGTTGATCGTCCATGTTTCTGACCCGTATGTCCTTATGCTTTGTATTATTGATTTGTATATGCGTGTTTTGTTTCTCTTTGTAATGTGCTTGTCCCACAGGATCGAATTTAATTGTCTTATGCATGTCCGCGTTTGTCCTAATCTAGCTTTAATCTCTTCTTCTGATGTTGCGTTTTTTGAAATGATGGTTCCTAAATATTTTAAATCTATCGGGTTCCTTTGATTATTGTTTCGTTATCGACTTCTAGATTCTCCACGTTTCCCTCCTTTGTTGTTGGATATTCCGTTTTATCAAAGTTTATTGCTAATCCTGCTTTAGTGTATTCTTCTTTCAGTTTTCTTACCATATAACTGAGGTCTTCCTCATCTTGCGCTATGAATACTTGGTCGTCTGCAAAACTTAGAGTATATAAGTAATCTTCTCGTATTGGGACTCCCATTCCACTATATTTTTGCTTCCATTTTTTTAATGTTTGTACGAAGTATATTCTGAATAGTGTTGGGGATGTAGAGCATCCTTGTAATAGGCCTATTGATGTTTGGAGTCTCTTCCCTATTTTATGTCCTATTTTTATGTTCACTGTGTTGTTTTCGTAGAGAGCTTTTACTGCGTTTATTAGTTCTTTGTCAATGCCTATTTCTTTCATTGCATTCCATAATCTTTGTCTTGGTACTGAGTTGTAAATAAGAAGAGTAAATAGGGCTATTTTAGCCTCTATTAGTTTTGTTCTCCCAACTGCGTATGCAGTCATTTATAGCTATTAGAAAATTTTCCATCTTAAAAAAAATTTGAATCATAGTGGTAATATAGTCTGTCAAATAAGAACGTGACCGCTCGTATTTTTGAAAAAATGTGTTTCGAGAAGATTTTTTGCTATCAATGTATTCTTTGGTGTGCTAGCAATGGCGCAATTGCCTTAGTAAATGTTCCAATCGCGTCCTGCATCAATATTGGCCTGGCATATTCGAGGCGTGCTGTCGACGAGATTTTCCACTGAGTCAAAATCCTCAGGGTCTTTTCTCTGAGCTTCCTCTTTACAAGGGACCAAACGTTTTCAATGGGTTGGCGTTTGTGAGGGCTATCTAGTATCTTATTGTGGGCCCAAGTGAGCTGCTTCACGACGTGATTTTCGTCGAGCAAAGGTTTCATCAACGTGCTTCAGAATTCGACATCATGAGCACGAAGATGTTATGGGCCACGTTCAAATCCGATTTTCTTAATTTTGTCGCTTTTTAACGCAGCGTCAATTTCGGGTCCCGTGAACACAAAGACACGACTCGTTTTTCCACTTGCGGAGTCTCTTTGCCTACTCAACCACGTTTTGGCAAGTCGTCGACATTCTTCGTCTCCTTAAAATGATTTACCCACTTCATCACAAACGATACAGACTTTTTAATATATTTAGCGGTCGCGGGAATGTGTCATTTTAGACTCCTTTGGATGGAAACAAAGAATCACTGCCTCGAACCGACGCACTGTGGGCCACGAATCAATTTTTCGTTCAAAATTGCCAATTTTTTTTTTAAATACTCATAAGCGAATTCCGTGCAAACGTAAAGAAGCCAATTTGCAAAATATATCCTCAAAATTTTTTAAAATTGCAAAAAGCAGCACGGAACCGTGAGGCGAAATTTCAAAGTTCACGTGATTTCAAGTATACGCATCCAAAACTGGTTTCTCGGGGGTTTCAGGGGTCTGGATCTATTTTCGGAGCCATTTGTTAAATTCACTAGAATCACATTTACCAAAAATACATTATCGCGGACACGTTCGACAGACTGCAAAACAGTCGGTCAAGTAAGAGCGTGTCACGCATTGTTAATCAAAAAATGCATTTATTTAAAAGTTTTTTATCATTTGGCCGTAAAGTTAAAATGCTCATGATTCAGTGGTTCGTCTCCTCAACAGTATCGACGATCGCCTGGCTTCTTCGGAGCATACTGTCGACGAGATCTTCCGCCTATTCTTGGGGCAAAATTTCCAAATTGCCGTGACAGCCACTTAACTGTGTACCCTTTTTTTACTACGAATCGTCTGCTTGATGTATGATCACATGTTCTCGATTGGGTTTGCATCTCACGACTCCGATGGCCAATCTAATGTGACGATACCGGATTGCTCTTTTCACTGGATACACGTTTTACTACGATATTTTTGGTCGTTATCCTCTTGAAGCATCCACTCCTCCTTACTAATGCCTTCTTGTAAATCTGGAGAATTTTTTCGGCGTGGGATGATAACATAAACTCAAAATGAAACTTTGTCGGAATAATTACATTGCTCCAGTCCCGATCTATGTTTTCCTCTCCCCAACGAGCCGGTTCTTGTGATTTTCGCTCAGAAATAAGGATTTCGGGGGAAAACATGTTACTAATCATTTTTTTGTCCTTGTCCGACACTTTTCCTCTCTACCACGTTCTAGTAGATCATTAACATACTACAGTAGTTATATCTGTTATTAACTCACTAGTCTATAAAGCCTTATTAACGTGTGATGAAAATTCGATTTTCATCAGAAACAGATAAACGGACCAGTGTCTTAAAACCAAACGTCCGTTTAACCTCATTAAAAATCCTACTACCAAACAATATAGGAATAAGAATCCACTAGTAGGTAGGTAGTTTCACTTTACATACATGGTTCACAATAGCAAATTTACTTAAAAAATATACAATCTTCACACTCGTCAAAAAAATTGGACAATGCTTGAGGTAACCAAAAGAGACAATTCGTTTACAAAATTACCAGTTTCAGTTGAACGTATTCAAAAGATTTATTCCTACTATTATAAGGCTTAAAAGTGGCCTACTCATCTTAAAAAATTATTGTCATGGAATCCTCGTTAAGCTAGTTATGTGGATCTATCGGTGGCTTGAATAATGTTTGTTTTTTGAATATCATAAATATAGTAATGATCTATACCCCAACATTAATAAGGAACTACAAGGCTACTCGTTCATATTTGACGGACTGTATAGTAGATTTTAACTCTACAAAACTCCCGTAGCAGTTTTGAAAAATGAACATAAATCACTAAAATTGAAGAAAATTAATTTTTCAGTAATTTTTGACTATTCTTTCACCCATCAATCCATCTCAAGACGCGCAATAAGTACCTAAAGTACGTATTGCAATACTAGCGCAAAAAATAAGTAAGATAAAACAATTTGCCCTCTGGCGGGGGCTGTTTTAAGCCACAGACTGATAGAGGAATTGTTAAGCGACTTGCAAACAATTACCGCTTGACAGCGTTTTACCGCGAAACCGTCTCAAGATGGATTGACGGGTGAGAGAACAATCAATAATTGCTAAAAAATGAACTTTGTCTAATTTTAGTGGTTCATACTGATTTTTATTTACTTGGGGTAGAACTCTATAAGGCGCTGTCAAGCGATAATTGTTTGCAACTCTCTAAAAAATTCCTCTATCGCTCTGCCCCCCCAACCGAGGGCAGGTACTCGTTCAAAGCTAGGCTTACATCAGCCAGAGGTACCAATCGTTGAATCTTACTTATTAATTTTGAAAAAATTAACAATGCAGGACTTGACCTACTAATCTCTTGATACTCAATCCCATTATTGTTGTTACTCATTGCTCAGTCTTAATTTTAAACCAAGTCGTGTGGCATGACCACATTACAAGCATTGTTAGAGAATGGAGAGACTCGATAGTAATTAATAGGATGCCTAGTATAACGGAAATGACGGCTATTTTTAACGGCTTCATTACTTCAAAACTTCGAATCAACATATTGAGCAACTAATTTCATATTACTTTGATTTTGTCCCTGGACGTATTATATTAAACGGTGGACAACATCTGGCGCCAGTTTTTCTTCGTCAAAATAGTCAATATGGACATATTGCCGACAATACTCCATGTTTAATCCGAACAGAAATCCCGTTAATGACAATGACCTTTCATTTTTATCGGTATGTTTTTAATTATTCCTGTATATTTTTTCAGCTTTTTTAATTTGTCTAGAATTTTCTTGTTTTGTAAAACACAGACACGTTTGCATATATTCAAGTTTAGGCTTTAATTCCAATAATGAAAATTTAAGGTTTCGCTCTGCGGCTTCATGGAGACACGTCTTGTTCAGTTAAAAACTGCAAATTTAGGAAACCATCTCTGAGGAAATAAGTTTGTAATAACCATTTCATTTAATATCATTAGCATACCGTTGCAGTATAGTTATTGCAGGATGAAAGTCAAAACAATACATTAAAATATATCCTCTCTAAGACCAATTAGAACGAAAAAAAAACACATTATCATGCGTTTGCAAGCAGAAATCTACGTTATTCTCATGTGTGTCTGGGAGATCAAAAGGATTATAATGCGGAAAATTGTCTACATTTGTTCGGACAGCAGAGCTACCGCAATGGCTTTCAAACAGGCTAAGATGAGCTCGACTGGTAAGCGAGAGTACAGACTTGCTGGCAAATTTAACAATGCCGGTATTCAGGAAAATAAGCCCATAAATTGACTTGACACTAGCGAGCTCTATAAACCTGCAACTTTTTGGAAGTCCCTCATTATAGACAACCTGCAACGTTTTCGTGAAATACTGGAAGTGACACCAGTGATGAGGCTTAAAGTCTTATAAGGATCCAATTCTAAGTATGCCAGATTTCTGCTGAAATTATGTAGAAACATCTGAAGATGGTGAATGGTTCCTTCCATAACACTGCCAGACTTGCTGGCAAATCTAACAACACCACTATTCGGGAAAATAGGACGGCCGATGTATTGACTAAAATTGGCAGCTCTAGCGAGTTCTATAGAACCTGAAATCTTTTTGGAAGTCCCTAACATTATGAGCAATTCAGTGATCATAGATCTGCTGAACGTTCAATTCGTGAATGACTGGAATGTGGCACCAGTGATGACAGTCTTAAAGTCTTATTAAGGGATTCAATTCTAAGTATACCAGATCTCTGCTGAAATTATGTAGAAACATCTGAAGATGGTGAATGGGTTCCTTCCAGAACACAACATTTAACTCGCATTATAGTCAAAGATGTTCCAGACCGGGATGGTGGTAAAAACAGAAGGAGTCAACGTCTTATCTCACAATCGCATAAGCAACACAATTTCAACTAGAATCCTTATTATTAATAAAATAAATTCAACTGAACAACTAGAAAGAGAAATAAAAACCCCTGACAGACAATCTCCAGTTCGCACAAAGTAAAGTAGTTAAGAGAATAAATTCTAAACCTAAAGAAGACCGGATACTAAACGACATAATAAGCTTAAAAAAAAAATCAATAACAGTGTTAGAAGGAGATAGCAGGCCGGTGGGAATCCAACTGATAGACTCAGATTTCGGGTGCTACAAGACACAATAAGAACAAAAATTAACAGGAATAAAAACGACATTTGGAACGACGTTTTGAGGGGATTGTCCACACAACACAATTCACTTTGATGTCAGACCAAGAGACAAATCTAAATTCAACAACATACCCATATTACTTACAAACACGGTACAAACAGACAAACAGAAACAAACTCAATAGCTAATTATTTATACCACAAGACTTTCAGCGGTAAACCTAACGTAGCACCTGAACTGGATGCCATATCGGACATAGTGGGAAGATCAGCCAAAAACGACTGTTTTTCGCTAAAAAAAGTGGGTCCAGCTTCGTCCTTAGATATTGGCGGCGTCTGCCTTTTGCAGGTTCCCTCTTATTTTATGAAGAATAAACTAAATCTATTAATTTAAATGACAGTCCATTTTTGAATCGACGTTTTTAGGCCCTAAAAAGCTGCGGCCTTTGGGACGCTCGATTTTTTTAGTGCCAACAAGTGTTATGGTAAGATTGATTCAAGCGATTTTAAGCGACAGTCCATTTTAGATGTACCATTTTCGGCCTTATTGGGCATTCCAGGGCACGCAAAATCAACGTTAAAGGCTTTTATTCGACTCGCAGACGCCGATAGATAAATGAACGTCCACTAGGCTGACGGTTAAGTCTTGTGGCATGATGACGTTACAAGCATAGCAGGAAATTGTTAGAGAATGGGAGAGACTCGATAATAATTAATAGGATGCCTAGGATAACGGAAATGATGGCCATTTTTAACGAATTCACTACTTCGAAACTTCGAATCAATATATTGAGCAACTAATTTTATATTACTTTGATTTTATCCCTAGAACGTATTATATTAAACGGTGCACAACATCTGGCGTCAGTTTTTTCTTCATCACAATAGTCGATATGGAGATATTGCCGACAATACTCCACGTTTAACCCGAACAGAAATCAGCCCGATAGAATGAACCACTAGGCAGACGGTAAGTCGACAGGTCAAAATTTCTGGTCGCCCTCTTGGTCTATTTAGGGAACCTGCACATCGTGTAAAACATACGCTTGCCAACCTTTTAAAAGCTTTGAATTTTTCTTTGCAGTGCTTCATAAAAAGTTTTAAAAAAATCAAAAGCCAAGTTTTAAATGAGGTAAAATTAATAAAAATGTCAGACTTTTAAGATTAAAAGCGTTTCAACTCTTTAAAGAAAAAGTTTTTCCATTTGTGGAAATATATTAAGCTGCTTCTTTTGTGGATAATTATTACAAGTCAAACTTAAAAAAAAAATGTGATAAAGTTAATAATTAATTTAGGTATAGGAAGACAGCGAAATAAACATTAATGGCTATAAAGCAGTTCATGCACTTTCAACAAGTAGGCATATAGGAGGAGCTTCTATATACGTGAAAGAAGAACTTCATTATAGGTCAACTATAAATATAGTAATAGATGGGAATTTATGGTTGGTTGGTATAAACCTATGTGTTAATGGCAAAAAATACAATGTTCTTAATATCTACCATTCTCCTAATGTCAGTGATATTGTTTTCTTGGATAAATTAGAAGAAATAATAGGTGAATATGCTGTAAACCCTGACATGTTTATTTTAATAGGAGATTTCAACATCAATGTTGCAAAAGATTCATATTATTCCAAGAAACTTAAAGATATTATAAAACGTAATGGTATGTATCAATTCGTTCAAAACTTTACAAGAATTACACAGAATACAGCAACAATGATTGATCTTATAATAACTAATGAAAAAAGTATTGAATATCAAATTCACCACTCACCCAAAATAGCGGATGACTCCATTATAACTACAGAATTTCCTTCTTTTAAAAGAGTTAAGCAAAAAACAAGTGTCAGAGATACGAAAAACTTTAATGAACTTCAGTTTCAATTGGACATTATGAGCTGTGTATGGCCTATAACCTTGAAGTCCACAAACGAGATTGCAAACTATCTGGTACAAATTATAACTGAGAAATTAAACAAGCATGCTCCAATAGTAGAAAGAGAGGCAATGTACAAATGGGGAAACAAAAAATGGTGGACGCTCGGAATTAAAGATGCAATTTCTAATAGAGACAGAAGAGCAATGATAACTAGACTTGAGGATGACTGGATAAGCTATAAACAGAATAGAAACAGAGTATTAAAGAAAAAAAAGCAAGCATATTATAATAGAAAAATAAGGGAGGAAAAATAAAGGAGCTTCTAAAGAAATGTGGAGGACTCTGAAGGGTCTAATCATTTCTAGTAAAAACAATAAACGATAAGAAGGCATCTTTTTCAAGGGAAAGATGGAAAAGGATAACAAAATAATAGCAGAAAAATTTAATGACTACTTTTTGCAAAATATTAATGCCATAACAAAAGACATGGGGGAAATTGAAACCCAGGAAGTTCTAAACAACATCGAAACCCCAATAAATATGTTTAATAATTTTGAAACATTAGAACTAACTGACCTTAGAAAAACTGTAAAAAATTTAAAAAATAAGGCAAGCAGTGTTGATGGCATTAATGTCAGAATTTTAAAACTAGCATTTAAAGTAATTGGTGATTGCTTTCTGAAACTAATTAACACTAGCCTAGTAAGAGGAAGATTTCCCCCAAGATTTTTTTTTTATAGGTCTAGCTCACGTGCTGCAGAGAAGTCCCTAAAGTCCCTAAAGCGCTCCAGGAGCGGCACGAATGCGGAAGAATGGAAAATGACAACGATTATTCCTATTGAAAAAGTAACTAACACTAATAAATGTGAAGAATATCAACCAATTAATATGGTAGCTACGTATGAAAAACTTCTTGAAACTATTGTAAGCAAACAAATGAGAAAATACGTAGAAGAAAACAAGTTGCTTACATATTGTCAGGCTGGTTTTAGGAAAAATCATTCTTGTGAAAGTGCACTACAGACTGTTATTCCCAAGTGGAAGTCTTCTATAGGTGAGAAAAAATTGATTGGTGTACTTCTACTTGACTTTCAAAGGGCTTTTGAAACTATAAACAGAAAGTTGTTGGTTCAGAAAGTAAAAAAATATGGTTTTGGGGGAAATGTGTTAAAATGGTTCTGTGAATATCTGGACAGCAGAACACAACAAACAAAATATAATGGAGCGTTATCTTCTGTTAGGATCAATAGTCATGGTGTTCCACAGGGCACAGCGCTAGGACCTGACTTATTCATATTGTATATAAATGATATAGTGAAAGTCATAAAAAAATGTGAATTACAGCTATTTGCAGATTACACAATCCTCTATTATGAAAGTGATAACATAACAGATCTAGTGCAAATAATAAATGAAGACTTAGATAGGTTACACAAATGGCTGTGTTGTAATAGTCTTAGTGTCAATGTTAAAAAAACCAAATGTATGATACCAAAAGGCAAAAATAATACTCTAAATAACATTACTCATAATGGCATTGTGATAGACAATGGCAGAATTGAACAAGTTAAAGAATGTAAATATTTGGGTGTAGTTATTGACGAAAATCTATCATTTTCTAGTCATGCCACTTATATAACAAAAAAGGTATCAAAAAAAATTATTTTTTATGTAGAATAGGTAAAAATTTAAGTACTTGGGCTAAATTGCTAATATATAAGTCGATAATAATGCCCCACCTCAACTATTGTTCCACAATTCTCTTCATGTTCAATAAAAGAGATATAGACAATCTCCAGAAAAAGCAAAACTGGGCATTAAGATGTATAATAGGTTGTAATAGGTATTCAAGAATAAAAGATATGTTGAAAACAACAGACTTAATAAGTGTAAAACAAAATATCTTTTTAAATAAAATAATAGTTGTTTTTAAAATTAAAAATAGAATGTACCCTGAACATATTTTAGAAAAATTATAATTTGTCAATGACATTCACGCATATAACACTAGAAATAGATTGGACTTTTATGTTCCCACTGTAAATTCATCATATGCTGAAAATTGCTTATTCCATCGAGAAATTATAGAATTTAACAATCTTCCAATAAATTTGAAAAATGCAAACTTTGTAAACTTTAAAAAAATGTTAAGAAGCTACATAATAGATAACCATAGCATTTAAGTCAGTTTGTAATTATATATATATATATATATATATATATATATATATATATATATATATATATATATATATATATATATATTGTAATTGTACTTGTTTAGCTTTGCCAATAATAAAGATTATTATTTTTTAGATATGTTAAAGTATAGTTAAGCCATTTTCCATTGCTAAATCCCACTATTTTAATTAAGACTGATGGAACCATAACGTTGTGTCTAGATTGTTCATCCTCAAATCAAACACGTCTATATTTATATACAACTATATCTGTATCTGTTATCGGTACTATACAAAATACTGGCTAGAATTATAACATATAGATTAACGAACAAATTAGACAGTTATCAACCACGTGAACAGGCGGGGTTTAGACGGGGATACAGCACTTTGGACCACTGCAATGCGAGGTTATATTAACTGAAAGAAAACAAACAGCTGTGACATTTATCGAAACTGCCAACCTAATCATTTGATTTTACTGCCAACCTTATAAAATTCTAATTTTATTGCCAACCTAATAACATTCGAATGATAAAAAATAAACTTTTCACATTTTAAATATTAAAGTGTGAAAAATTGGTGGGTGACACGCTTTTTTTATTATTATTTTCGGACTCACACCAAAGAACATAGGAATCAAGTAACATTATTAAAAAAGTTTTTTCATCATTGGCCTGTGTTATGCTTAAAACTTGTTCATTATGTCAACCAAGAACCAAGAAAAATTCTCTTAATCAACAAATTTAATCACGTCCTACTTCAATTTCCTGTGCCTCTAATTTCACCGATATATTATTTTGTTTGAGAACCATCCTGCTAATAAACCGATAGACAGACTGACCGAAAAACTTCTTTTTTTTTATGGGTCTAGCACACGTGCTACAGGGAAGTCCCTAAAGCGCTACAGGAGCGACACGTATGCGGGGAAATCGATTCACGTTGTTCTTGAATCTCTGTAAATTGTACTCTGTGGGAAATACAGTCCTGGGCAAATCATTCCAAAGGGATGATGTTCTCCATATAAAAGACTGCTTGAAAAGCGTTGTACGAGGGGAACAAGCTGAACCTCATACGGATGCGAAGTATTAGCGCGACGTGTGCTTCTAACATGTACCGCTCTGGGAGGAATTAAGCGGGCCACATCCTTCGAACACTTTCCATGAAAATACTTGTAGAATAGGCTCAAGTTGCCAACCGTTCTTCGATGTTCCAGCGAATCAAGGCCGCCGGTCAATTCCGGGTCTCCCATCAGACGAACAGCTCTTCTCTGAATAGAATCCAACAAATGCAGTGTATGTTTGGGAGCGGAGCTCCAAATATGGGAACAGTATTCCATAGTTGGTCGAATTTGAGCTTTGTAAAGAATTAACAGTTGTTGTGGAGTGTAAAGCTTTCTGGTTCGAAATAATATTCCCAACTTTTGAGAAGCTCTTCTTGCTATGCCTGTAACATGTTCATGCCAGGACATATTTGCTCCCGAATTAACGCCCAACAAATTGAGTGACGATGTTAGAGGGATGGAGTGCCCCGACATAACTATGTCGGGTTCAGCAACGTTAACTTTTTTAGAGAAAACTGCCGCCTGAGTTTTTGTAGCGTTAAATTCCACTTGGTTACACCCCAAGATAGAATTTCTTCCAGGTCTTTGTTAAGTTGAATGACTTCCTGCTGTCTGCGGATATTCGTCTGAGTAGCCGATGTCCGAGCGTTCAAGGTGAATGAAGAGATAAATGTACTGTCATCTGCAAAGCTGTAAATTGAATTCTCGGTCTTTTCCAGCAGATCGTTAATATAAATGAGAAAGAGAGTAGGAGACAGTATGGAGCCTTGAGGTACACCGGTGTTGATAGTGAAGGTGTTAGAAAGAAATCCGTCGACTGCCACTCGTAAAGAACGCTCTCTGAGGAAACATGAGAGCCGCAAACAGAACTTTTCAGACATACCATAAGAACGTAGCTTAGCCAACAGCTCATCGTGCCAAACATGGTCGAATGCCTTGGATATGTCAAGAGCAACCGCTCGAGATTCTCCAAAGTGTTCAATTGCGTTGTTCCAAACATAGGTTACATAAGTCAGGGATCTCCTGTTGATCTATTTTTACGAAAGCCATATTAGTGATCGCTAATAATGTTGAATCCTTGAAGATATTTTAGAAGATGCTGATTGATAGCCTTTTCCATGACTTTCGATCTAATTGAAAGCAGTGCGATTGATCGGTAGTTATTTGGCAAGGTCTTCTTGCCTTTTTTTAGGTATCGGCTAAGCTGTGGCACATTTCCAGCAGGAACGAAATATTCCCTTTCTGTAGGATAAGTTGAAAAGTCTACAGAAAACTGGTGTTAGTTCCCTCGCACAGTTTTTGAGAACTATGGCAGGTATTCCGTCAGCGCCAGAAGCCTTTTTGGTGTCTAGCTTCGTCAAAATACGTTTTATGATACGCTGTCTGAAGACAATATCGGGCATCCTTGACTGCACTATGGGAATAGTGGGTGGTGTTTTTTCCTTGGAAATCGACAGTAGAATGTGAAGCAAAGAGTTCAGCCAACAAGTTTGCATCTCAACAGGTGTCGTTGCAATAGAATTATCTGGCCGTGTGAGTGGTGGTATGGTGGCTTTGGTGAAATTTTGATTGCCTTAGCGACTGTCCAAAAGGACCGGGAATTGTTGGGACAAGCGAGAAGTTTGTTTATAATCCGTTGATTGTGTGCCTCCTTGGTTTCGTCGATAATTTCTTTGCATCTGTTCCTGGCACGGAAAAAGATGTTACGATTTATGGTGTTAGGATTTTATTCTTCTTACGGAAATGTACTTTATGATTTAGAGACCCTGACACATAAAGGAAATTTTTTTCACGAATACGAAACTTCTCTTTACTAAGGGAAACAAAAACGAAAAAAAAATTAGAAAATTCTTATAGTTTCATTTTTTCACAAACACAGTAACCAAGAAATTTAACGAATATCATCGATCAGCAATTTTTTTTACCTAAATTTACTTATTTTTAACTATTTTCAGGTTGAAAGGATTCCCCCCTTGGGTGATGGCGCCCCACTACATTGGAAATTCTCAGATGTCCAAACAGCTCTATGCCAAGATCAAGGTTACGGATCAGAGAGATCTCCGGAAGAAGAATATCCCCCTCCTTTGCCAGACCATGACCTTGAACAGTGTCATCACCACTTGGGAAGCCCATTCCTGCTATCCATTTATTACCCTGGTAAGTGTTTACATAGTTCGCCGAGTAAATTTACCAAGTGAGGGAAAATTTGCTCATAATTTTGCTTAAAAAGCAAGCCAGCATCGGTACCGGATTAGTTTAAAAGCCTGCATATTAAACCAATGGTCGCCGGTTCGATTCCGGAAATGCGCTAGGTGTCTGTATTTTTAGGTAATAGTTAATGTAGAAATACTATGATGCCTATGGTAGCACTACCATGTTGTCTTAAAAGGACCGTGACGTACAAATGTATGTTTCAGCACCTGGGCAACATTAACGAATATTGTAACATCCCCATCAAAATGACTATGACATCATCATATTCATAGGGTAAGAAAAAGGATAAAAATTCCTATAGTGGCGGGGAGGTGGACTATAAAAAACAGCAAGCCAGATTTCTTTCATTTTTTCTATTCTACACTTTATGGCTGTTGCGTTTACTTATGAACTCTGTTTTCCAGAAATAAATTCGATAATTTATTCGGACAACGACACTAACCAAAAAAACAAGGCTCTGAGAAGTTATTTTTTTTACATCTGTTTTGTGAGCTGATCAACCCTATCTAAAGAAAGTATCTAGCTGTGCTGTAAGATATGCTGGTTTATCAACGTTTCCTTTGTTGACTGTAAAATTTTTATACATTTTAGTATCTAATCCCCTTATTATATTCATTTTATACTTCCTGTATGAAGAATATTCGGTTTTCTTCTCTTTACCACTAAAATCGCTGGAGGATCTCCAATCCAATGTATGGTAACTTTGGGATCTTTTGTATAGATTAGAAATTAAGATAGTAAGTTTATTTTTCTAAAAAACGCATGTCCATTTATTCTCACTAATCTTGTACAGTCTGTCAAGTAAGAACATATCCGCTATAATTCATTTTTGGTAAAAGTATCAATCAAGTCCGAACTTTCATCGAAATCACGTAAAATCGAAAATGAATCGTTGCGCGTCAGTTCGAGGCAGTCTTTCTTGCTTCTCATCCAAAAGGGCTTAAAATGACACATTCCACGGCCGCTAAATATATTGAAAAGTAGGTGTCGTTTGTGAAGAAGTGGGTAAATTATTTTAACGAGGCGAAAAATGTCGACGAATTGCCAAAGCGTGGCTCGGTAGGCAGTCCCTCCGAAAGTCGAAAAACAAATCGTGTCGTTGTTTTCACTGGACCCGAAATTGACGCTGAATGTGTCCCATGAGACCATTCGACAACATCTTTGTGCTCATGATGTCAAACTCCTAAGCACATTGAAGAAACCTTTGATGGGCGAAAAACACGTCGCGAAGCGGCTCACTTGAGCCTACGATAATTTACTAGAGTGGTCCTCGCAATCGCAATTGAAAACGTTTAGTCCCTTGTAAAGATAATTCATGAATCACATAATTTCAATGATCGATTTAAAATTCTAAATATTGAAAATAAATCCAAAAAATTAAATCTCCTAGAAAGTCTGGAAATTAATAAACGTAAAAATTCCAACCAGCTATTAAACGAACAGGTAGATTTAAATCATTCTCTCTTACTCAATTTATATTAGTTCTCAGAAATTCTATCACAGATTTATACTTTATAAAGATAATATAACTGTACATAATTTAATAAAATCGTTAACCCACAAGTATAAATTATAGTTTAAGGAACATATTACCTACATTACCATTTAAAATAGTTTAGTAGTCTTAATACACTTCTGAAGAAGACACTGTGTGTTTGAAACAATTGTTAAGTTGTTAAAATAAATAAATTGGATATGGAAACTAGAGTGTTTCTATATTTTTATTATAATGGATTTCCAACAAGTATCGACTTAAACAATCACAAATGCCCTTGTAAAGAGAAAGCTCGGAGGATAGATTCTAAGGATTTTGACTCAGTTGTTTCACGAGATTCGAAAAATTTGCAGAATATGTGGAAAATCTCGTCGGCAGCAAGCCTCGAAGATGCCAGGCGAGGCGATTATTGATACGGGAGGCGATTGGACAACTTACTAAGGTAAATGTGCCGTTGTTAGCACACCAAAGAATACATTCATGGCAAAAAATGTTCTCGAAACAAATTTTTTTCAAGCTGATTACACCAGGTGTACAAGTATGAAATGCTAATTTTTTTTCTAAAAAAACATGTTAAATTCGGAAGAATGATAAAAAATGCTTTATTCAAAGTATGCTCCATCGCTTGTTATACATTTTTCCCATCTTTCGGGCAATTTGTGAATACCACGCCAGTAAACATCTTCCCCTTTTGCTGCTCAGCAAGTGAGTGACCCATCGATGCAAACAAGTGATAATCGGAAGGAGCCAAGTCTGGTGAGTAAGCCGCATGGGGTAGAACTTTCCAGCTGAGTGCTTCCAACGTGTCGCGAACTGGCTTTGCCGTATGTGATGGAGCATTGTCATGAAGAAAAATGACTTTGTGTTGCCTCTTTCGGTATTCTGGCCTTTTTTCAAGCAGCGAACGGTTCAAATTGTTTAATTGTTGTTGGTAACGTTTAGTATTAACCGTTTCCCCAGGTTTTAACAGCTCATAATAGACCACGCCCCTCTGGTCCCACCAAACACAGAGCATCGTCTTTCTGTTAAAGCGATTCGATCTTGCGGTCGATGTGGATGGTGCGCCTGGGTCTACCCATGTTTTTTTGCGTTTGAGATTCTCAAAATAAATCCGCTTTTCATCCCCTGTAACTATACGATGCAAAAAACGACTTCCTTTTGAACCAAGCGAGCCAAATGTCACACGTGTTTTTACGCTTTTCCATTTGTCTGTCGTTCAACTCATGTGGTACCCATCTACCGGTTTTCTAAATCTTTCCCATCTCTCGTAGCCGATTGGAAACAGCTTGTTGACTAACGTCCAATTGCGCGGCGAGTTGTTTGCGAATCATCTTCGTCCAACAATGCTTGCAATTCCACATCTTTTCGACGTTCCTGGTCTGCAACATCGAAGTCACCACTTTTAAAAACACCGAAACCATCGTTCACACTTGCGATGGAGCATATTCACCATAAGCTTCTCGAAGTAATCGGTATGATTCAACAGCAGTTTTCTTCAAATGCAATCAAAAAATTAATGCTGTCCGCAAATGCTCTTTGTTCGGTATAAATTTCAACATATTAAACACAACAACACAACACTAAGCACACACTTTCCCAACTTATTACTCGTGCGCGTCTGACACTTGTTGATGACACAACAAAATCGCGCAGTGTCAAATCTTAATAGCACAAACTGCACTGGTGCACGATCTGTTGTCTGAAATCCGCATTTCATACTTGTACACCTGGTATATTGAATTAGGAGAAGCATATTTCAGCCACTCTAGCAATGGCATCTTCACGGCAAAGAGGGAAATTCTCATTCTTTCAGAGTATGCGCAGAAAATGAATGATGATATATAAACATTATGGAGTTTAAACAGCAATTTGCAGTAATTATGTAAGATTGTTACATCACAAAGTTATTGAACCCCATAAAAAATCGTGTACAACTGTTCTGCAACTTTTGCAAACGCTCCCTTTCCGTCCTCAACAAAGCCCATAAATTAACTACATTAGCATAAGAAAGCACTCAGTTTTATGGCGACTGCAATGAAGGTCTTATGTAACTAAAGTAATTTAAGTTTATCATAAGCCTTTTAAAGAATGCGAGAAAACATGCTTATTGTAGCAAATGACAATCCATAATCACCCCAAGGTTTCCAGCATGGTCAGAAATATTTAAACACGGGCCATTAATTATTTTTGAGTCCTTTTTGTTTTCCAGAAATTAACACAATCATATGTTGGTAAATCGCAAAAGGCGTTCGTTCATACATCGTTTTAAGCTTGGGACACCTTCTATTGGATGATTGCAACAATTATCATAGATGACAGAATCATGCACTTTTGACTGTGCTGATGTTTCTTTTATAATCATATTATTAACTCTTACAGTTATCTAAATGTATCGTAAGTTAACATAACCTTCAAAAAAAAAGTTTATTTAAATTAATTTGTGTTCGAGGTTAATATTCAAAATAGAAAATGAAAAGTTACCTTTTCGTCATGTTATGTTATACTAGCCATGCCCGCAGCTCCGCTCGCGTGGACTTGATTCACTATTATCGTCACTGCTTATTCCGTATGTTACCTAACGTAATAAAATATATCTTATAACCTGGCCAGAGAACATACGTATTTTATAAAAAAAGACGTAAATCGGATAAGTGGTTCTTGAGTACTAAGCGCACTAACGGACAGATAGGCAGACAAACAGACAGAGAACCGTTGCGTGTTATATATATTATAGATTTTTTTTGATAAATATTAAGTTAAGAATTAAAAAAAAAACATGTAAATCGGATAAGTGGTTTCGAATGATAAGCACACTAACGGACAGACAGAGAGACGTTGCGTTTATATATATATATATATATATATATATATATATATATATATATATATACAGAAAAGTTCTTCTTTCTCACATTTAGTCAATGTGGCTCTATGTTTGGCTGACGGGCCCAAGCCAAGTCAGCACAAACGCTATTACCATTGTGTATTAAGGAATGACCTGACTATGTTACATGTTTTCAAAATCACTAACTTTTGAATGTTTCTGTGAATGTTTGTGTTGAGTCTTAATTGTACTAAGTGTGGTGGGAATATTATTGGTGTAAGGCCTGTGGCTGATTTATATAGATTATTATTATTATTATTATATTTACCTGGCCAGAGAGCATATATATGAATTAAAAAAAAAACACGTAAATCGGATAAGTGGTTCTCGAGTGATAAGCGCACAGACGAACAGACAGAGAGACGTTGTATTTTATATATATTGTATTCTTTGTTGCACGATATTGTTCCATATTTAACGGTTCAGGCAGCGTATTGCAAGAGAGTGCGCCAGCGGCAAACCCTTTTCCGACTTGATTCAGTATTATCATCAGCGCTTATTTCTTGTCCTATAACCTGGCCAAAGAACATATGTATAATTCTAAAACAAAACACCTAAATCGGATAAGTGTTTCTCGAGTGATATGTATATATATATATATATATATATATATATATATATATATATATATATATATATATATATATATATAGAAGATTATAGATAACCTGGCCAGAGAACAAATGTATTTTAGGTTTAGGCAGTGTATTGCAAAAGAACGCGCAAGCGGCAAACTTTTTTCCGACTCGATTTACTATTATCGTCACTGCTGATTCCTTATGTTACCTAATGTAATAAAATATATCCTATAACCTGGCCAGAAAACATTTGTGGGTTTTAAAAAAAGCACGTAAATCGGATAAGTGGTTCTCCGATGATAGGCGCACTATCGGACAGACAGACAAATAAACGTTGCATTTTATATACATTATAGAAGATTATGGATAACCGGGCCAGAGAACAAATGTATGAATTTAGTAAAAAACACGTAAATCAGATAAGCGGTTCTCGAGTAATAAGCGCACTAACGAACAGACAGATAGACAGAGAGACGTTGCACTTTACGTATAATATTCTTTGCAACATATTTAATGGTTTAGGCAGTGTATTGCAAGAGAACGCGCTAGCGGCGAACTTTTTTCCGACTTGATTCACTATTATCGTCACTGCTTGTTCCTTATGTTACCTAACGTAATAAAATATAGCCTCTAACCTGGCCAGAGAACATATGTATGTTTAAAAAAAAAAGCACGTAAATCGGATAAGTGGTTCTCCAGTGATAAGCGCACTAAAGAACAAACAGACAGACCGACAGACAGACAGAGAGACGTTGCACTTTATATATATTGTAGATGAATTTAAAAAGTGAGTAAGTGTTGGAACTGGAACAAAAAATATTCCAGACGTTTGTTTGGATCTTGCTCCTGGTCTTAGGGCAGTTAACAAGTGGTTTGGACGATTTCGAAATGATGACTTTAATCTAAACGATAAACTTCGCTCTGGGTGATCTCCCGACATTAATAATGACTTTATCTGTGACTTAGTCAATAATAATCCACGACTTACCACTCAAGAGAATGCTGAGAGACTAGATGTTGACAATTTGACTGCATTTCAAAGAAGAGCTGTTCGTCTGATTGGAGACCCGGAACTGACCGACGGCCTTGATTCGCTGGAACATCGAAGAACGGTTGGCGACTTGAGCCTATTCTACAAGCATTTCTATGGAAAGTGTTCGGAGGATGTGGCCCGTTTAATTCCTCCCAGAGCGGTGCATGTTAGAAATACACGTCGCGCTGATACTTGACATCCATATGAGGTTCAGCTTGTTACTCCTCGTACAACGCTTTTGAAGCAGTTTTTTATATGGAGAACATCATCCCTTTGGAATAATTTGCCCAGGACTGTGTTTCCCACCGAGTACAATTTACAGCGATTCAAGAGCAACGTGAATCGCTTTTTCCGCACACGTGCCGCTCCTGTAGCGCTTTAGGGACCTCCCTGCAGCACGTGTGCTAGACCAATAAAAAAAAATCGTCATTTAAAACAACTTGGATACACTTCGAAACTCGATATATTGGTTTCGACAGAAGGGAACAAACTGAACCGTGTTTCTATAACCATTTCGCTCCTCGGTTGTCAACAAAACGAACCTTTCTTGGAACAAGTCATAACTGGAAATGAAAAATGGGTTGCCTATAACAACATAATAAGAAAAAGAAGCTGGAAGCATGGAAAGGAAAATGCAGACTCTATTGCAAAAGCTGAATTGCTTCCAATGACAGTGTTGTTATATCTCTGGTAGGATTGCAGAGGAATAATTTTTTATGAGCTTCTTCCACATGGCCAAACAATAACTGCGGAGAAGTACTGTGAGCAACTCACCCAACTCAATGTTGAAATCTAAACAGAACGTCCAAATTTGTTCAATTGAAAAGGCATCATCTTTCACCATGACAACGCTAGACCACATGTCGCTCAACAGATACTGTAAAAACTTAGGGAGTTAAAATGGGAAATCCGCGCCCGCCGTATTCCCCTGACCTTGCCCCTTTACATTTTCGTCTGTTTCGTTCTCTGCAAAATAATTTGAATGGCAAAAAATTTGATTCTACGGAAGAAGTCAAAAACTACCTTACGACTTTACTTGAAGAGAAAACCACGCAGTTTCTACAAAGAAGGATTTCAAAAACTTGTAAAACTATGGGAGACAGTTATAGAAAAATATGAAGAGTACATTCACTATCACTATACCACTATAAGCCCATAGCCATCCACTGTAGGCCCTCTCCCTCCGCTTCCATTCCGTTTCTATCGGCGACCATTGTCATCCATTGTACTGCCACTGTTTTCACTATGTCATCTCGCCATCGGGTATTTCATCTCCCTACACTTCGTTTTGTATCACGAGGTCTCCACTCTAATATTCTTCGGGACCATCTTCCATCGCTCGTTCGAGCCAGATGCTCCACCCACTGCCACTTTAATTGTGCAACTTGTTGTACAACATTCCTCAACTTTGTCTACTGTTGTATCCAAATATTTGTACTTCTGTCCCTGAGCCTGATATCTAATATAAGACTTTCGTGTGCTCTTTGTGTACGTGCTAGTTTCTGGGCGTTTTTCTTTATCCAGCTCCATGTTTCCGCTCCATAAGTTAATTTTAGGAGCACACACTGGTTGTATACCTTATATTTTCGTGTATTTGGAATATCTGATTTAAAGATATAGTTTCGCTTCCCAAATGCGCTCCAAGCCAATCTGATTCTTCTTGCTATCTCCCCGCTAATGTTGTCTTTCTCTTTTGGCCCAGGTACATGTAATTTTCCACTTGCTCTAGTGTTTCTCCATCCAGTGTTATATGAATGTTGTTTTGTGTGTTTGCCATTATTTTTGTTTTTGACGTATTTATTTTTAGTCCTACCTCCTTTGATCGTTCGTTCAGTTCATTATTGATTAATAAAAACTATTTTTCATGAAAATGTGTTGTATTTAATTTGGTTTCTAATCGGGCACGAACTTTTGCAATCACCCAATATATGGAAATCTACAAAAGTATTCTCTAATAGTAAATAAACAACTTAAGAAACCTAAAGGCATCAATAATTTGGATCATTTTACAATATCGCCTTGGGTGAACTGTTATTACAAATGGCTGCTATAAACTCTTGCGTAATCGTTAAAGCCTAATTTGCTATTAATAAACGACAACGCAAACTTTTCTACTAAGGTATTATCTAAAACAGTTAACTTTGAGCTCCATCGCACTTAATTAAGCCTTTGAGCAAGCGAATTTTCAGAAACGAACGCGTCGAGCTAAAAACTTAATAATAAACGCAATAGAAACAGGCTTTCTGTTGGCAGAACTGATAAATGCCCTTGCAAAGCTCCCCTACGGCTTTAACGGGCTTCTCTTAAGTCGACTATATAAAGTTTGTGCCGGTTTTATGTTTAGAAAATACGTTTTAGGAATATTTTCTTATTAAAGCCATCTTTTTCTTTTCGTTTTTATTTTACCTACGGTTAAAGTTAAAGCATAGCTGACGATTTTTTAAGGTACTTCATAAGTTGAGACAGCACACGGTTTTTAATCTCCTTATACACAAAAACAATAAATTCACAGATATATCACATTAATGCAGAACACTATTGACAACGTAAGCCTTATCGCGCACAGCATCACATAGTCTATATATATATATATATATATATATATATATATATATATATATATATATATATATATATATATATATATATATATATAAATATATATATATATATATATATATATATATATATATATATATATATTTATATATATATATATGTATATATATATATATATATATATATATATATATATATATATATATATATATATATATAAATATATATATACATATATATATATATATATATATATATATATATATATATATATATATATATATATTATCTACTGTAACCAGAAATACTTCGTGTTCCCGAATTGCAAATAACACATGTACAGGGTGGTCCAAATTGGACACTTTTAAAGGTAAACTCCTTTATCTAAAGGAGATAGACGAAAACGGATATCGGTGTCTGATGCTCAATTTTTATGATAAACTCAATGGTGAAACCCGGCTATCGATATCTAGTACCGTTTCAGATATACAGGGTGTTTTTCAAAAATTCTGCATTTTGGAAAAATATTTGTAATTCTTTACCTATTGAAAATTTTTGATTTCTGTAAAAATATTCTCAAAGCACTTTTTCACGTGGATTTCAACAGTGTAACTTACATTAAAATATTAGTTTTACAACTAATATTTTAATAGTTATTAGCGCAAAAATATATTTTTTAAATGGGATACCCTGTATATTTTTTCTTATCCGAATAGAGCTTTAAATTACCATTCTAAAATATAACACACTTTATATTTTGCTTAAATCTACTTCAAAATATAAAAGTTTTAAGTTTTTACGCTAGTTTTAAATGCACATTTTGTGAAGTAGGCTTTGGACGGAGCGACACCCTGTATATCTGAAACGGTACTAGAGATCGATATGAGGTTTTCACCATTGAGTTTATCATAAAAATTGAGCCTCAAACACTGACATCAGTTTTCGTCTATCTCCTTTAAATAAAGGGGTTTACCTTTAGAAGTGTCCAATTTGGACCACCCTGTACAGTCAAGTGTGCAATTTTAAAAATTTAGTGATTGCTGGTTTTTATCCTTGAATAGTTGATGTATGTTATTTTCCTTATTGAAAAAATCTACTTTGGTTTTTAGCATCAGTTGCTTTATTAAAATAATTAACAGTAAACTGCCTTTAATTTACTATACCATAAAATACCAATCTGTTAGTTTTAAGCATGCAATATATATATTATATATATATATATATATATATATATATATATTATATATATATATATATATATATATATATAATTATTATTATTATTTTTTTTATTTGATTTGAGTGATTTATTCTTGGGTTTGCAGTGGGTAGATAACAAAATACATTTATGTGGACGTAGTTTATTTACGTGTCGGCAGTACGACATACGCAAATACATACACACAACATGTTACTGTTACTTAATGAAGAACTTTTTTCCCCTTAGATATACATCTTCATTCTGACGAAAGCAATGCTTTGCCGAAACATAAATAAAAACGTACATAAATGTATTTGGTTATTTAAGGACTGCAAACCTAAAAATAAACCAAAAAATAAATATATATATATATATTATATATATATATATATATATATATATATATATATATGTATATATATATATATATATATATATATATATATATATATATATATATATATATATAGATTCCTCAGCCATGCAAACAGGCTGTTTTAAA
>CM032454.1:180521629-180539693 GCA_019049505.1 Pachyrhynchus sulphureomaculatus
AAATAAATAAATAAAACTACAGAGAAACTTGGGTTCAAGAATGGAGAATTGTATAATACTAAATAAAACTCAAGTATGTTAAAAATTTATTTTAGGATTTTCAGTGGAAACCACATAAATGAATTAGTAAGAATCCACGTGATCCGTGTTATCCGCTGGTTTCGTATATATAGAGTAAAAAGGTAGTTGTGAATTGGTTTTCTTAGACAGGGCTGAGAATATTACTTATTTGTTTTATTTATAACACATCTTTAGAAGAAACAATTCGTTGGTTGTAAAAACCCCTTTGATTTTGGAGTTCACCGTTGTTTAATACAGCAATTCTCTTGATTGTCACCAGAATTGGTGATTTATTAAACTGATTGTCCGTTTTTATTTGATATTTTTGTGTGCTAGGAATGTTTATTTTTTATTAATATTTATATTAAAGCCATTTGCCAAATAAATAACCGGTCAAGTGAAAGTTGAACTTGCACAATTAGTGTTCCATACGTACATTCATGAACAATAACGAAGATATTTAAAAGAACGTTGAAATCACATATTTTATAAACAATAGAGAGGTTTTGCAACGCTTATTTTTCACATGCCTTTCTCCTTATCGTTATCTCAAGCATGCGCAGTATTAACGCGAAGAAATTACAAGGTTAAGTTAGTATTCATCTTCTTTAAACTCTTTTTTTTTTCATTCATTTCATGATTAATCACATCGGTTATTAGTATTTGATGGGTCAACGCAAATTTCTAAATTAAAGTTGTGTCTAGCAGGTTTCTGTCTCTTCCGTCAATATTTCCAAGGTACTAGGAATTTGTGAAAAATAGAAGTTCATTTGAAATTAGCACTACCCACACTATAATGCCATTGTGTCAAAGATTGCAAAATTCCAACATAATCTGAACACTAATTAATTATTTTCAGTGTTATTTCCAATAAAAGATCATCATTTCCAACGTTACTATATTTTCTTAGTAGTGTGTATACCTAAGTAGGAAAAAATAACCGGTCAGGTACAAGTTGAACTTGCGCAATTAGTGTTCCGTACGTTGATTGCTTTTGAAATAAAAAATTTTTGTTACGGTGCGGTGTTATAAAATGATCATTAACTTCACAAAACACACCCCAAATGAGTTTTCAACAAAGTTTGTTTCCAATCTTTACTGAAAAAATATTTTTTACTCGTGTTTTCACAAGCTTTGATTTGACACCACACTCGATGACCTAGTAAATTTTTTCAGTTCCGATTTCACCCCAAAAACTAACCCCTTAAGTCAAAATTTGACTTTCAAAAACTACACGGCTTTGATGAGACCATCAATTCAGTCATTTTATAAGTGTTCCGTACGGAACATCAAAAATCAATTTTTAAAATTCCGCCATACTTTTTTATATTTTAGAAGATATTGGGACCCCGTTGAGCGTCTCTTAGTATTAATTAATTAAAATTGACCACAGATAATTTCTAAAATATGATTTTTAACTTAACTATTAACTGGTTTATTGAACCAAACTAAAAAAGAAGATTATAGTACTTACTTATCATTCTTATTAGATATAATGCATCTTGCTCTCAGCTTCTCACTTTTTTTTATAAGAACGGATAATAGTTTATAAAAATAATTTAAATTTTCAACTGAATTGAAATGACCAAAATAGTTGAAATTAAATTCATTCACGTATGCTAACTACACCCTTGTTGCCTAGTTGTTCATTCCATGGAGCGAGTCGAATTCAAAAACTCGACGTTTTTGACTGAAAAAGCTGGTCCAGTTGCTCTTCTTGCAGACCACGTGGAGCTTTTCATGTCTTTTTTTGCCAGAATAAGCTATATTTTCACTCAAAATTCACTTGATTATTACAAAAACAAAACTGAATTCAAAAAAAATTTGCAAAATCTCTTTTTTTCGCAGCGTGTAGTCGTACTTGCAGCGCGTACGTCAAACGTACTATATACATTATTTTGTTTAACATTATGGTGAAAAATTTGAATATAGAATAATTACAGGCGCCCTCTATTATCACGTTCCAAAACCACATCGTACATATAGGTCTCATTTTTACTACGATAGTGAAAAATCCGAAGCGCGCGAAATACGTATTTTCATACGTTCCGATACAGCATGACTTTCTTGACTTAGAGTATTTAAACATATTTTTTAAATTTGTTTTCAGTATACAACGATTTTTATTATTTTTTGAGATGCTTAAGCATCGGTGAAGCAAATAAAAAAAAAAACCGGTCAAGTGCAAGTTGAACTTGCACAATTAGTGTTCCGTACGTTGATTGTTTTTAAAATAAAAAACTTTGTTAGGGTGGTATAAAATGATCAGTGACTTCATAAAAAACACACACCCCAAATGAGTTTTCAACAAAGTTTGTTTCCAATCTTTACTGAAAACTGGTGACCTTGAAATTTTGGTTTTTTCATATACCAGATAAATTATTAAAGGTAATGATAATTTTCGTTCAATCTATACCTCGTGGAGAAAAAATATTCCAGAATTTTTTCAAAATTTTTTTGATTAGTACTTTCCGAGATAAGGCGGTTGGACAGCGATTTTTCGCGATTTTTTAAAAATAATACAAAGAACAGTGCGCGCAAGTATTACATTATATATATATTTTTTACTCGTGTTTTCACAAGATTTCATTTGACACCACACTCGATTACCTAGTGAAATTTTTTTTTTTTCACTTCCGATTTCACCCCCCAAAATTAACCCCTTAAGTCAAAATTTAAATTTCAAAACTACATGGCTCTGATGAGGCCATCAATTCCTATATTACTACCAAATTTCAACTTTCTATGACAAATAGTTTCGGAGAAAATCGGGTGTGATAGACGGACAAGCAGACGGACAGACGGACAAACAGACGGACAGACACCGAAGTGATCTTATAAATGTTTCCGTACGGAAGACTAAAAATGAACAATGCAAGAATTGATTCTCGATATAAAAATCTTCTTAGCTTCATATCTGAAAATACAACACTCGAAGCAATAATCAATGAAGACCCCAAAACAAACAAAATTCCAGTGAAAAGGAGTAGGAGACAGGGAGATACTATATCTCCTAAACTATTCATTCTTGCACTGGAAAACGTTTTCAATAACCCGAATTGAGACGAGAAAGGTATAAGAATTGACGGCAAAAATCTATCTATGAACTTGGGAAAAACTAAAATCATGACATCAAAACTACACGGCTTTGATGAGGCCATCAATTCAGTCATTTTATAAGTACGGAACACTAAAAATCAATTTTTAAAATTCCGCTATACTTTTTTACATTTTAGAAGATATTGGGACCCCGTTGAGCGTCTCTTAGTATTAATTAATTAAAACTGACCACAGATAATTTCTAAAAATATGATTTTTAACTTAACTATTAACTGGTTTATTGAACCAAACAAAAAAGAAGATTATAGTACATACTTATCATTATTATTAGATGTAATGCATCTTGCTCTCAACTTCTCACTTTTTACTATAAGAAAACGGATAGTAGTTTATAAAAATAATTTAAATTTTCAACTGAATTGAAATGACCAAAATAGTTGAAAATTAAATTTATTCATGTATGCTAACTACACCCTTGTTGCCTAGTTGTTCATTCCATGGAGCGAGTCCGAATTCAAAAAACTCGACGTTTTTGACTGAAAAAAGTTGGTCCAGCTTCATCCTCCGGTATTGGCGGCGTCTGCCTTTTGCAGGTTCCCCCTTATAACATAATTTTATCTTCATTTTGTTTCTTGTAGTGCTAATAATAACTATTATTATATAATTTAATTTAGTAATTTAGGCAAGAAGCAAAAAATTTTGGTCTCTTCATTTGCTTATGGCTAATTTATAAGTTGTATTTTACCTTGCCCTGTTATAAGAAAGAATTTGTCTTATTAGTTTTTATATCGATTTCTGTAAAAGGTGGCTGTTATGCAAAGTAAATGTTATTTTCGGCTTTATAATGAAATATTTGTAAATCGTAGAATTGCCATTCCAAACCCGGCGCTTTGAAACCACAAACGTCTTACTGCTGTATGTAGTTTTGAGGTACTCAATATTATAACTTTAATAGAGGAAACGTAGAAACTGCTAATAGTGTTAAACATAGTGCCTCTTAAAATATACAGCTGCAACTTAGATTGCAACTTGGATGAAACTAGCATGAAGTTTTTTTTTTAAAAACGCCACATCCTGATATCAATAAAATTGTATGTTTAAAACTTGTTTTTTAATACTACTACTTTTTATTTATATTTCTACGACATTTTTTCAATGTTTTTTGTTCACCCCAATTAATTTTTATACAGAGGACAATAGAGAAGGTTAAAATAAAAACTGAAAAGAAAGTTTACACGATTTAAACAATAACTTTAGCATAAACAATAAATTGGTGAACATTAATAACAAACCCTAAAAATATAGCTTCAGGGCTTTAAAGTCAGCTTCTGAGTTTAAAAGAAATTCAAGACGCACCTTTCTGATTGTAGACAAAAAACATCACCCGCTGTAAGAAATGCCTGCTAAACCGGATTTTAGTCTCTCTTATGTGTTTCGTACAGAACACTTCGGTGTCTGTCTGTCTGTCACACCTGATTTTCTCGAAACCATTTGACATAGAAAGTTGAAATTTGGCACTAATATAGGAGATCAGAGCCGTGTAGTTTTGAACGTTAAATTTTGACTTAAGGGGTTAGATTTGGGGGGTGAAATCGGAAGTGAAAAAAAAATTTACCAGGTCATCGAGTAAGGTGTCAAATGAAAGCTTGTAAAACACGAGTTTAAAAAATGTATATAATGCGTACACTTTTCTTTGTATATTATTTTTTAAGATGGCGAAAACTCGCTGTCCCACTCTCTTATCTCGAAAAGTACTAATCAAAAAAATTTTGAAAAAAATTCTGAAATATTCTCCACGGTATGTAAATTGAACAAAAATTATCACGAGTGCTTTACCTTTAATAATTTATCTAGAACAGAGGTTCCCAAACTTTTTTTTTTCTCGTAGACCACTTTCAAAATTTTACTGGTTTCGGTGGACCCCTGCTGTTACATTTCTACCATATTCCCAAAACTCGTCAAAAAATGTGAAGATTAGATCTAACGATGGAAATTTGCATCGTGGCCGAGTTCCAACCCTAAATTCGGAGAGAGAAATAATATATTTTATTGTGTTCTATTTATTAAAATAATATTTTACATATTTAATAGAATTAAAATTAGGCATTAATAACGTACCGTAACTTCACAATGCAAATCAACAATTAAAAAAAATAGTCATAATTTTAATGGAAAGGATGTACTTGATGGATTGACAGCAAATTATCAATATTTGGCTTCAGTTTTGTAAGGAATAACCGCAAATCTCCCCATTCTGTGATGTTCAATCTGCTCCTTTTTTTTTGTTGATAGGTTTGTAACGACACTAAAACTTTTTTTCGACAAGGTATGACGAGGGAAACGCTATCAAAAGTTTTCTCGCAATTTTCCACAGCCCAGGATATTTTTCGGGTATTTTTGCCTGCTGTTTGATAGCCTTTTTTAAATTTCACCTTCAGCTCCTCATTGGTGCTAAGCTCGAGTAGCTCCTCTTGTAATACCACATTCGCCACTTCCGTTTCATCAAATGGATTTATGATCCATGGTGGTATTTCCATCGTCAGAATATCTTCAAATCTATTTTTGACATCATCATGCAGGGCATTTAAATCTTGAACGTATGTCTGAATATCCTCATCAAGACATTCTGCCTGTGACAAGTTTGGAAACTGGGATTGGTTTGAGAATTCGCGCCGACTAATATTTTGCTTCATAAATTTCAGTTTTCCAAGAAAAGTCGAAATTACACCCTTTGTTTTTATTAAATTTAGGCTGTCCCCTTGTAACTGCAAATTAATGTCATTAAATTTTTTGAACAAATCTGTCAAATACGCGACGAGGGCACTGAAATATGTACAAACATGCAGGTCAATCATATATCTCTCCTTTAGTGAACCACCACAGTCGGGTAAATAAATAATTTTATAATAAAAAGTACTAAACGTTCAATCTTTCTCGGCTTTCTGTTCTTTTATAGAAATGTCAAATAATGGCCCTGTTCAGTATTTAATTTTTTATTACGTACCTACTACACGCAAACATAATAAATATAATATTATTACAATACAAAATAAAAGTATGAATAACAAATAGGCAGGTACTTACTTTTTCCGGCACTGGCAAACACTGACATAGATTTACTCACACTTTTCTTTTCAAAATTCCGGAAACAAATGAGTAACGTTTGTCCTTGGGCATTCGTATTTATATTGGTGAAGAATCAAACAAGTTTATGCAAGATTGCAAGCACAGCACAAGTCGTATTTCGTCCCTTTGCACGTCTGAACGGGTTGCGTTTGCGGGCGGGCGGGGCGGCGCTTTGCAAGTCTCGACGCGCGTTGTACTGAATATCGAATATGCAATTACAAGTAACAGTCGCTGACCTTCTTAAAATACACTACTCAAAAAAATTAAGGGAGGTTTTAAAACAAGGAAATTAATGCTAAATAAACAGGCTATCTGATCCATATGCCGGCCTATCTGAAAAAATTTTTTTCAAGCCCGTGGACCAAAAAAAAAACAAAATATTTGCAATATTATTTTTTTTCGCGCTATCTATTAGGATTTCATGAGAACCGTAGCTCCTAAAAAATCTTAGCCAAAAAAATCTGAAAATTAGAATCTTAAAGCTTCAAAATGTTTTTTTTTTTTTTAAGTCTCAGTACGACCATTTTTCACCGAAATACAGCCTGTCAAAAAATCACCGCGAAAAAATTGTGGAATTTTCTTTTGCTCCCTTAATTTTTTTGAGTAGTGTATTATCTGCCTGCATAGATAGGTAAAGCCAAGCCAACATTTTTGTTCTTTACTATCGAAACCAGATAAATTTTCGTGGACTATAACCCCCCACTTACGACTTGTGAACCCCCATTTTTTTTTCACGCCAACGTAGACCCCCGTCGAATCTCCCCGTGGACCCCTGGAGGTCCACCTGAACCACTTTGGGGAATCACTGATCTAGAAAATAAAAAAAAAAAAAACAAAAACTTCAAGGTTATCAGTTTTCAGTAAAAAATCGAAAAAAAAACTTTGTTGAAACCTCATTTGTGTGTGTGTGTTTTGTGAAGTTATTGATTATTTTATACCTCCGTAACAAATTTTTATTTTAAAAGCAATAGACGGATTACTAATTACGTAGGTCCGACTTACACTTGGCCTGTTATGAAGGACTTTAAGGTGTACAAGATATCTGCTGCATCACCGAATTTTGTGAGCTCAGTACCTAATTATCCATGTAAAAATTTAGATGAAACTGGCTATTTAATCTCTCTTTAAAGTAAGAAAATTTTTAAGCAAAACTTTTTCCGACAGGATCTTTTTTTTAAACTCAAACTTAAAAATTCCAAAAACGAAACGAATTTGTCCTGACTAAAAGACCGGAAAAAGGCAGCAAGCTTGTTTTTTCCCTCGAGGGTAGTTTGCTAGATGACTGCCTTTCCATTAACTATGTTCATTACAACCCTGATGGATTAAAAGTTTGCCCGGAAAAAAATCCAGAATGTGAATGGAATAAACATAGTATACAAGGGGAAAAAATTATGCGGGTGACCTTTTTTTTAAAAAAATTTATAATCGAGTTTTACAACGTTGAGGTACTATAAGTATCTCGTGAGTGATTTGTAGGGAAATAAATTCAATTTATTTTTAAATACATATATATTATTGTGTCCGCAAAGACTATAGCTACAAACGAGCATATACAATACCATCCGCGCACTAATTGAAAAAATGTAATGTATATAACGCAACCCTTCACCACGCTTTTCGTTGACTATAAACAACGCCTTACGCCACTGTGAAAGCATGCAAATGAACCAAGTTTTAAACTTTTTTTTCTAATTAAAAAAAATTGTTATTCAAA
Source organism: Pachyrhynchus sulphureomaculatus (assembly GCA_019049505.1). Lineage (NCBI taxonomy): Eukaryota > Metazoa > Arthropoda > Insecta > Coleoptera > Curculionidae > Pachyrhynchus > Pachyrhynchus sulphureomaculatus. Next base: position 180,529,590 of record CM032454.1, read on the forward strand.
AAATGAACACATGAGAGCAGCACATGGTTACATACTGGTTACATACTGAGATGCAAAAATATTTTTTTTTACATAATATATTTTACAAAATGGCGACACAGTGCAAGCTTTAAAAAAGGGAACTCAGGTCTTGCATATCTTAAGTAAATTTGATCCTAAACAAACATAACAAAAAAAAGAACATCTTCTTAATCTACAATAAATAGCTAGAAAAGTACTTAGAATATTTTTACAATATTAAATTTTTTCAAAAAAATTGTAAGCTTTTGAAAAAAAAATCTCGATTTTTCGCGGAAAAAAGTTGACATAGAATTTGTTAATAACGTTTGCAACTTTTAATATTTTGTAAAAATCCTGTGACTTTGTACTTCTCTTCGGAATTTAATACAGAAGCTACAGTTAAAAATTTGAAGTCAATCGGATAAAAATTGTTTAAGTTATTGCTACAAGCCAATTTGAAAACACGGTTTTAAGATTAAACGCGTAACTCAACTACTGATTTCTAGCTTTTAAAATTGAAAATTGCTATAATAAAAATATATTTTACCATTAATTCTGCGATCCTGGCACCATACAAGTGGCCCTTCTATAATTGATATTTTCTTCCGTCTTCTGCCAATCTCGTGGATTTTGGAGGAAATTACTATCAGGTGTTGATGATTTTAATTTTTCGCAGATGTGTTACTTTCTTCAGACTCCGTCTCTTTTGCCTCGTGTCTGATTCAGCAGCCACCTCTTTGAAACGTTGTCTCTTCTGCATGGAGCTTTTCATGTCTTTTTTGCCACAATAAAACTCCATTTTCACTCATAATTCACTTGATTTATTACAAAACAAAAACTGGATTCAAAAAAAATTTGCAAAATCGCTCTTTTTTTGCAGCGTGTGTACTCATACTTGCAAGCGCGTGCCGTCAAAACTTTTACTGTAACCGCGTGGTTTTTCAACGGTTTTACCAACTTGATTATATAGGATAATTTACAGGCGCCCTCTATTATCGACGTGCCAAAAGCAATCGTAAATATAGGTCTCATTCATTTTACTTGATGTTATTGAAAATCAGAAGTCGCGCGAAATACGTATTTTCATACGTTCCGATATACAGCATGACTTTCTTGACTTAAGTATTAAAACGTATTTTTAAAAATTGTTTTCAGTATAAAACGATTTCTGTTATTTTCTGAGATGAATTACTAAGCATCGGTGAAGCAAAAAAAATGGTTACAGTGGGCCTAAGCTTCCACAGCTTTGAACAATGCAAGAATTGATTCTCGATATAAAAAACTCCATAGCTTCAACTATATGAAACATACAACACTCGAAGTAATCATGCAATGAAGACACCAAAAACAAAACAAAATTTCCAGTGAAAAAGGAGTGTGAGGACAGGAAGATTCTATATCTCCTAAACTATTCATTCTTGCACTGTGAAAACGTTTTCAATAACCTCAATTGAGACCGCTATACCAGTAAAGGTATAAAGAATTGACGGCAAATATCTGTCCTATGAACCTGCGGGAAAAACTAAAATCTTGACATCAGAAGATAGCCGGCGCCGAGGATCAACAGACTAATGTGGGCGGCAACGGGGAAGTTGAAAGATGTGATTGAGAACAGAGCAAGTATTTCAATCAATTTAAAGAAGCAAGTGTTTATAATCCCTGTATTGTGGATGGATACAAAGTGGTGGAAAATTGTAAAAAGGTAAGAAATTTGTAAAATATTAGTTAATTCGTGAATTTAATAAAGCTTTATAAAAATGTCATATTTCAGCTAAGTTTCAATAAAGAATCTGGTTTTGAGTCGCTCAATTGAATGCGTACATTGTTATAGGCAAGCGAGTACCCTGAATAATTTCTGGTACAAAAATATTGAAACCAGTGGGCACAATTTGAATTTTGTTGTTATTTAAAATTTGAATTACCCGCCATTTTTATGCCATTTGGTACTTAATGAATGACTGTTTTTTTTCAAAATTTAGGTCTCGACTTCCAGCTTTCCGAACGCATTAAAAAAAAAATTCTGAGTCATTTTACAACCTTTTTTACATTTGATTTATCAATCAATAACAACAAAATGCGTTTTATGTGTCATTTTGAAAAAGAAATTTAAAATTTTTTATCACATCTGATAGAGAATCGCGGAGGACATATTTATTAAAAAAATATCATTTTTACGGTTAACGTGAACTCGAGATTTTTTTTTATGGTGTCTAGAGAGAGGAAAAAGATAATTTAACTCTTTGTATTTTTCGCCAATGTTAGTTAAAAATGCAATATTTTTTTGGTTACAATTTGGACTGTATCCGAATTTGAAACATTTTCTGTTCGCTGAGGTATATCTAAGAACAAAATTTAAATTCTATAAAAAACTAATTTGCAAGCATTTTTGATATATATTGTGGATAATTAACCTGAAAAGTGTTTTTTTTTATTTATACATAGAGCTTTATGTTGCAAAATTTCAATTAACAACGTTGTCTCTTAATAACATTTTTAGGACCTTTTTTTTAATGTATGTTATTTTTTCCCCAGCAATTCCGATGGGCAACAAGTTTTTCGTTATTTCTTAAAAGTTAAAAAATCATTATATATTATTTATACTTATACATTATTTTGTTTAACTATTTTATATTTAATATTTTTGTACCCCTACCAAAATTTCAGGGTATTTTTTCTATAACCGAAAGGTAATATTTTCTAAAAGTTTCAAGCCTATAGGTTCACTTACATCGACCTATACAATACAAAATAAAAAAAAAATACAGTTTTTTGCCTACTATTTTTTTTTTTCAATTTTGTAGATTATGTTACGCAGTGAGCTCCGTTAAAAAACGAAGATTTGTCGGGAATGTTAATTTTGATAAGTTGAGTTTTTTCTGTCTCTATTCCAACTTGTATAACCGGAGTCCTTCACATTTTACGTTCTCACCCCAGTATATCGCGTTTTGAAAACTAAAATTGTTTTTATAAACAAAAAAGCACAAGTTTTTTCTAGGTCCAAAACTCAGGACATACTCCTGGTCATACCCAAAGAAGATAAAATTCATAACATGTGCTGTATTACACCTGAGCAATTTCAAATGCTTTTTCACTGCACTAATTAGTATGTCACAGAAGAATATGCAATTACAACTTCTCATTCCTTGTCCTAGTTAATATGCTGGAAAGACATAATTGATGTATAATGTAATTTATTCATGTCAAGGTCCTTCCAAGCATTGTTTCTTAAAGCATGCTGCCCAATTATTTGGAATAAGGAACATTTTTTTATTATTTATAGTTTTTTTTCGGAAATCCCTCTCCCCATAACGAATTGGTTTACTAAATTACTGAGAGCAAAGGGTAGATAATAATATTTTTTTAGTGCTGCTATTAATTTAATGGAAATATCACAGTGATTTTTACCTGTCTAACCTGCTTAAAAATTACTTCTAAAAAAACTAAATGTCCGGGTCAAGTTTCATTATTAGTTGAAAATCTGTACAAAGTACTTTTTTTTTATCTGCTAAATTACAGATACAATTAATGTTATCATTTCATCAGTAATTATTTCTATTTAATAATTGTTTTTCTGATAAATATTTACAATTCCTATAAGGAAAATAACCGGCCAAGTGCAAGTCGGACTTACGCAGTTAGTGCTCCGTACGTTGATTGCTTTTAAATTTTGTTACGGAGGTATTAGTTATAAAATGATCTCCATGACTTTACAAAATACACACCCCAAGTGTGTGGTCTTCAAACAAAGTTTGTTACCTGATCTTTGTTGATAAAACTGCTGACCTTGTGGACTCCTGTGGAGAATATTCCAGAATTTTCATAAATTTCTTGATCACAAAACTTTTTCTAGATAAGGGGGGCAAGCAATTTTAGCAATTTTTTAAATAATAACCAACAGGAAAAGTACTACAATTTACATATATTTTTTGAACTAGTGTTTTCACAAGCCTTCATTGACACCCCTCTCGATGACCTGGTAAATTTTTTTTTTTTTTCACTTCCGAATTTCACCCACCAAAACTAACACTTTAGGTTTAAAAGTAAAAGTTTACTACAAAACTACACGGCTCTGATGGGATCATCAACTCCTATATTAGTGATAAATTTCAACTTTCTAGTCAAATAGTTTTCAGAAAAAGAAAATAGACGGACAGAACAGACACAGTATCTTCAGTACGGCAAACACTAAAAAATATTCTGTCACAACACTTTTTGCGGTTTTTTTTTTTTATTTGAAAATTTGATTACTTTATCTTTCAACAAATTACCATGTTAGTACCTAAACTTATATATTCATAGGCCTCTCATAAGGGCTTAGTAATATGGACCTTTTAAAAAATTTTTGAAAAAAATGTCCCAAATGAGAAAAAAAACGATAGTAAAATAAACGTATTTTCTATAATATATATATATATAATATTATACCTATATATATAGATATATATTTATAATAATATATATATATATTTATATTAATATATATATATATATATATATATAATATATATATAATATATATATATATATATATACGTATATATAATCTCAATAATTGGAAAAAGTTAATTTGCTAGTGTTTGATTCTTTACATATGGTATTGCACGATTTAAAAAATACTATTATAATTATCTTACCCAATTTACAAAAACATTCTTCCTCATTCTTTCCTAACTTTAAATAATTAATATCCTAAATAAATAATTGCTTCTTGGTAACAAAAACTTTCAATCTCTATTTTAAAGCCTACCAACAAATAATAACATTTATAATTTGAGAATGCTTTATAAATATGTAGATCGTGAGAAAATTTCGTTTAAAAACATTACCATATTGTTATAATGATCCTCATCATTCAAATGCTAATGGAAAAAAAGGGTTGTCAACGCATAAATACCCTTGGGACTTCTGAAGATCCCCTACATAGGCAGCAGGATAGATAGAAAGGTTGTCCTGTTGTTAACCTATAGTCCTGGAGCTATATATAACTGGTTTGTCCTCTGCTTGTAAGGTTTTTTTTATCTTTATTTCTTATTGTTCGATTTTATGAATGAAAGTATAGATTCAGTAAGAATATTTTTTCATTAAAAATCGGAAATTTTTCATGGTAAAAGTGTAAGTACAACAAGAACAAAATTGAGGGAGTTTTCTTGTAATCAAATCAGCTTCAATACTGCTGCAAAGTATAAATTCCAGCGATAAACGAAGTTTATCAGTTTTGATCAGAACCGAAATTGTAACTTTCAATGAAAAAAAATAAATTTACAGTTTTCGGTGAATGATTAAAAATTAACATAAAATTCAAAGTCGTTTTAATCCAATATAGACTGTGCGATCAGATCAAAGTGTAAGAATATCATTTTTTTAGATGTCAATATGCCTAAAACTGTTATGTTTTATAAAAATATGTACAATAAAACAAAAAAGTATTTGTTTTTTATTGCAAATTATTTGTACGTAAAAACAAATATTTTTAAATATGTGCTTACATTGTTTACTTAACATTTATATATTTTTTTATTACTACATTAGAATAATAATATAGGCAAATTATGGGAAAATTAAAAAACTCATTGTTTAAAACTCAATTAAACAGGAGTCGATAGTAGATACCTATTCATCATCTCTTCCATTTTTTATTTTTAAATTTAAGTGCTGAATTACTGCATTTTAAAGTTGGCCCCCCCCGTTAGATAATACATAGAAATAAATAACGAATACAGGGTCGGGATTCCGGGCAAACAACAGGCGCTATCTTCATAATTCGATAAATAAGAGAAAAAGCAGTAGAAAGTAGAATTCCAGAAACCTGTATATTTATGCTTTATAGATTTAACCAGCGCCTTTGACACAGAGTGAAAATTAGAAGATATAATAACAATCTTAAGAAACTAAATATACCCCAAGAAATAACAAACACAGTATATAGACTAAACATGACAATTGTACTAATATTAGGTATAATAATGAATTAACAGAAAATATAAAAGAATCGGAAAGATATAAGATAAGGGGATAGTCTCTAAGTCCGCTACTGTTCTGCCTAGTAATGGATAGAATAATAGATATAAAACAATAACCGTAAATGAAGAATATCGAATGGGAGCTGACATAATCAAAATCGTTGGTTACGATATGCAGATGATATCGTTTTGATTGCTGAAAACTAAGATGGATTGCAGAGACTCCTAAACGAATTCAACAAAACAGCACAGAATTATAACGTGAAAATTAATGTCGCGAAAACTAAATGTCTAAACAATCGCTAAGGAACAGAATGCGTGCAAGCTAGAGGTGGAGAACGAAATAATTCAACAAGTGATATTTTTTTTTCCCTATTCTCGGAATTCTAAGTAACTAGTTATGGTGATATACAAAGAAAAAGTGAAGAAACAAGCAAATAAAGCCGCTACTACAATATCCGGCGCACTCAAAGACGTATTATGGAGAAATAAAGATCTTAAACATAACTAATAAGGTAAAAATATATAGAGCTATGTAGAGACCAATACTTGCTTATAGTATAGATAAACAAGATCGGACACACGGAAAACTAAAACAGACTCTAAGAACTAATGAACAAAAAAAAAAAAAAATGAAAATATTAAGAAGTATAAACGAGCAGAAACATTAGCCCCCGATAGAATAAACAATAGAAACCATAAGAGGAGAGTATGGCGTTGAGCGACACAGTCAGATGGGGAAGAAAAAGAAGGAGGAAAATGAAGAGAACATTGCAACGAAATGGGCGATGACAGAATAACTTAGATATGCATCATTAGCATTTAGTTATGAAAGTCGTTTAATATTTTGAAATAAGTTAATTGGATACACACCTAATACTTAGTTTTTGTTAACTTTGAACATTATTCAAAATTTTATACAACGCTAGATTGCTTAATTTTTAAAAAGTAATGGGTTCCCCCGTTACTGGTACAGCTGAGATGAACATTGGAATGCCTGGCTGCGAGCTGACAGAGAGGGAGTTTTAAAAGTAAATTGAATAATGAGACGGACACCCATCGGTAAAATATCAAGAATGAACGTCTTGTATCTTTAGGTTTTGTAAAAATAAATATTTTTTCGTTGAAATATTGCTATTGATTAACGCACTCTAAGTGCTTTGTAGATGTCCGCTGAAAATAAGTGATAATTAGGTTTTGTGAGGGGGTTTGTTTAATTAAAGAAAAAAGTACTGATATTTTCATAAGATGGGAGATTTATTCTATATGTATTCGTTTGTTTAACGCATGTTTTACTTGCAAATTTGTAATTGTTAAGAAGAAACAAGTTATTTGTTACTTATTTTGAGGCATATAAATAAGAAAAATGATCAGCATTGGTAAAACAACTAAAGACGACGAAACGAAAAATGAATCGCATTTTTAGAAGTTACCCAAAAGTGTTCTTCGTATTTGCTGAACCATTCCCAGGATGTTGCGTTTCGCCGTATCACGGCTCATCAGCTGGGGCTAGCGTTCAGCAAATACGAGAACACATTTTTAGTCCTTTATCAGGTAACTAACGGGAAAACTATAAACAAATAGATGCTTATACTGCACTCTGTCGGCGACTTACTAAGTCTCTTCAAGCAAGAGCGGCACAGCACGGCTGGCACTTATTGCAGAAACGCACCCTTGCTCGAGCTTACTGCTCGAAGGCATAGATGGCAGCATTGGTATAACAACTAAAGACCCGAAACGAAAAGAATCGCATTTTTAGAAGTTACCAAAAGTGTTCTTCGTATTTGCTGAAACCATCCCAAGACGCGTTTCGCCGTATCACGGCTCATCAGCTGGGCTAGGGGTTCAGCAAATACGAGAACACATTTTTAGTCCTTTATCCAGGTAACTAACAAGGAAAAACTATAACAAATAGAAGCTTATAACTGCACTCTGTCGGCGACTTACTAAGACTATTCAAGCAGAGCGGCCACCAGCACAGCTGGCACTTATTGCAGAAAAACGCACCTTTCTCGAGCTTACTGCTCGAAGGATAGATGGCAGCATTGGTATAACAACTAAAGACGAAACGAAAGAATCGCATTTTTAGAAGTTACCAAAAAGTGTTCTTCGTATTTGCTGAACCATCCAAGACGCGTTTCGCCGTATCACAGCTCATCAGCTGACTAGGTTCAGTAAATACGAGAACACATTTTTAGTCCTTTATCAGGTAACTAAACGGAAAACATAAATAACAAACAGATGCTTATACTGCACTCTGTCGGCGTACTTTACTAAAGACTATTCCAAGCAGAGCGGCCCAGCCACAGCTGGCAATTATTGCAGGAAACGCCAACCTTTTCTCGTGACTTACCTGCTCTGAATGGATAGATGGCAGCATTGTTATAACCAACTAAAGACGAAAACGAAAAAAAAGATCGACACTTTTAGAAGTTACCAAAAGTGTTCTTCGTCTTTGCTGAAAACCATCCAAAAGACGCGTTTCGCCGTATCACGGCTTCATCAGCTGGGCTAGTTCAGCAAATACGTGAACACATTATTAATCCCTTTATTCCAGTGTAACTAACGGAAAAACTATAACAAAATAGATGCTTTATACTGCACTCTGTCGGCGACTTACTAAGACTATTCAAGCACGAGCGCACAGCATAGCTGGCACTTATTGCAGAAAACGCACCTTCTCGAGCTTACTGTTCGAAAGCATAGATGGCAGCATTGGTATAAACAACTAAAGACGAAACGAAAAGAATCGCATTTTTAGAAGTTACCAAAAAGTGTTCTTCGTATTTGCTGAACCATCCCAAGACGCGTTTTTCGCCGTATCACGGCTCATCAGCTGGGCTAGGTTCAGTAAATACGAGAACACATTTTTAGTCCTTTATCCAGTAACTAACGGAAAACTATAACAAATAGATGCTTATACTGCACTCTGTCGGGCGACTTACTAAGATATTCAAGCAGAGCGGCACAGCACAAGCTGGGCACTTTATTGCAGAAACGCACCTTTCTCGCATTGGTATAACAACTAAAGACGAAACGAAAAGAATCGCATTTTAGAAGTTACCAAAAGTATGTTCTTCGTATTTGCTGCTTGAATATTGACTTAGTAAGTCGCCGACAGAGTGCAGTATAAGCATCTGTTTGTTTAGTTTTCCGTTAATAAAATGCTCAACTAATTGCATTAGTCAAATAGTATCGCTAAGTAGTTTTCCAATTCACCGTCACACAGACAAGGGCGAGTGATTGATGAAAGTTTGAAACCTCTTTGAGGAGTATTGATTTTGTACGTATTAGTATCAAATGGGCTACAGAGATTTATCAGTTGTAATATGTTTAGGCGAATTTCATAATATTCTATATATATATATATGATTACTCTAACTGTTTTTTATTGTAAAAATGCTGTATTATTAATACTAAATCCTAAAATAAAGGTATTATTAAAATTAGAAGGAACTTAATGAAGTTAAAACTTATAAAAGCATTATTTTAAAAGCAGTGACATTTTAAAAATGCGTCACTCCTTCTGTCCGGATTACATCTGATCGATTGGTATATAATAAACAATCCCTTTACTAGCTATATAAGGCCGTTCTCAATTGCGAATTAAAGTATAAAGGATTATGTGGGCCGAACAGGTCGTTTTTTCTTTGGTTAACCAGATATGGTGCTAATGATTTGTTCCAGTCATTTTATTTTTTAATGAAAATTGATGATAACGGTAACTAAAATCATTTAAAATACGGTTTTATGCTTGTTTTAATAGGAATATTAACCAGTGTCGTAGATTTAAGTAGCATGAGTGCAGAAACAGTTGAGATTTTATTTATTGTATTTAATCAAATTACCTTGATGTACCGTTATAACTATCAAAATGTTTACTTTTTATGTATATATACGTTTCTATCTAAAAACTGTATACAATTTTGCCATTTCTTCGTGTTTTTTGCCCTTTCCTTTTCTTCCTTCCAGGTGCGTTTTCCATTTCTTTCAGGTTTCCAGTACTCAGTTTCCCATGTTTTGGTTGGTCTACCTTATCTTTTATGCATAACGTTCGGGTTTTCCATGTTACGATATAGTCGTATAACAGTAGTTTGAGCGGATCTTTACTCAAATATTTGTTATAAAGTACCCCCTGGGATTG
>CM032454.1:180539793-180557293 GCA_019049505.1 Pachyrhynchus sulphureomaculatus
GCTTTTAAACAGGATAAGATGAGCTCGACTGGGTAAGCGAGTGTACAGACTTGCTGGCAAATTTCACAATGCCGGTATTCAGGAAAATAAGACACCCCATATATTGACTAAAAATGGCAGCTCTAGCGAGCTCTATAGAACCTGAAATCTTTTTGGAAGTCCCTAGCATTATGGGCAATCCAGTGATCATAGTTCTGCCGAACGTCCAATTCGTGAAAGACTGGAATGTGGCACCAGTGATGAGAGTCTTAAAGTCTTATTAAGGGATCCAATTCTAACTATACCAGATCTCTGCTGAAATTATGTAGAAATCATCTGAAATGGTGAATGGGTTCCTTCCAGAATACTGCCACTTAGGCATTTAACTCGCATTAGAGTCAAAGATGATCCAGACCGGGATGGTGGTAGGAAGAGAAGGAGACAACGTCTTATCTCACAATCGCATAAGCAATACAATTTCACCTAGAATCCTTATTATTAATAATATAAATTCAACTAGAAAGAGAAATAAAAACACCTGACAGACAGTCTCCAGTTTGCACAAAGTAAAGTAGTTAAGAGAATAAATTCTAAACCTAGAGAAGACCGGATACCAAACGACATAATAAACTTAAAAAAAATTTAATAAGGTAGAGTTAGAAGGCAATGGCAGGCCGGTGGAAATTCAATTGATAGACTCAGATTTTGGGTGCTACAAGCCACAATAAGAATAAAAATTAAAAGGTATAAAAACGACATTTGGAACGACGTTTTGAGAGGAGTTTCCACACAAGAAAATTCCCTTTTGCGTCTGACCAAGAGACTAAAATCTAAATTCAACAACATACCCACATTACTTACAAATACGGTACAAACAGACAAACAGAAAGCAAACTCAATAGCTGACTATTTATACCACAAGACTTGTAGCGGTGAACCTAACGTAGCACCTGAACAGGACGTCATATTGGACATACTGGAAAGATCACCCAAAAACGACTGTTTTTGGCTGAAAAAAACGGGTCCAGCTTCGTTTTGGCGGCGTCTGTCTTTTGCAGGTTCCCTCTTATTTTATCAAGAGTAAACTAAATCTGTTGATTTTATATGGTTAAAAGTCCATTTTTGAATCATTTTTTAGGCCCTAAGAGTGGGCCCGGTCTCGGCGGCGTCTGCCCTTTGGGGCGCTCGATTTTTTTTTAGTGTCAACAGATATTATGGTACTTGATTCAAAAAATGGTTAAACTACAGTTCATTTTTGATGTAGCATTTTCGTCCTTATCTGGGCATTCCAGGGCACGGGGGCCGCAAAATCAACGTTAAAGGTTTTTGTTCGACTCGCCCGATAGAATGAAACATTAGGTAGACGGTTTTAAGTCTCGGGGCATGATGACGTTAGAAACATAGCTGGAAATTGTTAGAGAATGGAGAGACTCGATAATAATTAATAGGATGCCTAGCACTCGATTATAATTAATAGAATGCCATAGTATGATGGTCATTTTTAACGAATTCATTACTTCAAAACTTCGAATCAATATATTGAGCAACTAATATCATATTACTCTGATTTTGTCCCTGGACGTATTATATTAAACGGTGGACAACATCTGGCGTCAATTTTTCTTCGTCACAATAGTCAGTATGGAGATATTGCCGACAATACTCCACGTTTTAACCCGAACAGAAATCCGCCCGATCGAATGAACCACTAGGCAGACGGTAAGTCGACAGGTCAAAATTTCTGGTAGCCCTCTTGGTCTATACGGAACCTGCATATCGTGTAAAACATACGCTTGACAGCCTTTTAAAAGCTTCGAATTTTTTTTTACAGTGCTTCATAAAAAGTTTTTTAAAAAATCAAAAGCCAAGTTTTAAATGAGGTAAAATTAATAAAAATGTCAGACTTTTAAGATTAAAAGCGTTTCAACTCTTTAAAGAAAAAGTTTTTCCATTTGTGGAAATATATTAAGCTGCTTCTTTTGTGGGTAATTATTACAAGTCAAACTTAAAACAAAATGTGATAAGGTTAATAATTAATTTAGTATTTTTTAGATAAGTTAAAGTATAGTTAAAGTCATTTTCCATTGCTAAATCCCACTATTTTAATTGAGACTGATGGAACCTTAACGTTGTGTCTAGATTGTTCGCGCTCAAATCAAATACGTCTATATTTATATACAAGTATATCTGTATCTGTTATTGGTACTATACAGAATACTCACTAGAATTATGACATAGAGATTAACGAACAAATTAGACAGTTATCAACCACGTGAACAAGCAGGATTTAGACGGGGATGCAGCACTTTAGACCATCTTCAAACAATTAGATTACTAGTGGAAAAAGCAAATGAATACAAGGTCACCTTGTGGATAGCAATGGTTGACTACGAAAAAGCATTTTGATTCGGTAGAGATATGGGCAGTGCTTAACGCCCCTAAGTAACAGCAGAATCGATAAAAGATACACAGCTCTTCTTGAAGACATATACAAAAATGCCACACTCACAAATAATGCTTGAAGAAAAAACAAATAAAATCAAAATTAAAAGAGGAATTAGACAAGGCGACTCAATATCCCAAAGCTATTCACGTTGACTCTAGAAGATATGTTCAAATCGTTAAAGTGGGAAAATAAAGGAATATTAATGGACGGTAAACGATTAAATTACTTAAGGTTCGCAGACGATGTCACTCTGATCGCCAACACAAAAGAAGAATTACAAGAAATGCTGATGGAATTAAACAACAGTCTCGAGAAGTATGTCTAAAAATAAACTTCACCAATGCCAACGAAAGTGAAGGTAACAGCCAGGAACTATTAATAGAAGGTGAAATAATAGAAAAGGTACAAACATTCATATATTTAGGACAAAAAAATCGAAAGTTCAAAATATGATTTAAAGGCTGACTTAGATAGAAGAATCTCGTTAGATTGGACTGTGTTCAGAAGGTTACATTTAAATTGGACAATAAAAGCCAGAGTACTCGATCAATATGTACTGCCGCGTATTAACATATCGCACTGACACGTAAGGCTTTAAATAAAAGTTTAATAAATAAACTCCAGGTAACCCAAAGAGCAGTAGAGAGGAGAATGCTCATTATTAGACTCCAAGATCGTATTGCTAACATCGATATTCGAAGAAGATCAAAAGTGACAAGTGTAATACAACCAATATCTATATTAAGGTGGATTGGGCGGGGCATATCGCAAGGATAGATGATAACAGATATACACGCCGTATAATTGAATCGAAGCCTAGAGAACACAAAGATGCAGAGGTAGACCACAAACAAGATAGACGGACGACATAAAAAGATTAGCAGGAACACGATTTGATTCAAAAAGCAAACAACAAAGTTTACAGCTACAGCTACATGAGAACCGGACTGATTTTGTTACGCCGATAATATTGATGCCGCGAGGTTGGTAATTGTGGAGCGTTGAGCTTGAATACTCCCTCTACTATTGCTCCATTTGGATTATCGTGCAGTTTCCAGTTCGGCTGCAGCCCTAGTTTAAATCGGATCGTGTATTTTGCTCTGCTTCGTAAAAATGCTTAGTGTCAATGTTGAGCAACGAGTTAACGTGAAATTTCGCGTTAAACTTCGAAAATTTGTTACAAAAATATTAAGTTTTCTGCAAGAAGTGATGGTGATGATTACTTATCACGAACTCAAGTTTTCGAGTGGGTAAAACGATGCAGAGAAGACATCACAGACGATCCCTCCGTTGGGCGTCCACGAACGGTAAAAATAGTTGACAACAGTAAAAAAGTCGGTAAGATAGAAAAAAAAAATCGACAAATATTAGAATTGCCAGTGAGTTAACAAATGTTAACGGTGATATTGTTAGGCAGAATTTTACATGAGAGTTTTTAATATGAGTAAAGTGTGTCCAAAGTTGGTACCGAAAAATCCTTTTTGCCGATCAAAAACAAGCTCGAATGATCATTTGCTCTGACACCCTGAATAACATTGAATCTGACACTAACTTTGTAAAAAACATGTGACCAATGATGGTCTTTCACCCTAAAAGCAAAGGCCAATCCATGCACTCGAAAAGCCCAAACTCACCAAGTCAAACGAAAGTGCGGATGAGCAAATCAAAATTCAAAGCAATGCTGATCGTATTTCTTAACATCCTTGAGATTGTTCAAATTGATTAGGTGCCTGAAGGTCAAACTGTAAATCAAGTTTACTGTAAATAGGTTTTGATCACCATTCGTGCAAGTGTCAGAGGGAAAAACCTGAAATGTGGAAGAATTGATCTTAGATCCTCTACGAAGGCCAACACACCAGCACACAATGATCTTTCAAGGAGTTTTGGACCCAACATGGAATTCTCGTGTTGGAACATCCACACTACTTACCCGACCTTGCTCCATGTAACTTTTTTTTGCTTCCTAAGAAGAAGAGTGCGTGAAGAGGAAGCCATTTTGAGTTTTTTTTTATTATATCACCTCCCCGCCTGAGTAGGCATTTTATCCTTTTTCATATCCTGAGGATACTGGCGAAGATGTCGTAGTACCCGTCAACGTTGCCCAAGTGCCGAAACATACATTTTTGTATTTCACACCACCTTTTTAGACAACGTGGTATTGCTGCCACAGACGTTTATTGCATTTCTTCATACTTAACTAAATTAATAAATAAAGTATACCGACCTGCCGGGATTGGAACCCGAAACCTTCTGCACCGCAAGCAAGTTACTACGCTACGGAGCCACGGGCCGGGACAGTCTGTTGCCGCAATGAAAAAAAAAATGATGAAGTCAGAGGACAAATTTAGCAAGCCCATAAAGCTGGAAAAAATAATATACTATCTTCAAATTCTTCGGCTTCATGAACTCTAAAAAGAACGTACAGTCCGATGTACAAGAATATATATCTCTAACAGCCTTTCCCTTCCTTATACGTTCGACTATAATTAATTATGCTTAAAACTTGTTCATTATGTCAACCAAGAACCAAGAAAACTTCTCTTAATCAACAAATTTAATCAACGTCCTACTTCAATTTCCTATGCCCCTAATTTCACCGATATCTTATTTTGTTTGAGAACCATCCTGCAAATAAACCGATAGACAGACTGACCGAAAAACTTACAGAAATGTACTTTGTGATTTAGAGACCCTGACACATAAAAGGATTTTTTTTCACGAATACGAAGCTTCTCTTTACTAAGGGAAACAAAAACGAAAAAAAATTAGAAAATTCTTATAGCTTTATTTTTTCACAAACACAGTAACCAAGAAACTTAACAAATATCATTGATCAGCAATTTTTTTTACCTAAATTTACTTATTTTTAACTATTTTCAGGTTGAAAGGATTCCCCCCTTGGGTGATGGCGCCCCACTACATTGGAAATTCTCAGATGTACAAACAGCTCTATGCCAGGATCAAGGTTACGGATCAGAGAGATCTCCGGAAGAAGAATACCCCCCTCCGTTGCCAGACCATGACCTTGAACAGTGTCATCACCACTTGGAAGCCCATTCCTGCTATCCATTTATTACCCCTGGTAAGTGTTTACATAGTTCTCCGAGTAAATTTACTAAGTGAGGGAAAATATGCTCATAACTTTGTTTAAAAAGCTAACCGGCATCGGTACCGGATTAGTTCAGGTTAGGCTTTTAGCCTGCATGTTAAACCAATGGTCGCCGGTTCGATTCCGGAAATGAGCTAGGTGTTGTGTCTGTATTTTAAGGTAATAGTTAATGTAGAAATACGATGATGTCTATGGTAGCACTACCATGTTGTCTTAAAAGGGCCGTGACGTACAAATGTATGTTTCAGCACCTGGACAACGTTAACGAATATTGTAACATCCCCATCAATATGACGATGACATCATCATATTGATGGGGTAAGAAAAAGGGTAAAAATTCCTATAGTGGCGGGGAGGTGGACTATAAAAAACAGCAAGCCAGACTTCTTTCATTTTTTCTATCCTACACTTTATGGCTGTTGCAGTTTACTTATGAACTCTGTTTTCCAGAAATAAATTCGATAATTTATTCAGAACAAGGCTCTGATAAGTTATTTTTACATCTATTTTGTGAGCTGATCAACCCTATCTAAAGAAAGTACCTAGCTGTACTGTAAGATATGCTAGTCTATCAACATTTCCTTTGTTGACTGTAAAATTTTTATATATGTATCTATCTAATCCCCTTATTATATTCATTTTATACTTCCTGTACGAAGAATATTTTTTACCACTAAAATCGCTGGATGATCTCCAATCCAATGCATGGTAACTTTGTGATCTTTTGTATGGATTAGAAATTAAGATAGTAAGCTTATATTTCTAAAAAACGCATGTCCATTTATTCTCACTAATCTTGTACAGTCTGTCAAGTAAGAACATATTCGCTATAGTTCATTTTTAGTAGATGCCATTCTAGCGATTCAACAATAAATCGGTAGAAGGAACCTTTGTCTACGACGCATTTTAGTAAAAGTATCAGTCAAGTCCGAACTTTCGTCGAAATCACGTAAAATCGAAAATGAGTCGTTGCGCGTCGGTTCGAGCAGTCTTTGTTGGTTCTCATCCAAAAGGGCTTAAAATGATACATTCCACGGCCGCTAAATATATTGAAAAGTAGGTGTCGTTTGAGAAGAAGTAGTTAAATTATTTTAACGAAACAAAAAATGTCGACGATTTGCAAAGCGTGGCTCGGTAGGCAGTCCCTCCGAAAGTCGAAAAACAAATCGTGTCTTTGTTTTCACTGGACCCGAAATTGACGCTGAATGTGTCCCATGAGATCATTCAACAACATCTTTGTGCCCATGATATCAAACTCCTAAGGACGTTGAAGAAACCTTTGATAGGCGAAAAAACACGTCGCGAAGCGGCTCACTTGGGCCTACGATAAGTTTACTAGAGTGGTCCTCGCAATCGCAATTGAAAACGTTTAGTCCCTTGTAAAGATAATTCATGAATCACATAATTTCAATGATCAATTTAAAATTCTACATATTGAAAATAAATCCAAAAAAAATTAAATCTCCTAGAAAGTCTGGAAATTAATAAACGTAAAACTTCCAACCAGCTATTAAACGAACAGGTAGATTTAAATCATTCTTTCTTACTCAATTTATATTAGTTCTCAGAGATTCTATCATAGATTTATACTTTATAAAGATAATATAACTGTACATAATTTAATAAAATCGTTAACCCACAAGTATAAATTATAATTTAAGGAACATATTACCTACAATACCATTTAAAATAGTTTTTAGTAGTCTTAATACGCTTCTGAAGAAAACACTGTGTGCTTGAAACAATTGTTAAGTTGTTAAAATAAATAAATTGGATATTGAAACTAGAGTGTTTCTATTTTTTTATTATAATGGATTTCCAACAAGTATCGACTAATACAATCACAAATGCCCTTGTAAAGAGAAAGCTCGGAGGATAGACTCTAAGGATTTTGACTCATTTGTTTCACGAGATTCGAACAATTTGCAGAATATGTGGAAAATCTCGTCAGCAGCAAGCCTCGAAGATGTCAGGCGAGCCGATTATTGACGCGGGAGGCGATTGGACAACTTACTAAGGTAAATGTGCCGTTGTTAGCACACCAAAGAATACATTGATGGCAAAAAATGTTCTCGAAACAAATTTTTTTCAAGCTGATTATACCAGGTATACAAGTATGAAATGCGGATTTTTTTTCTATAAAAAACATGTTAAATTCGGAAGAATGATAAAAAGGGCTTTATTCAAAGTATGCTCCATCGCTTGTTATACATTTTTCCCATCTTTCGGGCAATTTGTGAATACCACGCCAGTAAACATCTTCCCCTTTTGCTGCTCAGCAAGTGCGTGACCCATCGATGCAAATAAGTGATAATCAGAAGGAGCCAAGTCTGGTGAGTAAGCCGCATGGGGCAGAATTTCCCAGCTGAGTGCTTCCAACGTGTCGCGAACTGGCTTTGCCGTATGTGATGGAGCATTGTCATGAAAGAAACATGACTTTGTGTTGCCTCTTTCGGTATTCTGGCCTTTTTTCAAGCAGCGAACGGTTCAAATCGTTCAATTGTTGTTGGTAACGTTTAGTATTAACCGTTTTCCCAGGTTTTAACAGCTCATAATAGACCACGCCCCTCTGGTCCCACCAAACACAGAGCATCGTCTTTCTGTCAAAGCGACTGGATCTTGCGGTCGATGTGGATGGTGCGCCTGGGTCTACCCATGATTTTTTGCGTTTTGAGATTCTCAAATAAATCCGCTTTTCATCCCCTGTAACTATACGATGCAAAAAAGGACTTCCTTTTGCGCGGCGAGTGTTTTTGTGTTTGCGAATCATCTTCGTCCAACAATGCTTGCAATTCCACATCTTTTCGACGTTCCTTGTCTGCAACATCGAAGTCACCACTTTTAAAACACCGAAACCATCGTTCACACGTATCTTGCAATGGAGCATTTTCACCATAAGCTTCTCGAAATAATCGTATGATTCAACAGCAGTTTTCTTCAAATACAATCAAAAAATTAATGATGTCCGCAAATGCTCTTTGTTCGGTATAAATTTCGACATATTAAACACAAACACTAAGCACACACTTTTTCCAACTTATCACTCGTGCGCGTCTGACACTTGTTGATGACACAACAAAATCGCGCAGTGTCAAATCTTTATAGCACAAACTGCACTGGTGCACCATCTGTTGTCTGAAATCCGCATTTCCTACTTGTACACCTGGTATATTGAATTAGGCGAAGCATATTTCAGCCACTCTAGCATTGGCATCTTCACGGCAAAGAGGAAAATTCTCATTCTTTCAGAGTAGGCGCAGAAAATGAATGATGATATAAACATTATGGAGTTTAAACAGCAATTTGCAGTAATTATGTAAGATTGTTACATCACAAAGCTATTGAACCCCATAAAAAATCGTGTACAACTGTTCTGCAACTTTTGCAAACGCTCCCTTTCCGTCCTCAACAAAGCCCATAAATTAACTACATTAGCATAAGAAAGCACTCAGTTTAATGGCGACTGCTAGGAAGGTCTTATGTAACTAAAGTAATTTAAGTTTATCATAAGCCTTTTAAAGAATGCAAGAAAACATGCTTATTGTAGCAAATGACAATCCATAATCACCTCAAAGTTTCCAGCATGGTCAGAAATATTTAAACACAGGCCATTAATTTTTGAGTCCTTTTTGTTTTCCAGAAATTAACACAATCATATGTTGGTAAATTGCAAAAGGCGTTCGTTCATACATCGTTTTAAGCTTGGGACACCTTCTATTGGATGATTGCAACAGTTCGTGCCCAATCATCATAGATGGCAGAATCATGCACTTTTGACTGTTCTGATGTTTCTTTTATAATCATATTATTAACTCTTACAGTTATCTAAATGTATCGTAAGTTAACATAAACCTCAAATTAAAAAGTTTATTTAAATTAATTTGTGTTCAAGGTTAATATTCAAAATAGAAAATGAAAGTTACCTTTTCGTCATGTTATGTTATACTAGCCATGCCCGCAGCTCCGCTCGCGTGGACTTGACTCACTATGTTACCTAACGTAATAAAATATATCTTGTAACCTGGCCAGAGAACATATGTATTTTATAAAAAAAAAGACGTAAATCGGAAAAGTGGTTCTTGAGTACTAAGCGCACTAACGGACAGATAGGCAGACAAACAGACAGAGAGCCGTTGCGTGTTATATATATTTTATAAATTTTTTTTGATAAATATTAAGTTAAGAATTAAAAAAAAAACATGTAAATCGGATAAGTGGTTCCGAAATGATAAGCACACTAACGGACAGACAGAGGAGACGTTGCGTTATATATATATAAATATATATATATATATATATATATATATATATATATATATATATATATATATATATATATATATATATATTATATAGATATACAAAAAAGTTCTTCTTTCTCACATTTGGTCAATGTGGCTCCATGTTTGGCTGACGGGCCCAAGCCAAGTCAGCACAAACGCTATTACCATTGTGTATTAAGGAATGAACGTGACTATGTTACATGTTTTCAAAATCACTAACTTCTGAATGTTTCTATGTATGCTTGTGGTGAGTCCTAATTGTAAGTGTGGTGGGAATATTATTGGTGTAAGGCCTGTGGCTGATTTATATAGATTATTATTATTATTATTATATTTACCTGGCCAGAGAGCATATATATGAATTAAAAAAAAAAAACACGTAAATCGGATAAGTGGTTCTCGAGTGATAAGCGCACAGACAAACAGACAGAGAGACGTTGCATTTTATATATATTGTATTCTTTGTTGCACGATATTGTTCCATATTTAACCGTTCAGTCAGCGCATTGCAAGAGAGTGCGCCAGCGGCAAACTCTTTTCCGACTTGATTCACTATTATCATCAGCGCTTATTTCTTGTCCTATAACTTGGCAAATCTAAAACAAAACACCTAAATCGGGTAAGTGGTTCTCGAGTGATATGTATATATATATATATATATATATATATATATATATATATATATATATATATATATATATATGTATATGTATATGTATATGTATATGTATATATATATATATATATATATATATATATATATATATATATATATATATATATATATATATATATATGTATATATAATATATATATATATATATATATATATATATATATATATATATATATATATATGTATATATATATATATATATATATATATATTATATATTATATATACATATATATATATATATATATATATATATATATATATACGAGGCTGGTTTGTAAAGTCCGTGCAAAAATAAAAACTACTTATGTGTTTGGGGTAAACTTTTTTTATTTTTCGACATAGTCTCCTTCGTCCAACGATGTTCTAGTTTGTTGATCCCTTCCGAATAATAGGATTTGTCCAAGTCTGCAAAATATCCATTAGTGTCTGCAATCACCTCCTCGTTTGAATAAAATCTTTGTCCCGCCAGCCATTTCTTCAAATTGGGGAACAAATAGTAGTCCGAGGGAGCCAAGTCTGGAGAATAGGGGGGATGTGAAACGAGTTGGAATCCTATTTCCATTAATTTTGCGACCACAACTGCTGAGGTGTGTGCTGGTGCGTTGTCGTGATGGAAAAGGACTTTCTTGTGGGC
Source organism: Pachyrhynchus sulphureomaculatus (assembly GCA_019049505.1). Taxonomy (NCBI): domain Eukaryota; kingdom Metazoa; phylum Arthropoda; class Insecta; order Coleoptera; family Curculionidae; genus Pachyrhynchus; species Pachyrhynchus sulphureomaculatus. Next base: position 180,550,924 of record CM032454.1, read on the forward strand.
CAATCGCGGGCGTTTTTCTTGCAGCTCGGTTTTAAAACGGTCCAATAACGATGAATAATATTCACCTGTGATATTTTTTACCCTTTTTCAGATAGTCGATGAGGATTATCCCTTGCGAATCCCAAAAGACAGTCGCCATAACCTTTCCGGCCGAAGGAACGGTCTTCGCCTTTTTTGGTTCAGATTCCCCCTTGGTAACCCATTGTTTAGATTGTTGTTTGGTCTCAGGAGTATAGTAATGTATCCATGTTTCATCCACAGTGACGAAACGACGCTTAAAGTCCTCCGGATTCTTCTGGAACAGCTGCAAACCATCCTTGCAACACTTCACAAGATTCCGTTTTTTGGTCAAGCGTGAGCAATCGCGGCACCCATCTTGCGGATAGCTTTCTCATGTCCAAATGTTTATGCAAAATATTATGTACCCGTTCAGTCGAGATGCCCACAGCACTAGCAATCTCACGCACCTTAACTCTTCTGTCATCCATCACCATATCATGGATTTGATCAATGATTTCTGGAGTCGTAACCTCCACAGGCCGTCCAGAACGTTCAGCGTCACTTGTGCCCATATGGCCAGTCCGAAAATTTTGAAACCACTTATAAAACTGTTCTAATCGAAGGTACAGAGTCACCATTAGGTTTATCAAGCTTCTCTTTAGTCTCCTGAGCGTTTTGCCTTTCATAAAGTAATGTTTAATCACACACACGAAATTCTTTTTCGTCCATTTCTTGAAAATCACTCGACTTCCTTGATTCACACGAATGCCAAACACAAAGAAATAGACCAATATGGCTGAAACTTGGTGTGCGTTCATTCAAGAGATGCTACTAACTAAACATGACCTCGATACGCGCCGGTGGTGCCATCTCTCGGACTTTGCACGGACTTTTCAAACCAGCCTCGTATATATATATATATATATATATATATATATATATATATATATATATATATATGTATATATATGTATATATATATATATATATATATATATATATATATATATTTATATATATATATATATATTATATGTATATATGTATATATATATATATATATATATATATATATATATTTATATATATAGAAGATTATAGATAACCTGGCCAGAGAACAAATGTATTTTAGGTTTAGGCAGTGTATTGCAAGAGAACGCGCAAGCGGCAAACTTTTTTTCCGACTCGATTTACTATTATCTTCACTGCTGATTCCTTATGTTACCTAATGTATTAAAATATATCCTATAACCTGGCCAGAAAACATTTGTATGTTTTTAAAAAAAGCACGTAAATCGGATAAGTGGTTCTCCAATGATAGGCGCACTATCGGACAGACAGACAAATAAACGTTGCATTTTATATACATTATAGAAGATTATGGATAACCTGGCCAGAGAAAAAATGTATGAATTTAGAAAAAAACACGTAAATCGGATAAGTGGTTCTCGAGTGATAAGCGCACTAACGAACAGACAGATAGACAGAAAGACGTTGCATTTTTACATATATTACAATATTCTTTGCAACATATTTAATGGTTTAGGCAGTGTATTGCAAGAAAACGCGCTAGCGGCGAACTTTTTTTTTCCGACTTGATTCACTATTATCGTCACTGCTTGTTCCTTATGTTACCTAACGTAATAAAATATAGCCTCTAACCTGGCCAGAGAACATATGTATGTTTAAAAAAAAAGCACGTAAATCGGATAAGTGGTTCTCCAGTGATAAGCGCACTAAAGAACAGACAGACAGACCGACAGACAGACAGAGAGACATTGCACTTTATATATATTGTAGATGAATTTAAAAAGTGAGTAAGTGTTGGAACTGGAACAAAAAATATTCCAGACGTTTGTTTGGATCTTGCTCCTGGTCTTAGGGCAGTTAAAAAGTCGTTTAGACGATTTCGAAATGATGACTTTAATCTAAACGATAAACTTCGCTCTGGGTGATCTCCCGACATTAATAATGACTTTATCCGTGACTTAGTCAATAATAATCCACGAATTACCACTCAAGAGAATGCTGAGAGACTAGATGTTGACGACAATTCGACTGCATTTCAAAGAAGAGCTGTTCGTCTGATTGGAGATCCGGAACTGACCGGCGGCCTTGATTCGCTGGAACATCGAAGAAACGGTTCACGACTTGAGCCTATTCTACAAGCATTTCTATGGAAAGTGTTCGGAGGATGTGGCACGTTTAATTCCTCCCAGAGCGGTGCATGTTAGAAATACACGTCGCGCTGATACTTGACATCCGTATGAAGTTCAGCTTGTTACTCCTCGTACAACGCTTTTCAAGCAGTCTTTTATATGGAGAACATCATCCCTTTGGAATAATTTGCCCAGGAGTGTGTTTCCCACCGAGTACAATTTACAGCGCTTCAAGAGCAACGCGAATCGCTTTTTCCGCACACGTGCCGCCTCTGTAGCGCTTTAGGGACCTCCCTGCAGCACGTGTGCTAAACCCATAAAAAAAAAAATTTCATCATTTAAAGCAACTTGGATACACTTCGAAACTCGATATATTGGTTTCGCACGTTTTGACAGAACGGAACAAACTAAACCGTGTTTCTATAATCATTTTTCTCCTCGCTTGTCAACAAAACGAACCTTTCTTGGATCAAGTCATAACTGGAGATGAAAAATGGGTTGGTATTACAATAATAATAAGAAAAGGAGCTGGAAGCATGTAAGTAAAAGAGCAGAGTCTATGGGAAAGGCTGAATTGCATCCAATGACAGTGTTGTTATGTGTCTGGTGGAATTGCAGAGGAATAATTTTTTACGAGCTTCTTCCACGTGTCCAAACAATAACTGCGGAGAAGTACTGTGAGCAATTCACCCAACTCAATGTTAAAATCCAAGCAAAACGTCCAAATTTTGGTCAATCGAAAAGGCATCATTTTTCACCATAACAACGCTAGACCACATGTCGCTCAACAGACACTGCAAGAGAGTTAAAATGGAAAATCCTCCAGCACCCGCCGTATTCCCCTAACCTTGCCCCTGCACATTTCCATCTGTTTCGTTCTCTGCAAAATAATTTGAATGGCAAAAAATTTGGTTCTACAAAGAAAGATTTCAAAAACTTGTAAAACTGTGGGAGACAGTTATAGAAAAATATGAAGAGTACATTCGTTATCACTATATCACTATAAGCCCATAGCCATCCACTGTTGGATGTAGGCCCTCTCCCTCCGCTTCCATTCCGTTCTATCAGCGGCCATTGTCATCCATGTACTCCCACTGTTTTCACTATGTCATCTCGCCATCGGTATTTGGTCTCCCTACACTTCTTTTTGTATCGCGAGGTCTCCACTCTAATATTCTTCGGGTCCATCTTCCATCGCTCGTTCGAGCCAGATGCTCCGCCCACTGCCACTTTAATTGTGCAACTCGTTGTACAACATCCCTCAACTTTGTCTGCTGTCGTATCCAAATATTTGTTCTTCTGTCCCTGAGCCTGATATCTAATATAAGTCTTTCGTGTGCTCTTTGTGTACGTGCTAGTTTCTGGGCGTTTTTCTTTATCAAGCTCCATGTTTCCGCTCCATAAGTTAATTTTGGAAGCACACACACTGTTGTATACCTTAGATTTTAGTGTATTTGGAATATCTGATTTAAAGATATAGTTTAGCTTCCCAAATGCGCTCCAAGCCAATCTGATTCTTCTTGCTATCTCCCCGCTAATGTTGTCTTTCTCCGTTGAAATCTTTTGGCCCAGAAACATGTAATTTTCCACTTGCTCTAGTGTTTCTCCATCCAGTGTTATATGAATGTTGTTTTGTGTGTTTGCCATTATTTTTGTTTTTGATATATTTATTTTTAGTCCTACCTCCTTTAATCGTTCGTTTAGTTCATTATTGACTAATAAAAGCTATTTTTCATGAAAATGTGTTATATTTAATTTGGTTTCTAATCGGGCACGAATTTTTGCAATCACCCAATGTATGGAAATCTACAAACGTATTTTCTAATAGTAAATAAACAACTTAAGAAACCTAAAGGCATCAATAATTTAGATCATTTTACAATATCGCCTTGGGTGAACTGTTATTACAAATGGCTGCTATAAACTCTTGCGTAATCGTTAAAGCCTAATTTGCTATTAATAAACGACAACGCAAACTTTTTTCTACTAAGGTATTATCTAAAACAGTTAACTTTGAGCTCCATCGCACTTAATTAAGCCTTTGAGCAAGCGAATTTTCAGAAACGAACGCGTCGAGCTAAAAAACTTAATAATAAACGCAATAGAAACAGGCTTTCTGTTGGCAGAACTGATAAATGCCCTTGCAAAGCTCCCTACGGCTTTAACGGCTTCTCTTAAGTCGACTATATAAAGTTTTGTGCCGGTTTTATGTTTAGAAAATACGTTTTAGGAATATTTTCTTATTAAAGCCATCTTTTTCTTTTCGTTTTTATTTTACCTACGGTTAAAGTTAAAGCATAGCTGACGATTTTTAAGGTACTTCATAAGTTGAGACAGCACACGGTTTTTAATCTCCTTATACACAAACAATAAATTCACAGATATATCACATTAATGCAGAACACTATTGACAACGTAAGCCTTATCGCGCACAGCATCACATAGTCTATATATATATATATATATATATATATATATATATATAATATATATATATATATATATATATATATATATATATATATATATATATATATACAGGGTTACAGGGAAAGTCGTCCTAGATAATTAAGGACGTTATAGTTTTGGTCGTTTCTGACCGATTTGACTCTATGACATGATGTCCTAAACTTAACCGTTTTCGAGATATTGAAGTTTAAAGATTTTCTAAAAAAAAACATGTTTTTTTTGCTTTTACATCGATTTTTTTTTATTAGAGGTTCTCGAGTGCGATTTTTTGGTTATTTTTAGTTAGTCTGTATGTCAAGTATCAAAAATCATCAAAAAAATTTGAACTAGTTATTAACAGTTTCAAATGGCGGCTTGTTAATGTTTCTAAATTACTAATTTTTACCAAGTGTTTCCTACTTTAAATCAATAAAGAGAAAAAAAAAATGTATGGAAGTTATTCTGCAAATTATTTTTAAAAACTTTTACGTCTTTTTAGCTATCTAAAACGGTATGATATGTACTGGATCTATTGAAAATTCCAAGAAAATGAGATTTCAATAGGCCCAAATGTAGAGTAACATAATAATAGAATTTAGATATACCAATTACCGGTTTTACTACCTGCACCTTCAAACAATAAAAAGGTTGGGTAAGCATTTTTTCCGGTCGGGGTACTCTCTGTGCGAGTGACATTTTCTGTTCACTAAACATTATTGAATGATTTTTAGCCTGCTCATGCGATTCGTCCGTGGTAGATATGCTATAAATACCGTGCTTTTCAAAAATATCTGTTTCCTCTTCTGACTGTGTGAATTGGCTCGTAACTGGATTTTGATCTCTGCTTGTGAATATGGCAACGTATACCAACGAGGAATATGCTGACATCCTAATGTGTTACGGATTTTGCGAAGGAGTGTCGTCGCGTGCACGTGATGAATACATACTGCGATATCCTACTCGTCGTGTACCTGATGTTAGCGTATTTGATGGAACTTATCGAAGACTACGAGAAACTGGTTCCGTACAAAGACGGCGGACTGACATGGGACGACCACGTATCTTTGACGAAGACGAAGAAAACGAAATACGACGTCTCTTTGAGGTGGACCCAACCACATCTACAAATGTTGTCGCACAACAGCTTGGTATTTCGCAGTGGAAGGTATGGTTTGTAATGCATACTGTTGGGCAACACCCTTACCACTATACGCTCGTGCAAGTCATTGAAGAAGGGGATCCGTTGCGACGATTAGAATTCTGCAGATTTATGCTCAATACCGATGTCGAAGATGCATCTTTTTTTAAGAAAATACTATGGACTGACGAGTCGAAATTCGACAAAGACGGTCTTACAAACTACCACAATGCCCACTATTGGGCTTCTAAAGAGGAAGGCAACCCAAACAAAAAAAGAACGAAAGGATCACAAACAAGATTAAGCTTAAATGTGTGGATGGGTATAATTTCAAATTATTTGGTTGGGCCATCTTCCTGCCAGATAATTTGAATGGCGAGGCATACGACAATTTTTTGCGGAACGATTTACCTAATTTGATGGAAGACCTACCTATTGGTTTGAGACAAACATGTACACGATGGCTGCCCAGCTCACTACAGAGGAAGTGTTCGTGCATGGCTCAATGACAATTATCCCAACAAATGGATTGGAAGAGGCGGACCCATACCTTGGCCGGCGAGAAGCCCAGACCTAACACCGATGGATTTTTTATATGTGGGGTCACATGAAAAGTCTCGTATAC